>CM057231.1:57103543-57432089 GCA_029891385.1 Erythroxylum novogranatense
ACTGGGCTTTATAGCCATACATCGATATTATCAATCATCGAGTAATCGAATTATCAACATCGCATTGCATGCATAAATGCATGATCGACAAAGGACGTGACCCAAGTTAAGCTATATCATCAAAAGAGCCACGAGCTCTATTCTGCATCGACCGCTCGAGTCCGAGGGGATTTATCCCTAAATATCGACTCGACCGGCCCACCGAGGGGAGAAATCGACGCGCCCCCATCTGCCATCGACCGAGCACTGGGCACAACATCGAATAACCGGAAAGAGTCTCATATGTATCATATACATGATCGATCGAATCCAAATTGTGTGACGATTATCGAACCGCATGCGATGCCATGATTCATCAGAAATTGTGATGTAATATCGTAAACCGTTTCTATGCTACTAAAATGTTGTTATCGACATCAGATATCGATATGTATCATCAGTATAATCGTTATGTGAATCGCTTCTACGCCATCAGATATTATAATGATATCGATATCAGAAAGAAACTATTATGTACTACCGTATAATCGTTATATAATACCGTTAATTGTTATTACCGTGTCGGCAGTCACGCACTTTCGCGAATGCATGATTCGAGTGAACCATCGGCGATGGTTTTCACCGAAGTTCGCAAACTCACCCAACATTGCAATTATTTTTCAGAATCGAAGAGTACCCCTGCTAAAACGGGAGTATGGCGGCGAGATCAAGTGAAGGTCAAGTCGGGATCGATTCATGTCTGCATTGCACGTCTTTACTTTTGTACTAAAGTGTTTATTATGTATTTGTAAAATTGACCTAAGTGGCTTTTGAAAATGAGTGTTCTAGTACGCCACCCTCGCGGGTCACGGGCTCGGATATCACCATGGATATCGGGTTCGGGTCTCGTCGGGAGTGGGGTGCTACAAGTATGTTTTGATTGAAGGAAATCAAGAGAACCCCACTCACGACAAGGAGGAAGGGCAATCTTGATTCCGATTCCGACGATAGGTGGGTAACATTTTTATAGTTGTTGAGTAATGGGCAAATGCCCTATGTGTGATATCTTTGATAATTATATGCATATTGAAAGTGTATTTCCTTTGATTTGAAAAAAGTGTGAAACTATGATGATTCGAAGAATGAAAGAAGCATAAATGCTAGTCTTGTGCTTGAATATGTGATCATAAATTGGTCAGGATTGGGCAGAGAGAACTACTTCGATAAGTCACGCGCACGTTGACCCCCTTTTGCCTTCTCCCGACAACCCGCCAGGGCCCACGAGATCCAAAAATGGACTCGTGTTTACGTGAAACTTCGGTTTCGTCGTGTTTATGGAACTCTCGGAGCCAAATGTGTGCATTTCATCATTTAATTATGTTTATGATGCATAATATGTGCTTTTAATTACAAGAGGATTCCATGTTATGCCTTATGTGATGAGTTGAGTTAATTGTGATTTACGTGACAAAGTTGAGTATTTCAGCATATGATGTAAATTACTAATGCTTTGGATTATTAATGATGTGTTGTGTGGCTCATTACCCGATGGCTATAAACATGTTAGACATGCGCCACGTTAGCTCACCCCATTCTCCTCCTCAAGTGCAAATTCAAGTCGAGAGTCGAACCTTGCAAAAAGCTTCGCATCACTCCAAGAAATTTAGCTACTTTTGTATTAAGTTAGTAACTAGCTTTTGGAATAGCTTTGTAAGCATATTGATCATCGAGCATCCCATCTTTGTATTTTTACTCGATCTTGATGAATATGCCAATATGTAACCAAAGCTACGCATTTAATCTTTCATATGATTTAAAAGAGTATGAGAGCCCAATACTCTCGCCTTATGTCGATGTTGATTTGTGTACGTGTATGGCCTTGAAATAGTGTGTATGAGTATTATTAATTGTTGAGTTGCTGATGAGGTTGCCTTGAGAGAGCTCACTGAAATGTGCCAAGGATTTGTGAGTCAGGAAGTTTCTCGCAAAATTGGGTAGGTTGTGTTTTCTCGCACTTCGTGTTGTTATAGGTCAATTGGGATTATTGAGACTCCTTGAGAGTGATAGGTGAGCTGTAGAGCTTTCCCGTGAGGTTTTATGAGTTATTCATGACGTGTTAAATTGGTAGGTGTGGTTGTTAGAATTAATGCGTGTCTTGTAAATTGACAGATCTTAAGCGTAAGCTTCGAGTCCACTTTTGACCCTTATAGAGTTGGAGTTTAGGTCAGTGATATTCATGAAAGTTGTAGATAATTCTTTTACTTTTCCATAGACACTAAGTTTGCTAAATTTGGATTTCTAGGTCAAAAGTTATGGAGGTCGCTAATTTTGGTGCTGTTAGGGAGAGCTAGTTGATCGGCCTTAATGTAAATTTTTGATCCCCTTAGAGTCCCGAGCTTGCTTGTGAGTCCTTGAAAAATATAGTTTTTCTTTTAGCTTCCAACGCTCCGACCGTGTCTCGATTGGAGCTCGAGTCAAAAGTTATGGGGTTAGAAGTCGATAGGTTCGGGTCAGTAGGTCAGTCGCCAGCGCCATGCGAAGCGATGCCAGCACCCATCGCGTCGAGCTTAACGCCTTTCGTATACCATACGGCCCATGCGGCGAAGCGCTAAAAAGCTCAGCATGCCGAGCTCTTATGAGCGTTTGGGGCTTTCGCCGATCAATCTTTTCCTTTTTTTGCCATAACTTGTGGTAGACCGATCTACATCTCGATTTATCGCTTTTTATTTTAAATTGAAAAGGTGGTTTGAAACAAAGTGTGGAGGTCAGCTGATCAAGTCCGAATATACCTTACTAATTTTGAGATACCTTGAGTTATAGAGCTCCGATCAAAGCGATTCTAATTTTAAATTAAACTAGAGACATAAACCTACAAGTTTTATGAAGGAACCGATCAGCAATTAAGCCTTTAAGATTTTCAAATTCTGACACGAAGTCGGTTGAGGGTCAGTTTTCACTGTTTTCTTTAAGTTAGTATTTTAACCATAACTCCTTCATTTCTAATCCAAATTGAGCGCTTTTAGGGCATGTTGAAATCGTGAGATCACGAGGAAAAATTTTTCTTAAAAAGCAAATTCCAAATTTTCTATTAAAAAGTTTCTCTATTTGTGATCGGTTTGTGTTCGGTTTAGGTCCTCTATGCTTATGTATGCTTGGTGCTTCCGAATGTGGGGCTTGAGACGGGTCCAACAGCCCTCGGCTCTTTTTGTGAAGAAAAGGATGGATCATTAAGGATGTGTGTGGACCATCTAAGTTGAATCAAAGTTACTAAGTGAAGAATTCCAGATCCGCTTCCTCGCATTGATGATCCGCTTGATCAATTGCAAGAGCGCAGAGTCTTCTAAGATAGACTTGAGATCAGGTTATCATCAGTTGAGGATTAAGGAGTCTGATGTTCCAAAGTCGCTTTCGTGACTCGGTATGGGCATTTTGAGTTCTTGGTTATGCCTTTTGGATTGACAAATGCTCCTGCAGCTTTTATGGATTTGATGAATCGAGTTTTTAAGTCATTCTTGGATCAGTTTATCATTGTCTTTATCGATGATATATTGGTTTATTCTAGGAGTGATCGAGAGCATGAAGAGCATTTGATGATTTCTTTGGAGATTTTGAGGAGGAATGAGCTGTATGCCAAATTCGATAAATGCAAATTTTGGCTTAGGGAAGTTGCATTTCTTGGACATGTGATTTCAACAGTGGAGTGCATGTGGATTCAAAGAAGATGTAAGTCTGGTGAATTGGGAGGCGCCAAGAATGTAGCAGAGGTGAGAAGTTTTTTAGGTTTGGCAGGCTATTACAGGAGATTTGTGGAGGGATTCTCCATGATAGCCGCTCCGATGATGAAGTTGTTGAGGAAAAATCAGAAGTTTGTTTGGAGTGAGGAGTGTCAGAGGAGCTTCGAGAAGCTCAAGCACAGATTGACAAGTGCTCCGATTTTGATGTTGCCTTCTGGAGATGAGGGATATACTGTGTATAGTGATGCTTCGAGGAAGGGTCTTGGTTGTGTTTTGATGCAGGGAGATTGGGTAATTGCTTATGCTTCGAGGCAGTTGAAGCCTTATGAGTTGAATTATTCGACGCATGATTTGGAGTTGGCAGCGGTGATCTTTTCCTTGAAAATTTGGCGGCATTATTTGTATGGAGTTCAGACGAGGATCTTTACCGATCACAAAAGCCTTAAATACTTGTTAAGCTAGAAGGAATTGAATTTGAGGCAGAAAAGGTGGCTTGAGTTGCTTAAGGATTATGACTTGTTGATTGAGTATCATCCGGGCAAGGCCAATGTCGTGGCAGATGCTTTGAGTAGGAAGTCTCGATTGCTCATGTTCGCCGCTTTATCTTCCTTTATTGAAGAGATGGCTGCTTAAGATAAGCTTGAAGCAGGAGGAGTCAGATTGTCTTCTAGCTAATTTCTGAGTGAGACCGATACTCAGGGAGAAAGTTAGAGAGTTGTAGGCTTAAGATGCAGATTTGAGCAAGCTTCGAGATGAAATTCGAAATGGCAAGATTTCTGAAGTAGAGGTGAGAGATGATGGGCTTATGACAGTAGGAAATAGATTGTGTATCCCAGATGTGCAGGAGGTTAAGGATGAGATTATGGATGAGGCACACAATGTGCCTTATCCCATGCATCCAGGTAGTACCAGGATGTACCGAGATCTGAGAGAGCATTTTTGGTGGAAAGGCATGAAGAGAGATGTAGTAGAGTTTGTCAGTAAGTGTCTTGTGTGTCAGCAAATTAAAGCTGAACACCAGGCACCTTCGGGTAAGTTGAGACCGTTGTCTATTCCGGAATGGAAGTGGCAGAGGGTGACTATGGATTTTCTGATGGGATTGCCTAAGACCAAAGTAGGAAGCACGATGCAATTTGGGTTATCAGGATCGGCTGATCAAGTCACTCACTTTTGGCGATTAAGACGATTCTTTCATGTGCTAGCAAAGAATTATATTGATGAGATAGTGAGATTGCATGGGATTCTTGATTTGATTGTGTCTCAAAGGGACCCTCGCTTACTTTCGAGATTTTGGGGCATTTGCAGAAGCTTTGGGACTAAGTTCAATTTTAGTACGGCTTTTCACCCTCGCATTTGATGGTCAATCCGAGAGGACTATTCGACACTCGAGGGATGCTTCGGTCAGGTGATGGATTTTGAGGAGCTCGATGAGCATTTTCCGTTGGTCGAATTTTTTCTTATAACAACTGCACCATTCGAGCATCTGGATGGCTCCATACGAGGCATGTATGGTAGGAGGTGTAGGACTCCGATCTGCTGGGATGAAGAAGGAGAGAGGAAATTGGGCTAGCATTGATTCGCATTTATAGTCGAGAAAGTCAATTTGTTGCTAGCTTAAGGCAAAGACATGATAGGATGAAGAGTTATGCCGATGCTCATCGAAAGGAGATGGAGTATGAGTCCGTGAGAAAGTGTTCCTTAAGACGCCTCCTCGAAAGGAGTGATGAGGTTCGGCAAGAAGGGTAAGTCGAGTCCGAGGTATATGGGTCCCATGAGATCCTTGAGAGGATTGGACCACTCACCCACAGATTACAAGCATCTGAATTGGCTCAGATTCACGATGTTTTCCATGTGTCTATGCTGAGGAGGTATAGATCAGATCCTTCTCATATCATTCAGGCTAGTGAGGTTCAGTTGCGGGATGATTTGAGCTATGAGGAGCTTCCAGTAGAGATCTTGGATACTAAGGAAAAAGTCCTCAGGAACAAGACGGTTCAGTTAGTCAATGTCCTGTGGAGAAATCATTCAGTAGAGGAGGCTACATAGGAGCCATTGGAAGCCATGAGGGAGAAGTATCCGCACCTCTTCGATGGTTCAGGTAATAATTTCAAGGACGAAATTTCTTTTACGAGGGGGAGAAATGTGAAACCCTGAATTTTTATTTATTTATGATGTCATTAAGCATGAATTGTGGTAATTATGTGTTTATGCCTTAGTTTGATTTATTTTGGAGTATTAGTGGATAATCGAGTTTAATGTGGTTTTGATGAGAATTATAGAGTAAATATGTTTGAGGGCATTGTGGGAAGATTGCTTGAGGTGGAGTGATATAAGCTTGTCAAGAAGGGGTGGTTTGGTCTTTTCCTTCCTTGAGACTTAAAAGACTTAGAAGAAATTAGAAAGAAAGGAAAAGAGGAGGAAAGAAAGAAAAGAGAAGAAGAAAAGAAGGAGAAGCCGTCGATGGAGGAGAAAGAGAAGAGAAGAGAGATTTCGATCGTTGAGGATTTCTCGACAGCTTGAAACCATTTCCGTAAGTCAGGCTTTGTTTAATCTTGTTATGGGTAGATTTAAACCTAGAGAATGTTAAATGTGATGTAATCGGTGGTTTTAGGTTTGTAAAGCGTAAATGGTTAGATCTCTTGGGTTGATGTGTTATGAATGATTTTGAGTTGTTAATAGGTTAGAAATGTAGTATAAGTCTTGATCTAAGGTTCCGTAGGGTACACATCGGGACGCCCGAAGATCGCTTCGACACGTATCCCACGATAAAGGTGCACTACCAGAAAATTTCACTAATAATCCACATGGCATCGCAATAAATAAAACCAAATATCAGAAATCAGTAACTTTTAAAATCCAAAATAATCATCTGGTACAATCATCCAGTAGCAGAATAAACAAGACTATCAGTCCCCTAAACAAAACTAAAAAGGAAACTGATACAAGCATCTATCCTAAGTCATCCTAAAAAATCCAACCCAGCTAACCGAATTGCAGTTATCGCTTCTCTTGCAAGACGTCAAGACGGCAGAAAAGACTATCTCAAGCTAAGAATCTACTCTAACAATTCCGAAAAATATGATGCAATTTTGGGTGAGTTTGCAACTTCAAGGAGAAACCATCATCGATGGTTCACTAAATCATGCATTACGAAATCATGCATGACAAAGACGGCACAAGAATATCAATTAACAAGATATATAACAATTTACATGAGTCTATAACATATGAGATCAAATAACAATTTACACTAACATATAACCATTTATAGTATCATATCACACTTTACAAGATATGCAATACCACAAGAGTATGTAACAATTTGCAATTCAATCACCATGTTTCTACAATGCATATGAGACCCTTTTCCAGCTTATTCAAGATTGTCCCCAAGTTGCTCACCAAGATTCAGCTGGGGACGCGCCGTGATTTCTCCTGGGCTCGAGGTCTGGCCAAGACAAATGTTGAACTCGAGGCTCTTTTCAAATGATAATGGCAACTTGGTCACATTCTATTATCCGATCATGCAATTATGCATGCAATGCAAGTTGTTCAAGAATTGTGGTTCAAGAATCTGCAGCAGTATGGCTATAAAGCCCAAGATTACATTCCTCAAGATCACACAAGAATCCAATCCAATACAAGGTCCAATCCCATACAAGAGAAACATGTCATTCGATCATGTACATTTCAAGAATCATGCAATTTCACAAAGGCAAGTAATTCACATCGAGCATTTAAATGCTTAGGAATTTGAGAAACCAACTAGGTTACTCCACCAGTAACTTTCGAAGCCATCACCGAAAGTCCCAAGAATGTCCGTGGAACGACGATCCAACGGGCCTCTATAACAGTAAAAATACGTATCCCATTACTAGAGGCTCAATTTAGCAGCTCAAGAATGCATATGTCTCAAAGAAATGATGTACAATGCATGTTCACGATTTCCGTGCTAAAACCCAATCGACTCTTAGGCCCAATTCTAACTCTTCGCTCAATTGATCGACAATAATTGATTCAATCCTAATATTCAGTTCAATTTTCCTCAATTCAGATTCCCTATAACAATTCCAGATCCATTGGGTCAAAACCTCTAGAGAAAATCCCGCTAAAACCCAATTGTCTCAATTCAATACTTAGGTCATACTACGAACCATAATTGACCTTATTCCTATAACTCAATGTCATTTAAATCAATTCAAATTCCTAAAGTTATCCTCAATTGTAGACCTCTTCCTAATTCATAACTAAACTAGAATTACTCTCAATCGGAGGTCTACACCCAATAAACCAAAATATAAACCATCAAAACAGACCTTCATCATGACTCATGGCCTCCGCATGACAAGATGGGGTCATTGCCACGAACAACTCTCATCCTTCGCCATGACGCCCATTATCGCCGCCGCCATGGCAAGAACTTTCTCCGCCAGCGACGTCACGTGCAGAAGCCACAAGGCGTGTTTCAGATTCTCGCCGTATGCGTCTTTTTTCAGACGCGACGCGATGCGGCCAAACTTCTTGTTCCCCAATCGCTTTTCCTCCATTTTCTTCCTAAACCCACCATTAAACACTCCCAACCACTCAAATCAACTATAATAAATGTCATAAATGCCATAAAACTATCAATAACAACATTAAAACTATTAAAACTTACCAATCAAGCTCAAATCCACCGATCCCTCAAAACACCGTGAACCCTAAAATCTTTCAAACCAACGATTAATCCTCTCCAAGCTTCTCAACCTTCAACAACCACAATAAACCATTTAAACTAGCACAATAAGAATAAACCATAAGAAAGAATCGATTTAATCTCACCAATGGAAGAGATCAAGATCACCGTGGAGAGAAGAAGAAATGCCTAGGTAATTTCCCAAATTCAAACTTAGCTATTTATAGACAAAGGTCTCCAACTCACCCAAATTTCAGTCTCAAAGTTTCAATGGCTCAACATATTTATTTCCTAGCAGTATAACCCTAACTTTTCCATTATCATTGGACCATTCTTCAAGATTATACAAATAATCGGTCAACACTGAAATTTCTCGTCCGCATTTTTTTGCCCGAATTCCCAGAAAATTTCCTATAAGCCACTATCAATTGTCAATCACTCTTAAACTATTCTAAATCAATCATTTGAACCCAATTACTCCTAATTTCTCATTTAATCCCGATCCAAATACCCAAAGAAGTTCATACTCAAAATTATACCAAAAATCATGAATGCATGTATTCTATGAATAATTGATATGCAATAAACCTGCTCTCTATAATTAGAGGCCAGAATATGCTCAACAAGGAATGCAATGAAACCTATCATTCTGACCCAATATTACCATAATACCCTTTGCTAACAATAACGGATGTTACAATTCACCCTCCTAATAAAAATTTCGCCCTCGAAATTTAATACCGTCCGATCGAATAAATGAGGACACCGACTCATATGCTCCTCGCTTCCCAATGAAGCTTCCTCGTAAGAGTGGTTCTTTCAAAGGACTTTCACCAATGGAATCACCCCGTTCAGAATCGCTTGACTCGTGATCCAATAATCTATATCGCCTCAACATAGGTCAAATCATCGCTACCTCAATCTCCCGAGTTTAATCATATGCTTCGGTCCGAATTGCACTGTTTGAGCATACTAACATGAAATACATCACGATCCGGGACATCTCACTTAGTAATGCCAATCTATAAACCAACGGTCCTATACTATATTCCATCTCTCGTCAATCTTAGTATTTCATTCCAAGGAGACACTTGAGAAACACTCATCACCTACACTATATTCCATCTCGCCGACGCCGATCCACATAGCTTTTTTGTTCATTCCCGAGCTCGCTTTGACGCGATTTCATCAACTGCATCTTATCCATCAGGTCTGAATCAGCTCGGGACCCCATCGATCTCATACCTCTTCATCCCAATACAAGATGGCATCGACACGGCCCCCATACAAGGCCTCATACGGTGCCATCCCAATACTACTCGATATCGTTATTATATGCAAACTCAATCGCAAGCAACACCGATCCTATGATCCTCTAAACTCCAATACACATGCCCAAGCATGTCCTCAACAATCTTAATCGCCCTCTCACCGCCCATCCGCTCAAGGATGAAATGCAGATCAAGTTCAACCTCGAACCCATAGCAGCCAGAGGCTCTTCCGTAACCTCGAGGTGAACTCGATCCCACCGAGACTATCGGCTAAAGGAACCCCATGCAACCGCATAATCTCTACCACATACTTGGGCCAACCGATCGAGAGTATTGCTCTCCTCATCGGGCAAGAAGTGAGCCGACGGTCAATCATTCACTATGGCCCAGATAGCATCATGTCGCCTCGGTGTCCTAGGCAACCCCGTCATAAAATCCATGGTAATTCGCCCCATTTCCACTCCGGACGGGCAACGAATGCAACTTTCCCACCGGAGCCTCGATGCTCGCTTAACTCGCCGACAAATCGACACCGAAACATACATCGCCACTTACCTTTTCATACCAGCCACCGTAATGCCGCCTTAGAGTACGATACATCTTGGTCGCATTGTGGTGCATAGATAGGCGTACATGTGCCTCCTCCAGAATCTCACGCCTCAAATCATCAATATCGTGCACACACGCCTCCGTCCCATCCATAACGCCACATCTCTCAACTCAAACTCCGAATCGCACCGACCGGACTCTCTCAATCCGCCTCACTAATACTGGTCTTGATCCCGAGCTCTCCAGATCCCGCCACGCAACATCGGCCTCAACTCAGAGTAGCAATCGAGCTCCATTCGACCTAAATCCATCCAGACATTAAGAGCTCTCAATCAATCGCACTGTAACCTCGAAACCCGAACTCGAGCTACACCGCCATGCGACCTCCTACCAAGGCATCACCACCACATTGGCCTTCCCGGATGATACTCAATCGCGTACCATAGTCCTTCAAGAACTCTATCCATCTCCTCCGCTCCTGATCGAGCTCTCTCCGACTCAACAGACACCTCAAACTCTTATGATCGGTAAAGATCCGAACGCTCCCATACGTATAATGTCTCCAGATCTTCGAGCAAAACCACTACGCCAACTCTAAGTCACGACCGGATAATTCACCCACGAGACCTCAATCGCTCTCGAGGCATACGCTATAACTCTCCCATGCCGCATCAATACACATCCCAATCCTCGATGCGAGGCATCATCAGAAACCACAAAGCCTGGGCCCCAGATGGAATGCCTAACACCGGCAAATACAACCGATGTTTCATCCTCAAAGCTCTTTCTAAGACTCCTCGCACTATCCGAACGGCACATTCTTCCTCAATAGCTTCGGCCAAAGGGCGAGATCAACTAAACCCTCGACGAACCTCCGTAATATCCGCCAATCCTAGAAACTCCACACCTCGCACACCTCGAATCTCCCAACTCATAATCGCTTATCTTGTGAGGGTCCACCGATACCCTCACCGACACCACGCCCTGTAAACACATCTCATCAAGCCATAATTCACACTTAGTGAATTTGGCTAACAATCGCTCTCTCTCATGACTCGCAAAACAATCCTCGTGTGCTCAAGATGCTCCTATCTACCTCGAGTAAACCAAAGATATCATCAATAAGCACTATCACGAACCGATCCAGTAGGCTGAAAAACTCTATTCATCAAAGCCAATATACGCTGCATTAGTCAACCCAAACGGCATCACTAGAACTCAAATGCCCATACCGCTCCCTCGAAGCACTCTTAAGCACATCGGCCTCGCAATCCTCAATCGGGTAATAACTCGACTCATATCCAATTTAGTGAACACCGAGCTCCCTCAGAATCGATCAAATAAATCGCCAATCCTAGGCAAAGGATACTTATTCTTCACCACACCGATTCAACCGCCTATAATCGATGCACGCCTCAAGGTTCCGCCCTTCTTCACAAAAGCATCAGAGCTCCTCATGGCTAAACACTCGCCTAATGAACCCTTATCCAAGAGCTCTCGAATCGAGCCTTAAGCTCTCTCTGCCCACCGGCAGCCATCCTATACGGAGGGATCGATATAGGGCTGTACCGAACGAGATCAATCTCAAATTTCGCTTCCCGCCCCGCGGCAATCCCCAGAACTCCTCGAGAAACACATCCGGGAAATCCTCGATCACGGAACATCCCGCAATCTCGCCAACTCGAATCTACTACGCGAGCCAAATAGGCCTCACAACCTCCCCGCATCAATCTCGTGGCATTCAAGAAGGATATCATCCTCGCTGGCATCGCTCGACTAACCCTCAAACACTCCGGGCTGACCAGAGACTCAACACACCTCCTCGTATAATAAACCATGATAGCCCTATGCGCAATAACCACCCATCCCCAAAATCACATCAATTTCTCTCAGAGGAAAACGATCGATCAGACTCAAAATGCTCGATCGATCCGAACCCCGAACCCCCATACAAACCTCTCCCAATACAACAGACTACCTAGAGGTGTACTCACCTCTAACCCATACAGAACCTCCGCCTATCCCCATGCGCCTACATGCTAAATGCGGTGCAATGAAAGAACGAGTGAATCCAGATCCAACAATGCATATGCTTCAAAACCAGAATTGAAGCATACCCGAACAACATCCGGGAATCCTGGGCCTCCCGCCGAGTCATGGCATAGACCCTAGCTCAGGATCGTCACGCCGGTCCTTTGACCATCAAGGACCTCTCGCCGCCTCGACCTCACCTCTCCATCCGGATCCACCTCACGGCCTGGCCGCACTGTGGTATATTACCGATCTTCCACCATAGAGACTGGCTCCTAAGTCTCTGGCGCCTCACTAGGTGGTCCATCGTGTCTCTTACCACAATGCTCACATAAAGGAGCAGATCGCTCAAACTCGCACTACCGCCACCACTAACACCGATAAATCGCCTCTCCGCCCATGACCAGCCTCCGTTTAGCCCTCCGCAGATCTCAAGGGCCTACTCGCCATATACCTCTCGCCAAGACCGCCTCGGTCACACCGATCTCTTAATCCCGGTCCCCGACTAGTCTCACCATACTGCCTTAGTAATGTTTATCCTCACCGCCGCAGCCTGCAATTTCAATAAAATTACCCATATCGATCTAGCTAATAGGTACGGATTCCAGATTGAGTTCGTCAAACGCCGACACTGCCAGCCTCAAGAGTCACCAATGAAGAAGATAGACCACTAACTCGCTGAATCAAGACTCATAGTCGCCACGGCCAATCGCCTCGCCTCACCTCTAAGAACTCTGCAACTTCATTTCTAGATAGATCTTGGGCATGAAATTGTCCTCAAGGCCCTCGTAAAGTCGCCTCATGTCGCAGTACAAGGCCCGTGGTAACGCCCGGATAGTTTTCCACCACCGATATGCAGGACTCAGAAAGTAGAAACCGCAGTAGTCAAAACGCCATCCGGTCAGAGTCCATCCGATCGAGGACTCTCTCACCCTTTATCCATCCTCCTCCGTAGGCCTGTGCCGCCATAGAAGTCAATCGCCTCGCCACGCTAGCTGATCATATCTCCGCTCCCGCCTCACGTGAACTCGAGGAGGCAACCTTCCGAAAGAGACGCAGGAGACTCCTACTAGCTCCTACCGATTCCTGTGTCACCGGTAACTCAACTCGATCTCCAAGGATGGATGACCTAAAATGCATAAGAAATTCGGATCGCCCACTATTTTGCAGTGATTCTAGCTTAATTTCACTAATCCCAAAAGATGTCAAACCATGCTCGATATTGATTAATGTAGCGCCTCACCGTAGGGTACACATCGACGCTCAAGGTCGCCGCGACACGTATCCCACGATAAAGGTGCACTACCGTAAAATTCCACTAATAATCCACATGGCATCGCAATAAATAAAACCAAATATTAGAAATCAAGAACTTTAAAATCCAAAATAATCATCCGTACAATCATCTAGTAGCGTATATAGACAAGACTATCACCCCTAAACAAAACCAAAAGGAAACCGATACAAGCATCTATCCTAAGTCATCCTAAAATCCAACCCACCGACCGACCTGGTACATCGCTTTCTTGCCAAAGACGCCAAGACGGCAGAAAAGACTATCTCCTGAGCTAGGAATCTACTCTAACAAATTCCTAAAAATACGATGCAATTTGGGTGAGTTTATAACTCATGAGAAACCATCATTGATGGTTCACTAAATCATGCATTACTTAAATCACAGACAAAGACGCACACAAGAATATTCAATTAACAAGATATATAACAATTTACGTAGTCTATAACAGCTATGCAAGATCAAATAACAATTTACACTAACATATAACCATTTACAAGATTACATCACACTTTACAAGATATGCAACAAATACATGAGAGTATGTAACAATTTGTAATTCAATCACCATGGTCTACAATGCATATGAGACTCTTTTCCAGCTTATTCAAGATTGTTCCTAAGTTGCTCAACAAGATTCAGTGGGACGCTGTGATTTTCTCCTCCGCTCGAGGTCTTGGCCAAGACAAAGGTTCGAGCCGAGGCTCTTTTAGTGATAATAGAACTGGGTCACATTCCATTATCCGATTATGCAATTATGCATGCAATGCAAGATTCAGAATTGTGGTTCAAGAATCTACAGCAGTATGGCTATAAAAGCCAAAGATACATTCCTCAAAGATTATACAAGAATCCAATCCAATACAAAGGTCCAATCCCATACAAGAGAAACATGTCATTCGATCATGTACATTTCAGTAATCATGCAATTTCACAAAGGCAAGTAATTCACATCGAGCATTTAAATGCTTAGGAATTTGAGAAACCAACTAGGTTACTCACCAGAACTTCCGAGTCGCCGCCTAGAAGTCCCAAAGAATGTCCGTGGAACGACGATCCAACTGGGCCTCTATAACAATAAAAATACATCCCATTACTAGAGGCTCAATTTAGCGCTCAAGAATGCATATGTCTCAAAGAAATGATGTACAATGCATGTTCACGATTTCCTGTTAAAACCCACCTCGACTCTAGCCCAATTCTAACTCTTCGCTCAACCGATCGACAACAATTAATTCAATCCTAATATTCAGTTCAATGTTTCCTCAATTCGTATTCCCTATAACTATTCCGTATCCATTGGGTCAAAACCTCTATAGAAAATCCCAGTTAAAACTCCAATTGTCTCAATTCAATACTTAGGTCATACTATGAACCATAATTGACCTTATTCCCTATAAATCAATGTCATTTAAATCAATTCAAATTTCCAAAATTATTCTCAATTGTAGACCTCTTTCCCTAATTCATAACGAATCTGGAATTACCTCAATCGGAGGTCTACACCCAATAAACCAAAGTATAAACCATCAAAACAGACCCCTTCGCCGCGGCGTGAGAATTGCTCGTCGCGGTGAACAACTCTCATCCCTTCGTCGCGACACCCACATCGCCTCCTCGCCAGGCATATACTTTCTCCGCACAAGGACGTCACACGTAGAAGCGCTGCTTGCTTTCGTGATTTCGTCGTCATGCGTCTTTTTCGATCGCCGCGACGCAAGGCCAAACTTCTTCTTCCCAATCATTTTCCGCCATTTTCTTCCTAAACCCACCATTAAACACTCCTAACTACTTAAATCAACCATAATAAATGTCATAAATGCCATAAACTATCAATAACAACATTAAAAATATTAAAACTTATCAATCAAGCTCAAACCACCGATCCTCAAAACACCGTGAAACCCTAAAATCTTTCAAAACCAACGACAATCCTCTCCAAGCTTCTCAACCTTCAACAACCACAATAAACCATTTAACCTAGCACAATAAGAAGAAACCATAAGAAAGAATCCATTTAATCTCACCAATGGAAGAGATCAAGATCACAGCCGAGAGAAGAAGAAATGCCTTAGGTAATTTCCCAAATTCAAACTTAGCTATTTATACAAAGGTCTCCAACTCATTCCAAATTTCAGTCTCAAAGTTTCAATGGATCAACATATTTATTTTCTAGCAGATAACCCTAATTTTTCCATTGCCATTGACCATTCTTTCAAGATTATACAAATAATCGGTCAACACTCAAAATTTCGGTCCGCATTTTTTGCCCGAATTCCCATAAAATTTCCTATAAGCCACTATCAATTCTCAATCACTCTTAAACTATTCTAAATCAATTATTTGAACCCAATTACTCCTAATTTCTCATTTAATCCCGATCCAATACCCAAATACCATACTCAAAATTATAATCAAAAATCATGAATGCATGATCATGAATAATTGTATATGCAATAAACCTGCTCCTCTATAATTAGAGGCCAAGAATATGCTCACCAATGAATGCAATGAAACCTATCAATCGACCTAATATTACCATAATACCCTTTGCTAACAATAACGGGATGTTACAAAGACGGTTCAGTTAGTCAATGTCCTATGGAGTAATCATTCGGTAGAGGAGGCTACATGGGAGCCATTGGAAGCCATGAGGGAGAAGTATCCGCACCTTTTCGATGGTTCAGGTAATAATTTCGAGGACGAAATTTCTTTTACGAGGGGGAGACATGTTAGACCCCGAATTTTTATTTATTTATGATGTCATTAAGCATGAATTGTGGTAATTATGTGTTTATGCCTTAGTTTGATTTATTTTGGAGTATTAGTGGATAATCGAGTTTAATGTGGTTTTGATGAGAATTATAGAGTAAATATGTTCGAGGGCATCGGGAAGATTGCTTCGAGGTGGAGGATACAAGCTTGTCAAGCAAGTGGTGGTTTGGTCTTTTCCTCCCTTAAGACTTAAAAAGACTTAGAAGAAATTAGAAAGAAAGGAAAAGAGGAGGAAAGAAAGAAAGAGAAGAAGAAAAGGAGAAGTCATTGATGGAGGAGAAAGAGAAGAGAAGAGAGATTTCGATCGCTGAGGATTTCCGGCTTTGAAACCATTTCCGGTAAGTCAGGCTTTGTTTAATCTCATATGGGTGATTTAAACCTAGAGAATGTTAAATGTGAGAATCGGTGGTTTTAGGGTTTGTAAAGCGTAAATGGTTAGATCTCTTGGGTTGATGTGTTATGACCGATTCTGAGTTGTTAATGGGTTAGAAATGTAGTATAAGTCTTGATCTAAGGTTCAGATGTGTTGTATTTAAGTTCGGGGAAAAGATTGAAGTTGGAAAATGCCGGAAATCGTTTCGAGTCGTTTTCAGACCAAGACGTCGCGACGCATGTATGAACATGCCGTGACGTGCGAGAAAGGGAAGCAACGTCGTGATGAATTAATGTTTATTCGCCGCGACGTGCGAAGAGGTATTCATCATGAAGCGGGCTTCGCCAGGCAAACCCCCGTTGTCAAGAAAGGTGAAGTTTGGTTTTTGGGCATATCTCGCTGATGTAGATGTCCAATTGAGGTGATTTCAGGTGTCTCTGTAGAACTAGATAAAGGGTTACAAGGTTTATGGAGAAGGAAGTTCGGAATTAGCCTGTAAGGGTTCAGAATTTTAGGTGGAAGTCGAGTGGAGACTTTTAGTACTTTGCCTTATGGATTTTTAAGCTTTTGAATATTTTCCTTTGAATGTTAATTGAATGAGAACTTGGTTCATTATAGGAAACCAAGCCGACCTGACCCAATCGCAAGAGGAAGGACACCAATGAGTCGGATACTCAAGCGATATTAGGTGGGTAGTATGTTTATGGTTAATGTGTGTATGGGCAAATTGCCTTTACGATGCTTGCTTGCATTACGTGACCTTGCTTGTGTTGAATTATACGAGAAATATTAAATTTGCATTATGACTATGATTATACATGGCTTTGATCGGCCTTATGGCATCAGGCAAAAATGAAAAGAATGAGAATTTCAAAAGCTTGATAAAATGCTTTGAACATGAAACTAATGGATTATGTGTTTTGTTTAGTAAGAGAGTTACGGATGGAGTCACGCACGTTGACATAAAGCCTTCTCCTACTGCCCGCTGAGGCAACGAGATCCTTGAGAAATCGGACTTTGATAGTTTACTTGATTTAACTTCGGGTTTATCCGGATCGCTTACTTTAACTCGAGCCAATTGTTTGTGCATACATGAATGACTCATTGAGCATGACACATGTTAAATTGATATATCAGGTAATCATATGACATGAATTGTGATGATTTATCATATATAGTGATGGATTGATGATTTGTTATATGCTTGTATAAATATATATGCTTGATTGTGTGGCTCATGCCAATGGCTATAAACGATATGCCATCGAGCTTCACAAACACCCCATTACTCTCCCTCCTCGTGTAGATCGAGACGATTGTCGACCTTGCAAGGCATCGAAACTTCAAGCTAGTTAGAAGCCTCAGATTATGTTAATACTTTGGTTAGCTCGCCAAAGATATCATCATGAAACATGCTCATGTATTTTGGATTTCAATTTTACTTTGTATTATGCTACATTTGAGAATAGTTGAAATTCTCTAATTTGTAATGACATGAAGCCCTCGTTTACGGGGTGTTTAATTATGTTTTAATGTATGCTAAATTGCATGAATGAGTATATATGTGAATCGAATTATGTATTTGTATGGATGTTGGGATCGGGTCTGAAGGTATTTACGCCTGTCACGCCATGGCGTGACCGGAGGGGCCGCGTCGGGAATCAGGGATCCGGGGCCCAACAAAAACACCCCTCTTGTCAAGCCTTAACCTATCTAACTCAAGTAACCTTCCCAAAATGGCCTCATGTTTTTTTACCCTATAATTCCCATATAAACCGCAAAAACTCAACTTAATCTCAATTATCCACTAACACTCCCAATTTAATCAAACCAAGCCTTAAGCACATAATTAACACAATTCATGCTTAAAGACATCATAAAAAAAATCGGGGCCCAACAATATGGGATTACACTCTCTAATTTTATGTGTCCAAAGACACAAGATGAGAGGAGTCGTGTTGGACCCCGCTGTCGGAGCCCAACATCGGACATGAGAGCGTGGTACTGTATGCATGAGGTGAAACATGATAATTATACATTTAAGGCAAAGACCCGCAGAAGATTAATGGGCCTACTGGAAAACAAACTTGAAACCTGCTTTTATGTGATTTAAACAAACAAATCCATAATTCATGCTCCAAAAGATGAGTTTCATAAAGTCAGTAAGATTATCTCAAACCAAATTAGAACTTTGAGTTCAAGAGCCAAAATAAAAAATACTTCGAACCAATAATACTTGAAATGTAACTAAAGCTTAAAATAAACATGACAAATGGAGTGTCACAGAATCAGTGACTCACTCGGCCTCTTGTTCACACCGAATGGGGAAATTAGAGGGGTGAGCTATAAAGCTCGTGGGAACATATTTATAATATAGAAATAAGCAAAAGTATTCAAAATAACTCATTGCCTTCGTACTTGTCAAGTCATAACAATTGAGCATGTATGAGTCATTGTCTTAAAAATGCTTGATTCTGAACAATTCATGATGCATGACACATAACAACAAATCATAAACACATAACATAACATAATGGTTTGGGTTGTCCTCGTTCATGACGCACTACACATTCCATCGAAATGTTGATGTGTAGACGTAGTTTCGGGGAATTCTTCGTGAGAAACCTCAGGTCACTAGCGGCAAAGGGAGAAGCCTTTCGTGAATCAATGTGCACTTGACTGCTCGTGAGGGACATACTGCAAAACCCATATAAATATGCATGATTCATATTCTTGTAAACTTGTTTGCCAAACCGCACTTGTCATTATATATTCAGAAACATGATTTCATGTACATGTATTCTGAAAGGAGAAAACCAATTTTGGAATCCTTTTCATAATTCATGAATGCAAATCATATAACAACCTATAATCATTCATAATAGTATGTAATGCAATCGTTGATGAAGCAATTTAAATGCATTAAATCTTTCTTGCTTTGAACAAAACAATGAGTGACTTATATCTTTTATTATAAACATGAACCCACCTTGAATTTCTTGCTTGTTCTTGCCTAGGAATGAGCTTCCTCTTGAAACCCTTGCTCCTCTTGCCTCACTTGATTTCCTTAACCAAACAACCAAAATTCCAATCAATTTGGTGTAGAAATCGAAAAGTCAAACTTTAACCATTCAAACTACAACCAAAACTGAAATAAGAATTTCATGCTCAATGTCCATTCAAAATTTAAGATTCTTAGAGACTGATTCAGAACTTCATTTCTTCATGAAACTTGTAGTCCTATGTCTCTAGTTTACAACGCAAAAATAATCACCTCATTTGGACATCTACATCAAAAGTTATACCCAAAATACCAAAATATGTCGCCGTAGGAAATTGGCCGCTCACCGCGACGAGAAGTTGAGCTGTCATGACGAAAGCACAAGGCCAAGACGTACACATCCCAGTCGCGACGCATGACGGCGAGAAAGTTCTAAACTCAATTTTTCACATTTCTCAACCATAATTCTCCCATATTTCAATTATAAACACATCTAAACATTAAAACACCTCCTAAACTTCATTTCTATCCTCAAAATCATTCACAACAACAACATGATCATCAATCCTAAAAGATTTAACCATATTTTCCAAAACCCTAACTCAAACGATTCTACCTCATTTCAAGCAATACTAAGGTTCAATCCATCTCAAACAAGAATAAAAGAGCTTAACTTACTCGATGAATGCTTCAAAACTTCAAAATCCTTAACCCTAGCTTTCCTCCTTTCTCTTCTTCTTCCTCTTCCAACGATACTCTCTTCCTCTCTTCTTTCTATTTTCTTTCTTTCTTTTCCTCTTCTTTAACTCCTTGCCTATAAGAAGATACAAAGACTAAAATGCCCTCCTTGCTTAGCCTTAAACATCCTAACTCAAGTGCCTTTGCCCCATTTGCCCTTAAACATTTTTACTCTTTCATAAACACTTATTCCATACTAAACTCAAATAAATTCTTAATTTTCCTCTAACACCTCCAATAAATTCAACTATAAACAAATAACATAATCAAATTTATTCATACTTAATAACATCAAGAAAACAATTTGGGGCCCAACATTTCTCCCCTCTTAAAAGAAATTTCGTCTCAAAATTTACCTCGAATCATCGAAAAGACTTGGATACTTCTCCTTCATAGATCCAAGGGTATTATACTTCCTTCATAGCATCCAAGGGCTCCCACGTGGCTTCTTCCATCGAATGGTTCCTCCACATGACTTTTACTACTGAACCGCCTTGTTCTCGAGGACCTTTCCTTGGTATCCAAAATCTCCACCGAATCTCCTCATAACTCAAATCATCTCTCAACCGAACCTCCGAGTCTAATGATATGAGAAGGATCCGATCTATACCTCCTCAAAGATAGAAACATGGAAGACATCGAATCGAGACAATTCCGCGGCAACGCCAACTCAGAAGCTAGAGGTCCCATCCTCTCAAGAATCTCATACTGACCTACATATCTTGGACTCAACTTGCCTTTCTTGTCAAACCTCAATACTCCCTTCCAGGAGACGCTTCGTAAACACTTTCACCAACTTCATACTCCATCTCCTTCCGACGAGCATTAGTGTAACTCTTCATCCTATTCGGGCAGCTTTAAGCCGCTAACCAGATTGACTTTATCCACATCATCTCAATCAACTCGTCCTACCAGCCTCTCTCCCTTCTTCATCCCAACATATCAAGTTCTACACCTCCTTCCGCATAATGCCTCATATGGAGCCATCTGAATGCTCAAATGGTACGTAATTATTGTAAGCAAATTCGACCAATGGCAAATGCTCATCCCAAGCTCCTTGAAATCCAACACACATGCCCGAGCATTCCTCAGTGTCCGAATGGTCCTCTCAGATTGACCATCCGTATGAGGGTGAAATGTCGATACTAAAATGCAGCGCTCCTAAAGCTTCCCGCAAGCTTCCCGTAATCTCGAAGTAAACCAAGGATCCCCGCCGACACTATAGAACTGAATTCCATGCAATCTCACTACCTCATCAATGTACTTCCGCTAGCACATGTAACTAATCACCGATTGATTGCTGAAATGGGCTGACTTCACAACCTATCCACAATAACCCAAATGGCATCATGCTTCCTATCGGTCTTAGCAAACCCATCGTAAAATCCATGGTTACTCTTGCCACTTCTACTCAGAATAGACAATGGCCTTAACTTGCTCAAGCGCTGGTGTTCAAATTTCGACTTGCTAACACACGAGACACTTCATCGACATACTGCTACATCCCTTTTCATGCCCTTCCACCGTAAATGCTCTCTCAAATCAGACATCCCGGTGCTACCTGGTGCATGGCATAAGGCGACAGTGCCTTATCCAATCTCATCCTTAACTTCCTTGTTATCTCGAATACAAAGTCCGTCCCCACCGTCATGAGTCCATCCTCTCACCACTACCTCCAAACCTTACCATTCTGAATTTCCTCCTAAGCTTGCTCAACTCAGATCCTGTGGCTCGCAACTCCCTAACCTTCTCCCGAGTATAGGCCTTACTCGAAAGTAGCTAGAGGCAATTTGGTTCCTTCTGCTTCAAGCTTATCTTAAGCTTGGCCATCTCCTCCAATAAAGGAAGATAAACTGTCTGAACATGAGCAATGGAAGACTTTCTGCTCAAAGCATCCGCCACTACATTCGCCTTGCCTGGATGGTACTCAATCAACAAATCATAGTCTTTGAGTAACTCAATCCACCTTCTCTGTCTCAAATTCAATTCCTTCGCTCAAGAAGTACTGAGGCTCTTGTGATCAAGAAAGATCCTTATCTGAACTCCATATAGATAATGCCTCCAAATCTTTAAGGCAAAGATCATCACTGCCAACCCAAATCATAAGTCGGATAATTCAACTCATATCGCTTCAGTTGCTCGAAACATAAGCTATCACCCCTGCCTCCTTGCATCAACACACAACCGAGACCCTTCCTAGAAGCCGCCACTATACATCGATAGCCCTCATCACCGAAGGCAAAATTAGCACCGGAGCACTTGTCACCGAGCTTGAGCTCCCAAAGCTTTTCCGCATTCATCACCCAGATGAACTTCGATTCTTCCTCAACAACTTGGTCATCGGAGCAGCTATCATGGAGAATCCTTCACAAACCTCCTCAGAGTAACCCCGCTGCACCCGTAAAACTCCTTACCACACCGCCTCTTGGGTGCATGCCAATTCACTCACGGCTTCAACTTTCCTGATCAACATGCACACCATCCCGCGAAATCACATGTCCAAGGAATGTCACCTCATAAAGCCAAAACTCACACTTCACGAACTTGACATAAAGCTCTCTCCCTAAGAATCTGCAATACAACTCGAGATGCTCCTCATGCTCTTCTTCACTCTTAGAATACACCAAAATGTCATCTATAAATACTATGACAACCGATCCGTAAAATCCTTGAAGACCCTATTCATAAGATCCATGAAAGCAATTTGAGCATTGGTCGTTCAATGGCATAATCAAAAACTCATAATGCCCATAACGGGTCCTGAATGTTGTCTTGCTTACATCAAACTCCTTGATTCTGAGCTGATGATAGCCTAACCTGAGATCGATCTTGGAGAAAACCCTTGCTCCCTGCAGCTGTTCAAACAGATCATCAATCCGTGGCAACGGATACTTGTTCTCAACTGTCACCTTGTTGAGTTTCCGATAGTTAATGCACATCCGCCATGATCCATCCTTCTTCTTAACAAATGTAACCAGGTGCTCCCTAAAGAGACGAACTTGGCCCGACATACCCTTTATCTAACAGTTCCTCCAACTGCTCCTTAAGCTCCCTCAACTCATTTGGAGCCATCCCTGCATGGCAGATAGAGATTGCGCGGTTTCGGAATCAAGTCAATGGCAAACTCGATTTCTCTCACCGGAAGAAACCCGTAACTCATCCGAAGACATCCGAAACTCCTCACAATCGGAAAGTCCTTTAACTTCCCTTCATTCCTATCGGTATCCACAACATGCGCCAAGAAAGCTTCACACTCGCCCATCATTCTTCAAATTAACATAATGAAATCAATCTTGGCGATAAAAGCTTAAGTGGTCTTCCCAAAAAGCCCTCATACATATATTCTCTTGCTACTTAATTCAACCAATCCATATCTTAAAATCCTACTAACATTAACACAATAATTAACTCCAAATAAAATAATTAATGTAGCAAGACCTCACAATTATTCCAAATCATGCTTAACTCCTTCCAAAAATCAAGACCTTTTTCTAATCATGAAATCAAGGAATTTGATAGACTTCCTTCTAAAAAATGTTCCTCATTGTCTCAATTTTTCAATGACACCAAAATCATTCAATTGGGTTTAGAACCGAAAGTTATATCCCATACATTTCCAAACTACTCTTATATCAAACAATATTCGTACTCAATTCCCATACAAAATTGAAATTTTTAAGAGCAAATTAGAACTTGATTTCATCAGATAAGATCTAGCCATATTTCTCTAGTTTAATCCAAATTAAGAATCATCTCATTTGGATAACTAAAGAAAAGTTATGGCGGATACATCAAGGCATACTCAAAGGAACATGGTTGAACTACATTTTCCATTTTTAACTTCCAAATAGCTTCACATATAACAGCTTCTAACTTCTAAAACAGTTTAGGTCCAACACTTTGAGTGAATAAATAAACTGATTTACCATCAAATCACCATTAGTGCCAATATTGTTACATGTCTTAATAAAGTGAGCAAAATATTGCCTTGAGTTCTCTTTCTAATTAAATTATTGAATCTTTGGTGATTGGTAACTTAAGGGCATCTTCAAATTATCAATGTTTCTATAATATGGATTAGCTTACATATAATAAAATTGAACATAAACTTTTATTTGGTCTTTAACTACATCCTTTATAAGTTCTTAAAGTTATAGTGCATAAGTAACCTCTTCTATAATAGTAACAACTTAGCTAGGTTCTTGCAATATTTTAGCTTTTCTAAGTCTCCACGTAGCTTTTGTGGTGATTGATTGATATATGCTTAATTAATTATACATTTATTCCACATCACTTAGTGTTTAATGAGATGAAATGCTTAAGACACTCAGTTTAGTTCATATTTGATTTTAGGTACAATTAGGAAGTAGAAGAACTAAAGTAAGCCAAAAGTGTAATATCTGAATCATCTTCTTAAGGTTTACACTCACTTGTCTTCGTGGATCAAGAAGAAGAATGATTAGAAAAGGAGATAAGAAATGTATGAAGATGATGAATATATGTTAAAAACACAAAGAAGAAGAATGCAGAAGTGACTTACGTCCGCATCAATTTTTCATAGTCGTGGGACAACTCTCATGCCCATAACGCAACTTCTGTATGGGCTTGACACTTTATGTGACGCCTATGCAAGGTGTCTCACTACCGTGACACTCACACTCATGGCGGTGAGAAGTGACCGTTAAGTCAAAATGACTTTACATAAAAATGATTTTAATGTATAACAAACATAAGGAGATCAAATACAAGAAAACAAAACAAATACAGACATTTATCTGCATTTAATTGGAGACAGAGCGAAGATGACGATATGTATTTAATTCGGAGATGAGCGAAGATGACGATATCTGATCGAAGTTGACATGCACTAAGTTGAAAAGTCGACATGCATTTATATAGACAAATCAAACACGACGAAGATTGTCAAAGTAAAAAGTCAACATGCACGCAGATGACACAAGACAATAAAAGAGGCGACGCAAATGTAGATATGACGCAGTAAACAAAAGCGTACATGCACGCAGACGCAGACGCAGATGCGTAAAAGAACAGACGCAAGAGTCGCCTGAAAGTTAGTTACGTAACTCAACCGATTAACTGCTTTTAAAGATTCAAGATTCAAGAATCAAGAAGCGTTAGAGACGAAGGCTATAAATACAAGTCAAGTCGAAAATCAAGAGCTAGCTGTTTTGAGAAAATTACACAAAGCGAAGAAAAGCTATTAAGGCGAATTAATCAACGCTATCCTTCAGAATAGAGTGTTCAAATATTTTCTGAAAAGAAAAGTTGTACAGATAGCCCGCAGAGGCTAAGTGTGAAAGAATATCGTTGTAGAGACCAAGAGGCTCGTGAAAGAATATCGTAACGCTTGAAGAGATAGTGAAATCTCGTAAGAAACTCGAGGATCGGACGAGCCCACGATTTGGAGGAACCAGATAAATCATGTGTCTACTACTATCACTCTCTATCTCACTTTTAGTTTCAAAGTTGATCTTTATTTACTATTCATATACTTAGCATTGAAAAGTTTGATCAATCAGATTAATAAGATTTATGTAAAGAATCTTAATTTTAACAAGTAATTCTAAAAGATATTCAAAAGGGAATACACAATTCAACCCCCTTCTCGTGCATTCTATTGTGTTTTTATGTCAGATTAACGCAGATTCACTTCAATTGGTATCGAGCTTGGTATCCAAGAATCACTTTGACGTAAGTGTGGATTAAAGATAATGGCGAGTCACATGTATACATCGTCAAGGAGCCTCAAATACTAGACCTCCAAAGATTCAATGGAGAAGACTATCATTATTGGAAAGATAGGATGCGGTTATTCATCTAATCTACACATGTAGACCTTTGGGACGAATAGAGAACGGACCCTATATACCTATAGATGACGAAGGTAGTTCTATTCCACGGCGATGGACGGTCGATCGAAAGCAAGAATACAACTCAATTCAAAGGCGGAATTTTTCTTAACATGTGCCCTAAGTAAAAGCGAAGTACGATAAAGTGCATGGTTGCGACACAGAAAAGAAACGTGGGACACATTGTCCATTGCTCATGAAGGCACAAGTCAAGTTAAGGAATCCAAGATAAGTATTCTTGTACATCAATATGAACTTTTCAGATGGAAGATGAAGAATCTATCGATCAAATGTTTGGAAGATTTCAAACAATTATCAATGGATTGAAAGCTCTTGGAAGGACATACAATAATCAAGATCACGTCGCAAGATTCTAAGAAGTCTTCCTAAGAGATGGAGACCAAAGTTACTAAGCAAAGGTAAGAAGCCAAAGACTTGAGCATATTAAAGCTAGATGAGTTGTTGGGATCCTTAAAGATTCATGAAGTTGAACTCAACGCTGAAGATAAGCCCAAGCGAGAGAAGTCAATAGCACTGAAGGCTGGACAAAAGAATCATAAGACTCAGAGAAGGAGGAAGTCATCAAAAGCATTGAAAATTGAAGAATCAAGGGATGACAACTCTAGCCAATCAGATTCAGAATCGAGTGATGAAGATGACGAATTATCTTTCATTTCCAGAAAGATAAGACGCATGTGGAAGAAGAAGTCCGTATAACGGACATTCGTGAAGAATGGAAAAGATGAAGCTTGCTTTAAAAGTCTTCTATCATTTGTTACGAGTGGAATCATCCCGACACTACAAGTCTGAATGCCCTACTCTCAAGAAGAAACCCAAGAAGAGTAGAAGGCAAGAAAAGCATGATGGCAATATGGAGGACCTAGATTCATCTCAATCAGATACTGCCCGAAAGTCATCGTAACATGCAAACATTTGCCTAATGACCGAGGAAGATAGTGATGAGGAGGTAAACCGACTACTAAAATTTGCATGATGCATATTCGTAATCGTTAGAAGATTCTCATACTATTCAAAACAAGACAAGTGTTGAAGAAAAAGTACGCAGAGAATATTAGAAATATCGAGAAAATAGAGAGAAAATATTTGCTTAAAAAGGAGTTAGAAGTTAAAGGAAACTTATAGATGATCGATGAGATTAATCAACTCAAACCGAGGATCAAGAATCTATCACCGATCTAGTTACTTTACAGAGAGTACAAAGAAAATGAATGATATGTTAGGAAAATGTAGACATCCTAGTGATAAGACCGATTAGGTTTATCGGAAACAATACTACCTCGTAATAAATTTGTCTCTCAAAAGGAAGAAATAGGATAACATATTTTAATCAACGCCCGAGTAATATGCATCAAAGATCATATCATGTGCATACTATTAACCATAAAGGACCCAAGAAAATTGGGTACCAAGAAATAAAATAGTTTCTCCCGCAGATATCCTTCCTTGGAAGATACGGCAAGCACCATTGGTATTTAGACAAGGATGCTCATGACATATGACGGAAGAAGGTCTATGTTCCTAGACCTTCAAGATAAGAAGGAGGATCAGAACTTTCGGAGACAACCAGCAGGCAAAATCATTGGAATCGGAAAATAGGTAAAGATTCTTTTGCATGCATAAATAATGTAATCGCTTGTTGATGGTCTAAAGCATAACTTGATTAGTGTGAGTCGGCCAGTGATTCTCGGTTTTATAGTTACATTCAATCAAAATCTTTGTGAAGTCGAAACAAAGATGGGTCTATACTTTTCTCCGCCAAGAGAAGAAACAACCTTTACAAAATCAATTTAGAAGATTTTCAAAGTCAAAATATCTCATGTTTTCTATCTTCCAAGAAGAAAGACTAATCTGCATAAAAGCTAGGTCATGTCTCTTTGAAACATATTTCAAAATTGTTAAAACATGATTTGTAAGAGGTTTACCAAAATAAGTTTTGACAAAGAATTTTTCAGTGAAAATTTTTGAAAGGAAAACAAAGTTAAAACCTCTTCTTCTAAAATTTTGTAACTTCTTCAAGACCTTTAACTATTACATATGGATTTGTTTGGTCCCACAAGGACATTAAGTCTTCAAGTAAAGAAATATGGACTTGTCATTGTTGATGATTTTACTCGATTTTGTTGGATATTGTTTTTATCACACAAAGATGAGTCTTTTAAGTACTTTAGAACTCTATCCGAAAGTTACGTAATGAAAAGGAATGTCTATACTAGTATCGGAGGATCATGGCGTAGAATTTGAGAATGAGAAGTTTAGAGTTTTACGTGAGGAGAATGGAATTTCACAACTTCGCCTTCCCTAGAACTCCACAATGTAATGGAGTTGTTGAGAGAAAGAATAGGACGATTCAAGATATGGCAAGGACTATGCTATGTGAGACAAATCTTCCTAAGTATTTACGGGCGTAAGTCGTGAATACAAGATGCTATATTCGTAATAGGATCTTGTTGCACCTATGTCAAGAAAACTCCTTATTTAGTAATGGAATGGAAGAAGACCAAGCATATCCTACTTTCATCCATTCGGTGTAAATGTTCCATTCTGAATACGAGAGAGCTGTTGGATAAATTCGATTCAAAGACCTATCCAGAATATTTCTAGGTTACTCATTATCGCCTAAGGCATTTCGAAGTTTACAACCCGACTTCAAAGATCGTTGAAGAGACGATCCATGTCAAATTTGATGATAGTTCTCAAACCCATAAGGAAGATGACATGGAAATTGAAGGTCCTTCAAAGAACCTAGATGATGCCTCGTAAACTCCTCTCACGGACACTCATGAGAATAAGATTGAAGATATTCCGTAAACTATAGAACCAAGACGAGATCGAAGTATAAAAGTTCTCATCCAAAAGAGTTAATTATCGATGAGACCTTAGAAGGAGTTAGACAAGGTCCAGATTTAGACGAGAAGCTAATGTAGCTTTTATCTCCAAGTAGAACCCACGAAGGTCGAGGAAGCTCTTCAAGACGAAGTTTGGGTGTTAGCCATGCAAGAAGAGCTGAACCAATTCACAAGGAATAACGTCTCGTCCTTAGTTCCAAAACCTCCTAAGAAATCCATTATAGAACAAGATGGGTTTTCAAGAATAAGTTAGACGAATCAGAAGAGTGAGTCGTAATAAGGCCGATTAGTAACACAAGGTTACAATCGCAAGAAGGAATAGACTATAACGAAACATATGCTCCAAAGAGTGAGACTTGAAGCTATAAGGATTTTGTTATATATGCAATTTTTCACGATATAAAGTTGTTTCAGATGGATGTTAAGAGTGCATTTCGAATGGCTTTATAGACGAAGAAGTTCATGTGAAACAACCTCCCGCTTTCAAGATATTAAAATTCAGATTATGTCTATAGACTTCACAAAGCCTTATACGCCTAAAGCAAGCCCTAGAGCTTGGTATGATCGTCTGAGTACCTTCTTAATAGAAAATGGTTTCAGCAGAGGTCAAGTTGATAAGACGCTCTTTAGAAAGAGTCTTCGTAATGATTTTATCTTAGATGATCTACGTTGATGATATTATCTTTGGTGCTACTACAAAAGAGTCAGGTTTAAAGTTTGAGAGACTAATGAAAAGAGAATTTGAAATGAGTATGATGGGTGAATTAAAGTTCTTTCTTGGGTTGCAAGTTGCTGCACAAAGAGAAGATCTTCATTCATCAATGTAAGTATGTGAAAGAGTTCTTTGAATAAGTTTGACATGAATAATGTGAAGCCAATGGCAACTCCGATGCATCCTTCAAACCTTTGTCGAAAGACTAACTTGGTAAGAAGGTGGATCAAACCCTATATAGTAGGATGATCGGTTCTTTATTGTATCTTACGCAAGTAGACCTCGATATTCTATTCAGTGTATGCTTGTGCAAGATTTCAAACCGATCCTGAGACTCTCATTTTATCACGTTAAAAGAATTTTGAGATATCTCGCAGTACTACCGATCTTTGCTTAATGTTCGAGAAAGGTAAAGATTTCAGTTAATCGGATATCGTGATGCGGACTATGTCGGAGATAGAATCGAAAGAAAGAGCACAAGTGGAGGATGTCACTTTCGAGGAAATCTAGTCTCCCGTCAAGCAAGAGACAAAGCTTAATTGTTTATCAACCGCCAAGGTAATACATGTCCGCCAGAAGTTGTCGCTCACGACGCCAGGATCAAGTATCGTGAAGACTATTCGCTAAGGAGGAGGAGATTCCAATTTATCGCGACAACACCAAAGGTAATAAACCTCGCAAAGAATCCAATTCAGATTCCGTAGTAAAGCATATAGAAGTCGACATCATTTCTCGAGAGACTACGCTCGAGAAAGGTGGTGCTTCTAAAGTTCGTTGAAACAGAGCTTCAATGGGCGGACAGCTTCACTAAACCACCGAGTGAAGAACGTTTTGTAAGATAAGACGAATCTCAATATGGTGATGCTAAATGAGCAAGTTAGGCTAAAATAACGTGAGAAACTAACGGCGTTATACATGTGAGTTACAGTTTAGTAACTTTTCTCACAAGGAAGATTTTGAGGAAATATCCGATAAACTCGAGGTTCTTAATGATTCGAGAACCCATCATCCATAACCCTATAAGTAGATTGAAGATGATATTATAGCGATCTTTTCATCATCTCCCACGGCTCATTTCTACTTTACCAATTCTCTCAAAATCTTCTCACCAAAAGCTTTCAAGATAATCTTTCGCTTCTATACAATGGAAGCGACCATGGTTTATGGAAGACTGTGGACTTTCAGGTGGATCCCGCTTCGAAATCCAACTACTCATACGTATTCCTCCCACGCACGCATGATTCCTTATAAACTCTTCGCTCGACCATAAATGTTGGGACCCGATCCGAATCGGATCCCAACCGAAAACGAAGAACTAAGGAACGGAATCGATCAACTAAACGTAATGATTTCAAGTTAAACGAAATACAAAGTATCAAGCAAAACGAAACGGTTTAATCGATACTTAACAAATGTCCGACATCCGAAAACAATAAGGAACATAGAACACAATCGCTGGAAACCCTAAGACGCTCCAAAATCCTAATGAAAAAAATTTCTTTCTTATTCAATTCATTCCATCACGCATAAAACTCATAATCCATCTTCCATACATTTTAATCATCTTTTTGTTTTTTCAATTTCTTTTCTATCTAAAATTTAAAAGATAACTACCGCCTTAATCCTAACCCAAACTCGCAAAGTATCGAAAACACACTTCTATATGCCAAACAGATCTCGTAATCATCGGACTCTCCCGTCCTAACCCAAACACCAAAGAAACGCAAACCTAAATCTAATACTTCCATAATTCTCAATTCAATACCAAACTCATAATTCAATCAAATTCCCAAATCAATCATGCATATATATACCCAAATTATCCATAATTTCATATACAAATTTCACAATCATTCACAATTTCAACTTTATACACAAATACATTTTTCCCAAACTTATCTAAAGCCATATACATATCCATACTCAAATTTGGATTACTCAGACTCTAACTTATACAAATGTCGAAACCGACGTTTTCACATTCTTTTCATCCGATCTCCGTCAAACCCGAGACGGGATGAAAGGGAGTGAGCTCTAAGCTCGTGGATAACACATTTATAAAGTGACAAATAAGTCAAATCATTTTTCATAATCTTTCGCCAAAATGGCTAATTTTTCAAACTTTACAATTTTTCAAACAATTTCTCAAACCTTTTATATATATATATATATATATATATATTTCAAACTTTTCATAGTCATCTTACTTTTTTCTTTTTCTTTTTTCAAAATTCTCAATTTTCATAAATATGAATGCAACATACGTAAACAAAATTGAAAACACATAACATATCATAATGGTCTGCTAGTCCAAATAGAACGCATCGCATGCCTCGCAGAACGGTCCCTGGCGTCAGGAATCAGAACGCATTACACTTTCTCAGCATAACGTCCAAGTAGCCGTGAAAGGAGTCCGAACGAGCTTCGTACACTAACGGCAGCAGTGAGAAGGCTATACACATAGAGACAACAATGACTCACCAAAGGACCTACCAAACCCACATAACACATATCGAAAACGGAAATTAACTCACCAAGGCACTTTCCAAAATTTTACTTTTCTAACATTATTTCATCAACTTAAAACAATCTCTCAAATTCACACATATCATATAATTCAATCAATCAATAATTGCAACAATATGCATAATTATCAATGCATATACAACAAATACAGCTTCAGAAATGTCTAACGATTTAGCAAATCATTTAAAACATTGAATTTAAGCTTGTAATAATTTTTCGTAAATCACTTAGAATCATAATTTCAAACCTGAAATCAATTCTTATTTCAAACATTTCCAAAAACAATAAGTGATCAAAATTCCAAACTTTTACTTTCTTTTAATTTTTCAAAATTCGTATTAAGCTTACAAATCAAAATATAAATATGCTACCCAATTCGAATGACGCTAGAACTTGTTCCAAGCTCCAATTTGATCCTTGCTTCTTTCCTTCTTTCAACTAAAAATGACCCAAGCCATAATCACCCAAATTCACATCATAAATTTGCATAATTCTCAAAATTAACTATCGAAAATTCATAATTATCATATTTCCAAGCTATTTCAATCTCCAATTTTGAAAATCTCCAATTTTTAAAATTGGCCTAAACCAATACACTCAAATTCAATCTCATAAAACATAATTTCTTCAAAATTGATTCCATATTTCATCAATTCATGCTATTATTGATGATTCTACACCTTTAATTTATAAAATTTGGAAAATTCTAAATCTTAAAATTGGCCTAAACCAATTTATTTAAATTCAATATCATAATCCATAAATTCTTCAAAATTAACTTCACATATCATCAATCCATAGTATTTTCCATAATTCTACACTACCAATTTCCAAAAACCCCAAATTATAAAATTTGGGCATAATCCCAATTAAATTTTCATCCAAATTTAAATCAATTTCAACATGTATTCTCTAAAATTGATCAAGGAATTAGTACACCCACATCATTTCTAATGATTCTAAACCAAAAACTTATCAAAAATTCAAACTTGAAAAATTTCTCTTACCTCTTTCTCTTCAAATTTTCGAATTTTTGGGCTTGGAAGAAAGTCCTTAAGCTCCTCCACCTATTTCCTCCATGGAAGAAGCACGAAAATCACCTTGGAAGCTTGGAAAAATCAAAACCTTTCTTACCTTTCTTCTTTCTCTTATCTCCCATCCGAAAACTTCATTTCTTCCTTTCTCTTTTCACTCTTTCTTCTTTTCTCTAGAAAAATCGAGACTCTCCCTTTAAAAAATGACACTCATCTGATTTATTAAGGGCCATGTCATTAAAATGAGGGGTAAATGACCCTTTACCCTTACTCTTTTACTTAATTCCAAATTGCCCCTAACTTCGCTGATACTTCATGGATCTGATTCGCACTATCCAGATGAAGGAATTTGTCAAAACTTCCTTCTCGAGAAATGTTCCTCTCAATCATATGAATCCAACGCCACTGACCGCGCTCGATTCGGATCACTACACCAAAAGTTATACGCAAAACAGTTCGGGAATATCACATTTTCCATGTACGATTATTTCCGTCCAAAATATCACATTCTTAATCCCAGAATTGAAACTCGATGTCTTCATAACAATTGTAGCCTTATGTCTCTAGTTTAATTCAAAATAAGAATTTCCTTATTTCGATTCCCAAATCAAAAGTTATGCTCAACATACCCTCAGATGTTCCAAATCTAAAAATTTCACCCTAATCCGAACTTAAATTCAAAAATTAAAAGTCTTAGGGGCAAAATTGACATTTCATTTATTCATATTATTTGTAGCCCCTTGTCTTATCTTTATTTCGCCTCAAGAATCACTTCAATCAGATCTCTACAGATCCCGAATTTCACAAAACACTTAACTATGTTCGGAAAATTTCCTGACTCACTTTGATTAAATTAATCACCATTAATTCAATCTCATAAAATTACAAATTTCCCATGAGAATGTAGGGAATTGTCTTACGAATCCAACGCCGCAAGAATCAACTCAATCGGATGTCGGACGGAAAAGATATGAGCAAAATAGTGAACAAAGGTCGATTGGACGAGGAAGCAAGAAAACTAAGCGAGCAAAACGACGTCAGATATGGCGAGGATAGGCGCTGGTCGCCACGGCGATGCGGACATCGCCTAGCGACGCGAGCCGAACGCCGCCATCGCTACGGCGATGCGGACGTCGCTTCTAGCGACGCGAGCCGAACGCTCGCCATCGCTACGGCGATGCGGACGTCACCCTAGCGACGGGGGTACTTCATTTTTCATTTTTCATTTTTTTTTTCGAAACTTCCAAAATTCATAACTCTCAAACTCGAACTCCAATTTTGACAAACTTAGTCTCTATAGAAAGCTTAAGGGAAGTTCTAAATCTTTCACGAAGGACATATACATCAATTCGACTCATACGGGAGTCCATTTTCCGGTCAAAGATACTATCCTCTAACATTCATGCTAAAACCATAATATAAACTTGTAAAAATCATAACTTATTATTCCAAGATCGAAAAATTCTATACTTTATATCAAAATAAAGATCAAAACAAATTCTTCAACTTTCATGAAGAACATCAAACTCAATTAACCGCTAATCGGGTTAATTTTCACCAAAGTCATACTTAAAGTCAAAAGTCAACCTTATCACACATGAACTTTGACTGATCATAACTTTCACTCCCGATATCGAAAAATTGCAAACTTTATGTCCACAGAAAGCTCTTAACATAACCTACAAATTTCCAGAAGACCATTTTATCAAATTTTGCCTCAATCAAAAGTCAACCTTCCAAGGCCCAAAAGTCAACTATTACACAATTTTTCATATTTTCACTCTTTCTTTTTTTTAGTCATGATTTTCAACTCAATTTCAATCAACTCATCCACTTTATCACTCATATTACTAAGTCAAATTGTCACTCAAGGTTTAGGGTCCAACATTTTGAGTCACTAAGGAGTGACGGCATGGATGTAGAACCAGAGATCACAAGAGTTGGCTGGAAGAACTTCTTTCAGATACAAGAACCTGTCTATATAAATGAGGTATATGAGTTCTGGATGAACGCTCGTCTGATAAAAGACACTATTGTATCCTCTGTGGATAGAATATCAGTTATTGTCACAAAGGATTTGATAAGGAAAGTAACTGATTGCCCATCCGCTGGTGAAAACTGCTCTACCAAGGCCTGATGGATGTCCTCGCTGGAATGAAAGAAGAAGATGTCAAGAGGCAGCTCTATGGCACAAATGATTCAAGAGAAAGGAAGACATCAAATCTGATTCCAAAGGCTGGGTTCCGCATGCAATCGCTCAATTGCATTCTTCCTAGAGTTGGTTCAAGGCATTTAGTGACTACTTTAGACCTAACAATGTCCGTTCTTTCTTCTCAATCAAATCCTATAGATCTACCCTTCTTAATCTTTCACTATATGGTTATGGGTTAAAGGAAACTTCCAGTTATCCTTATGGTATGATTTTGACTAGATCTTTATGGAATCTAGTATTCGCCCGCACTGCGGATAAGACGAACTGCTCCAAAGGAAGAGCAAGATTGATGCTCATACTATTCGGCGAATGGGTCTGAATACAGTAGACAAAGATCATGCTGGTTCTTCAAAGAAACCAAGAACTGAGGGGGAGCGTATATTGAAGAAGACTCCTGTCTCAAGTTCTCAATCGCTCAGAAGTATCAAATCGCCATCGCCGAATTAAGGAGAGTGCTAGGGGAGACCTCTCATGAAAATGGCGAGTCCTCTGTCGCAGAAAGTCAATCTCGGAGGGCAAAGCAAAGCGCCAAAAGACAAGGAGAAAGTCTCTTGAGCGAAGTTGTGAAGAAAGCCAAGAGATCTCCAAGAATCAGGACTCGAGGCAACAGGAAGAGAAGATTGCCGAGAACAAAGGCAAGAAGAAACTTCTAAATCTTCAGGCCTAAAGCCACAAGATCCTTAGTCTCTATTCGAAGAGGATACGATGTAAGATCTAAAGAGACCGAGAGGAAGAGAAAAGCAACATCTGTTAAAGGAAAATTTCGTGAAGAAATTAGCAAAACTAACTGAAGCAGAGAAAAAGATTAAGAAGGTTAGTCAAAAGAAGAGCATCTCAACTACTGAGGATGTTAGTCTACAACAGAGGCTGACATCGTTTGTTGAAACAGTAAATCGAAAGCATTGTACAGTTCAAGAAATTCTAGTGCTCAACAAGAAGAACCAGTGGATGAAAGCACGGTTCATGAGACACTGGCATTATAAAGGAGGAACCAGCAGAAGAATGGCTTGCTCAGAGACTTCTAAGGAACACAACCGTAAACAATCGCAATACCAGATTTACCGATAATGAACCAAGTCCGAAGGTATATAACTACCGAAGTTCTTGAGAAAATATAGGTTGGAAATCAAATTGGTAGAAGTTATTACCAACTGAGCAATGCTATTATAATCGGTGTTGAACCCTGAAGAAAATAGTAGCTCAGTGCAAACCGTGATGATTAATGGTATCACGTGGCGCTTACTAAATGAAAAGAGAAGTCTTTTTACGATACTCGAGGCTTATCGATCATTTGTCATATCTCTCAAGACGCCCCCGCCACCGTGTACTATGTTCCCAATCACGAGAACACGAGATAAAGGTTGTTCCGTATATTCAACCAAGGCGCCCAAAAGATTTTACAAAGGAAAGTCAAAATTATTTCAAGATAATGTTGATGATGATCTGCCTCGCAGATCGCTTTGTAGAAGCGCGGAAAATTGATGAAGCATGCATTCCTCGCACAAGACCTGCATCAAGCGAAGCCGCAGCCATACAAATCGTGCGGAAGATCGGCCCAAAGAGGGGGAAGTATAAAAACAGAACATTTATCGAGTTCCTTGTTCGATAGTTCTTCGATAGCCCTTTGTCTAATACACTGCCTATCAAGAACATGCCCTATCCTCGCAAGGAAGACAGGTTGTTGATATCGCCGCCTTTTGATCTAAATCTTCCCGAAGTTGCAACATTCATTCGCCCACCGACTTTTGAGATTAATGAAGACTACACTCCATCCTCTCGATGCCTATACTACTACAATTCCTTTCGCCTCCTCCATCGTGACGGATCAAACCTCTTCGCCGATGAAGTCGAGATTACGTGGTGAACTCAATGACATGAAGGAGACGGTGAATGATCTAAAGAAGATGATAGCGAATCGCGAAGAACCGTAATCGATAATCATTTTTGATTATAACAAATAAGGGAGAGCAGAAAAGAAGAAAATAATCAAGAGAGAGGATGTTCAAATGAAGAAGGTGTGACCACAATGCATTTAAGACAGAAGAAGATAAGTTTTCTTTTCTTGTATGTAATTTGTTATATTCAAAAAGGGGGAGATTGTTAAGTCAAAATGACTTTACATAAAATTGATTTTGATGTATAACAAACATAGTGAGATCAAATACAAGAAAAACAAAACAGTCACAGACGATATGCATTTAATTCGGAGATGTATTTAAGATGACGATATGTATTTAATTCGGAGATGATGAAGATGACGATACTGACGAAGTTGACATGCACTAAGTTGAAAAAGTCGACATGACGCATACGCACAAATCAAACACGTATTTAAGATTGTCAAAGTACAAAGTCAACACAGACGCAGATGACACAAGACAATAAAAGACGCAGACGCAAATGTAGATACAGACGCATAAACAAAAGCAGACGCAGACGCAGACGCAGACGCAGAAAAGAAACAGACGCAAGAGTCAGTTCGAAAGTTAGTTACTGAACTCAACTGATTAACTGCTTTTTAAAGATTCAAGATTCAAGAATCAAGAAGCGAGCTAGAGATTTAAGGCTATAAATACAAGTCGAAGTCGAAAACTGAAGAGCTAGCTGTTTTGAGAAAAATTACACAAAGCGAAGAAAAAGCGATTAAGTGCGAATTAGCTGAACGCTATCCTTCTGTAACAGAGTGTTCAAATATTTTCTGAAAAGAAAAGTTATACAGATAGCCTGCAGAGGCTAAGTGTGAAAGAATACCGTCAGAGACCAAGAGGCTCGTGAAAGAATACCGTAACGTTTGAAGAGATAGTGAAATCTTAGAAGAAACTCTGAGGACTGGACGTAGCCCACGGTTTGGAGTGAACCAAGATAAATCTGCGTGTCTACTACTCTCACTCTCTATCTCACTTTTAGTTTCAAAGTTGATCTTTATTTACTATTCATATACTTAGCATTGAAAGTTTGATCAATCAGATTAATAAGAATTCAGAAAGAATCTTAATTTTAACAAGTAATTCTAAAAGATATTCAAAAAGGGGAATACACAATTCTCGTGCATTCTATTGTGTTTTTTAAGTGCTGTATTAACGTGTGATTCACTTCATGACCAACTCACCTGAACCCTAAGTTTTTAGTATACAAACATCATTTTTGTGAATGTAGAAGAGATGTTTCATTGGGGTTTTCATTTTGAGGGTGTGAGCTCTTAGTTTTGAAGAAGAAAAGGGGAAAAGCTCTATTCCTTTGGAGACCCATGGAGGGCTAGCTTCTTGATGCTGGTTCGAAGGTGATCTCGATGTCGAAAAACCTAGTTAAGCATTTCTCTCATTGTTTGTTGTTTTTTATCTTAGGGATTATTATGTTATCCCATGTTTAATGTTTGAGTGTTGTGTAAGAATGATTGAATGCTCTATTTGATTTTTTTATGTAAGAACCCATTGCTAGAATCTTTAATGTAATATGCAATTGTTGTTTTAATATTCATTTGCGGTAACTAATGGTTTGTAATTTTTAGGGATAACATAACATAGGTTAAATAAACTGAGCTTGTGTGGTTGTTTCCTCGATTAATCTGCTTTCCTAACTAGTAATACGGTTGTCCAATTAAATCTAGAGAGCTTTTTCAAGCTTTCTTGATAGCTAGGTTTAATTAACGAGCTCTTCTTGATTAAATACTACCTAAGGGAAAGCCAGGGTTAACAGAGCTTATTGTTAGCCTATGATTAATAGTTGTTAGAAGAGATAAAATAACAATAATTCAATGAAGTTTATTTAATTGAGTGTAGGTCAAGATAGAAACGATGGTTAAGTCCCTAAGGAATTCATCACTTTCATCATTTTTTTAATTTTCTCTTGAATTTGTTTTTCTTTTCATAAAAAAGCTTTACATTGATCTAACTGAGCACTAGTTTGAGGGTCATTTACCTCATTTTCTCCTTTCGTTGCAACTTATTTATGACATAAGCCGTTTGGTTGCCTTTCTTCTTAATCAATGTCGCTAAATCTTCTAAGATTTTTATTATGTTTGTGACTTGTTCTTCCAAGGATGCAATCCTTATCATCATAACCACTTTGAAAGTCATAGTAATAATTTTACAGAAGCATTAGTCCCGTTGAGGAGATCTAAACATCACAATTTTTTTCAAAAGAGTTACTTTGAAGTGTCAGCTTTCGACCATGCTTATTTGGGACCTTAAAGATGATAAGCCATAATACAGCTAAATAAGTTGTTGTAGGCATTAATATTATTAGAAGAGTCAGCATGGGCTTGATCATTATGTAAAATTTTGCCACAGGTTTTTGTTTTCTATTGAATCTAAGTGTGGAATTGAGATTGAAGATGATGTTTGAGCTTTCTCCAAACTTCTCAACAATCTTTGTGGTTATAAGATTATTTGAAGAAATCTTTAAATGCTAAACTTTGAAACTTCTTAAAGTGAAAGAAAGAGATAAGACATGAGACATGAAAGTGTCTCACTTGTCCGTGCTAAAAATTTATAGACATAAAATTTCTAAATAGCAAAACATGTCTTACAAATTTAATTTAATCATGATTGTAATGAAGTGGTCTTTGGTCTTAATGAATCCTCTAATCTAATCCTTTGGTCTTAGTGTTCTACAAACGGTCTTTAAAGATCATTTAACTTGTAGTAACATGAATGATGATAAGCTAAGTCTTTTTGTAGACTTGATGAAGTTCAAGGTATCATAAATTTTGGAAGCATGTGCGTAGTCATAATAAAGTTTTTGGATACTTCTTAACTTAAATCTTGCTTTACAATGAATTATTTATAAGGATTAGAAGTGTTAATTTAAATGTCACATCTCATTTGTAATTAGTTGTTTGATTTTTATTTTAAAATCATCCTTAATTTGTTATATATAGTTTACATCACATAGTGACTTTAAATTAGGTAATCGCCAAAATAAAAATAAAAATTACCTTCTTGTAACAACTTAGAGTTTACTAAATAATTCTGCGCAAATAAAAATTGAAGTGAAAGGCCTTATTGAGCAATCAACATATTGCATTAACTGTTAGTTGATTCTATCAACAATTAGTTGACAACGGATTAATATTAATGATTTGACCAGCGAACGATATTAGTTGTTTATTTAAAGATGTTTGGTAAAATTAACTATTTAATATTAATTGTTTATGAGTAAAATGACTTATAAAAGTATGACTTTAAAAAGGATCTATAAGGACATGAGCATTATATTGGGCATTTTTCGATTTGTCCGTGTAATTTACTTGATCTTTTTCAGTTGTCTTTATGTTTACTTTCAAAGTTAAAGGAAAAATGTAATAATGAAATGATAACTATATGTGTATTCTCGACTTAAAATTGATATTAATTTAACTTTAAAATATTAAATTAAACAATAAACTTACTATTTATATATCTATCTCGATCTTTATTTCTATCTACCTCTATTTTTATCTCTATCCTTTGAATATTTTGTAATAGTTTTAGATATAATAGTCTTTTAGTTCTTTAATTTTCAACTGCTGGAACGTTTTCAAAATCAACGAATTGCGTTCAATTCACCAATCTAATTAACTGATCACTAAACATAATTGTCAATAATTTAACATAATCAAATAACTAAAAATCTTTCCATCTACCAAAAAATTGCTGATAATCTATTTACAATATAAGGCATAAGATGACATCCAATACTCGGAAGGAAATCAAAGCTCAAATAAGCATTGGACTCAGGCTCATCCTGTGGGTCCGTCCATGTAAGGCTGTGAGGAAATCCCATTTGGCGGCGCCCTGTTCACTTGTTCCTCCTCCCTTTCTCCGCTTAAACCCAACAAAGCCAGATCACAGCGACATTTGCCCAGAAAGAAGAGATCCAAACATGATCTCGCCAGTTGCTTGCGCTCATGCACCGTGTTTTCTGTTTCAACGCGGCACAAACCGAGCTCTGAAATTTTTCAACTGTCAGTTTCTTTCTTCCAATTCAGTTTTGAGGCTATCTCTGCAATCCAGCTTGCTCGTGAACAAAACCCAATATGGGAATTCTCGCTCCGTTCCCATAGTTCGTGCCTCGCAGTCTAACTTTTCAAAGGTTGCCCTTCACTGGCTTCTCTTAGTTCCCTTAACTGTTCTTGACCAACATTTGTTTCTCTTTATATATTGGTTGTAGAAATGTCTTTGCTCGGCCTGAAAATTCAATTGTTACTGGAATGTATCTGTGTACTACATTTTATTTTTAGGCTTGTGTAATGATTATGGTTATCCGACTTTTTATAATTTCACACCCTTTTTTTTTCCACCTGAAAGTCTAGTTGGCCAGCATATAGGTACTCATTGCTGCACCAACCTGTTAAAGATCTTTTTCTCTAAAATTTTTGCTGTCACAGTTAATCGATTCCTTTACCTGTTAATTTATTTGATCTTCAGAAATGGGCGACTGTTCATAAAGGATTGGATACCAATTATTTTCTCATGTTAAGTTTACACTTACTCTGGCTACGTGGTTTGACTTAGAAGCTTATGATTTGTAAGAGGTTGAATGTAGGGATCATTCTTTCTTATATGGTTCTGTTAACTAAAGCAAATTGAATAAAGATTTGATGTTCTGATTTCTGCTAATTGCTGTTCTGATTGTACGAAATAGTTATTCAGAATGTATGGAAAATTGCGGAGATGGCATCGAAGCGGGAACTAACCTTGTGCCTGTATGTTCAGAATATTTCCCTTCCAAAAGTTGCCCTTTTGATGCTCTTCTGAAAAACGGTCCAATTTTAGTTTTCCTGTGTTTTTAATTGTAGTTGCAGCTTAGTCCAATCTTTGTTATGTTTGATTCTTAACTTCCAGGATTCCGTACCAAGACCTATAGCTAGGATCTCTGTTACTGTCGTTGCCTTGGCCATTTCACTCTTTGTGCTGAAGTCATTCCTGTCCACAGCTTTCTTTGTGCTGGTATGTTGGCTGTTTCCTTTCTATTGTCAATTTTTTGTATGAATACTATCTAAAGCAATTATGAGAAGATGTTGAAGGTAAAAGTGGAGTTGGAAGAAAAATTTCGAAACTTTCTTTTGCAGCCAACATGCAGTTGTCATGTGTGTGTGCCTTCATACATGTCCTAGTGCAAAAGCACACAAGGCAGTTTTTCTTTGCAGTTGACGGTCGAGATACTTGGCAAACTAGTGATTCTGCATGTACAGTTTCCAAATGCTTTCGGGCAGTGAATTTCAGTAAAATTGAATAGTATATTTTGCTTGATGAACAGGCGACAATGGGGCTTGTATACTTCCTGTTCATTGCTTTAAACAAAGATCAGCGGCCAAGAGGAGATCGTGGCACAAGCTCTCCTGACGATCCTTTAGAAGAAGCTAAAAGAATAATGGAAAAGTACAAGTGAAAATAGCATGCTGAAACTTTCGAACTGTCCAGTCTTAACTTAGGAGAAGGAATGCAATGATGTCGTATGATGTCGTTGAAGGAAGAATATTTATAAGCGCAGGACTTTTTCATCTATATGCCAAAACAATCCATTTACGACCGTTAATACTAAGCCTAACATAGTAAAGCTTCCGTATGTATGAATGCATTATTTGTGGGCTTTAGCAGCAAAATTTTTGTTGAGGGTTTTTTACAGCTTTTTTTGGTAATTCAGGAAAAGGTTCAAATCTTTGGTTTCTCCGTACCGAAGTTTTATTGTTTGAGTAAATTGGATGGAACAGTACAAATAGGGGCAAATGGGGATTAAAGACCTGTCAGATCCCTATTTGTCATCGTCTAGCTTCTATTCATGCAAAAAATGATATAATTAATGTCAGTTTATGTCTTTCAGTCAATCATTTTAGTTGTAGTTTAGTGACAATTATTTAAAGATATTATTTATCTTATACATGATAAAGTTCATGGGATAATTACACATTGCAAATAAAATTATAATGAGATTATAATTACGATATTCATAATGCATTTATGTATTATTCCTAAATGTTCGTAATAATTGTTTTATTAAGACTCGAACATTAATTAAACGTAAAAATGCTAGCACACGTTATGTTTTTCTTTATGAAGAAAGTAGTCCATCTCGTAGGCTAAAGTATGAAGATATTTAAACAAACTTCTGCGTGTTTATTAGAGAACAAGTTCAATGAATAGATCCGATATGAGAAATCTATTTGGAACATTACTTATATGTTTATAGAATTATCATTGTGATGATTGTATAAATGATCTTTTAACTTGAGATTACCAAAGTTATCTTGTATAGGACTTGCTATATTTTGATATTATTTATGACCTATTTAATCATGAGTTGTTCAATCGGTAATCATTGGATGTAACATCAATTATATAGAGGTAATTGTATAATAAAATAAGATTCATCACCCAAAAGTAATTAGAAAAATGTTCCATTGTTTTAATTAGTATTGATTCGAGAAATCTTTGGCCAAGTTGAAATAACACTTTATAAATAGTTTACAAAATAATAACATTTGAATTGATAGGTAATAGTGGGGACTTAATATGATTTGACTTAAAATAGTAGTCATTAATTTCATGTTCGCCTAATCGAAACATTGTATGATAATTTTATGATTTGTCTAATAGGAATATTATATGATAAAAGAATTGAATTATACTGAAAAATCATTCATAAATATTTGGATAGTCATTATGTTTTGCAAGATGTTAATCTCAATTTATAATTATAGATTGTTTTATTGAAAATTAAAGGTAAATTAAAAGGAATTTTAATTTATCTAATTCTAATTATAAAATATAATTGCAATTTGTAATCATTGTTAGCATATTTAGGAATCTAATATATCTCACATAAAAATGAGTTGAAGAGAACAAAATAATTTTAATTAAGTTAGACTTGATTGCAAAGTTTGAAAAACTTAATGATTAAATATGAGATATTTAATAAATAAGGATCAATATGAGATATTGAATATAATTTGGGCATAATTAGTATTTAATTAGAATTATTTATAATTTAATTAAAGTTTAATTGAAATTAGAATTTAATTTCAATTAAGATCCAAAATTTATTATAAATAGACTTAAGATCTATATAAGTAACACTTTTGCTTAACCATCTCGTAAGTGTTATAGAGTTCTCTCAACTTATTTGTGGATACCGTCAAAGGTCAAACATGTGTGCAGTTAAAGTGATTGAAATGGATCAGTTTCGAAAACAGTTCAAAGAATACAATAAGATAAGGATAAAATTTTAGAACAAGGTGCGAATTAAGTTTTCACTTTATTATAATTTGTGTTAATTATTTTATAGAATAAAAGAGATCTTAAATTTTGAAAAATTAAAGGTTAAATTTTTTTTGTAATTATTCTATTGCGGCCGGAATCCCATCCCGCCCGATTTCCTACAATTAAGCCAGTTTCTTTATACAAGTTTTATTATAGTCAATTAGGGAAAAATATTGAGTATTGTGAGGAAGTGTTACTGTAGGAAAATCCACACTGTTTTCTTGTGAGACAAATCACTATTGACAGGGATAACACGTTGTGGTAACGAAAGATACATCCCTAGAATCGCTATTGACAGGGATAACTCGATGCGGTACATGACGGAACTGTTTATGCGAAAGATACGTCCCTAGGCTGGTCACCTTCCATTTCTTTAGGGCCTGTTTGGTTGGATGTTAATTAATGTAATGGAATGGAATGGAATGGAAGGGAATGGAAAGGTTTATAATGGAATGGAATGTAATATAGTAAAAAGTTGTTTGACAAGGATGGAAGGGTTCATAATGTAATGTAGTGAAACATTGTTTGGAAGATGGATGGAATGGAATGGAATGGAATGTATAATAAATGACTTTTATACCCTTTATATTAAAATGGTTGTTGTAATAGATTTATTATTTTATTATTAATTATATAAAATATTAGTATTAATTATTTAATATATTTTATTTTATTTTATGTGATTTATATTAAAATAATTTAGTTATATAAAATATATACAAACAATTAAAGAATATTTTTTACATATTTTCTATTTTCATTAATAAATTTTTTATTAAATTTATTATTAATTGTATACAATTTATTATTAATTATTTAAAATATTATTATTAATTATTTAATATATTTTATTTTATTTTATTATATTCCAGAGATTTATATATAAAAATATTTTATTTTTATTTTCATTTATATAGAAATATATACAAACAATTAAAGAATAACTTTTAAATATATTTTCTATTTTCATTAATAAAAATTTATTTATTTTTAATTATATACAATTTATTATTAATTATATAAAATTATTATTATTAATTATTTAATAAATTTTATTATATTAAATTTTTATTTATATAAAAATTTATTTATTTATTTTATTTATATAGAAATATATAGAAATAAGAATAATTTTTAATATATTTTATTAATGAAAATAGAAAATATATAAAATTATTATTTAATTATTTTATATATTTCTATATAAATAAAATAAATAAGTAAATGTTAAATATACAATTTTATATTTTATTATAAAATATATATAATTTATTATTAATAATATAAAATATTATTATTAATTATATAATAAAATTTATTATATTAAATATTAATATATACATACAAGAATAATTTTTAATATATTTTTATTAATGAAAATCGAAAATATATAAAATTATTATTTAATTATTTTATATATTTCTATATAAATAAAATAAATAAATAAATATTATATATAAAATTTTATATTTTATTATAAAATATATATAATTTATTATTAATAATATAAAAATATTATTATTAATTATTTAATAAAATTTATTATATTAAATATTAATATATACAAACAAAATAATTTTAATATATTTTTATTAATGAAAATCAAAATATATAAAATTATTATTTAATTGTTTTTATATATTTCTATATAAATAAAATAAATAAATAAATTTTAAATATAAAATTTTATATTTTATATTTTATTATTAAATATAAATAATTTATTATTAATAATATGAAAATATTATTATTAATTATTTAATAAAATTTATTATATTAAATATTACTATATTCTATTTGATATATTAATATTATGATTTGGTCGAGTTGATATTAAAAGAATTATTGAGGGTATATTAGGTAGTATTTATTTATTATGTTACGTTCCATCCTAAATCCCCAAATCGGAGGTTTCTTATTTTCACCGTTTAGGATGGAATGGAACGTAACATGAAACCTCCGCTTCCATCCCATTCCATTCCATTCCATTATGAAACCTTCAAACAAACGATGGAAGTGTATTACGTTCCATTCCATTCCATCCCTAACCTCGAAACAAACAAAGCCTTAGTGGTCGTAAGTAGGAAGGGACTACGCCCTTAGTCCCATTATTACCCATAATCTAGGCGTTTATGAATTGATTCTCAGATTGTGTGTACGTGGTAGCATGTGAATCGATTTTGCCACACGCTAACGAAAAATTTAGTAACCAACTCATCTTACTACTGTTTGGTTAACGCAATTTTATTGACCATTTTGAAGTACCGTAAAATTTTTATAAATGAATATTTTGAGACTTGAAAATTATTATCTTATACCGGGTTATTAATTTATCGACAAATAAATATTTTATTAATTTCTAGATAAATTAATATTTATTAATTTATAGAATAATTTTATTTTGTACATTATATTTGTTAAATTAAACAATTAATTTTTTCCGTAACTAAGAAAAGAAAATAAATAAACAATTAATTAATGATGGTGCATTGTATCTAAGTTTATTAATCTTGTCAAAATAAGTTTATTAATCTTAAATTAGCGTGATTCAAAATAGAGTGTATGTAGGTACATTAGAATATGAAGTATTAGAATAGGTATTATATGAGTGGTTTCTCCAATATCAAGAGAAAGTGAACATGACTGGAGAAATGATTCAAACTAAAGCAAGAGAGTTTCTACAGAAGATGTATGGTGAAGCAAATCCAGAATTTAACTTCTCAAATAGTTGGCTAGAACGGTTCAAGGCGAGACATGGGATTAAATCTTATAGAAGGTTTGGTGAAAGCGGTTCAGTTGTCATGAAGAATATTGAAGAAACTATACCTGAAATTCGAGCTAAATTGGACAAATTTCATTGGAGGGATATCTATAATATGAACGAAACAGACTTATTTTATTGTTTGTAAGCAGATCATTCACTAGCTACAAAACAATTAGAGGGACGAAAAAGGACAAGGAAAGACTTACTGTTGTTGTTTGTTGCAATGGGGATGGTTAAGATAAAGTACCTCTTTGGATTATTGGTAAGTATGCTAATCCTAGATGTTTTAAAAATATGAATATTGTCAATCTTAATTGTCATTATCGAGCCAACAAGAAAGCATGGATGACTGGATTACTCTTTCAAGAATTTGTTCGTTGGTTTGATGATAGAATGACAGGTAGAAAAGTGCTGTTTATAGTAGACAATTGCCCATCCCATCCCAAGGTTATTGAAGACTTGAGAAATGTTGAATTGTTTTTTTTCCTCCAAATACAACATCAAAAATTCAACCATGTGATGCTGGAATTATTCGATCACTTAAGATTTATTATCGACATCGTTTTTATTCTAGCATCTTGGAAGGCTATGAGATGAGAGCAATAAATCCTGAAAAAATTAATGTGCTAGATGATATCTATTTTATTAATGCTGCTTGGAATATTGATGTGAAGGCCACAACTATTGCAAATTGTTTTCGATATTGCAAAATTCGATCCGAAAAAGGTATGCTTCTAGAAGAAGAAACTAGTGATGTTGAAGGCATTCAAAGATTAAAGGAAGTTATTTCTAATTTACATCATCGAAATGCCATGAATGTAGAGCAGATTCTGAATTATTCTAGTGAAAATGAAGCTTTAATGGAATCGCCTACGGATGAAGAAATTATTCAAGGAGTAATAGGTATGGAAGATGATGACGATCAAGATCCAGATGATAGTAACGCTATATCACATATTTCTCCGAAAGAAGCTTTTCTTGCTGTAGAGACTTTGAAAAGTTACTTGCTTCAAAATGAGAAGAATGTGCCGAATGTAGTTTATGCCATCTAAAAAGTTAAAGATGAAATTGGATTCAGTGCGCATGAAAAGAAGAATCAATTGACTACAGATTCATATTTTAGGAAAGCATAAAATTTGAAATAAAAATTGTTTAGGAAGTGCTTTATTTTATGAATTATATATGTAATTTTTATACTTATTTAATGAATTATTATTTTATATTTTCAATAGGCCTCAAGGAATTTTTTTAAAATTATTATCTTATGCATTTAGCGAGGTTATTATTTTATCCCATTGGCCTAAGTCGGGACCGGAGAAAATTATTATTTAATCGAGGTTATTAATTTATTGAATATTCATTTATTGAGGTTTTACTGTATGTATTAAAATTGCATAGAACATTTAGCACTCGAAAGTTTGTCATTCGGAAAACCCTTTGTCAACGTCACTTGCCACCTTAGAGTAAATAATATTAAAAATTTTAGTTATTATTTCTACTCTTTAAAGATTAGTTGATGGTTAAAAAAGTAATTAATATAGTCAAGAACAAATTTGTGAAAGAACTCAAAAAATAAAAAGGGTCAATATCTTCTAATACAAGCTTATATTTTCCTGCCATTAGCAATGTACACTCATTTGTTTGTTATTTTCTTGAATTTTTTCATTGTGAACCTCTTTCTTTGATTAGTAATACAACTTTATAAGTATTTTTTATGCCATTTGCCATTGTCATTTGTGGTTTACTAGTATATTTTTATTATCAAATAAGCAAGTGAGCAAATGTCCTAGTTATGAACCATTTTCCCTTATTATTTGATATTTTTGTTTTTCCACTTCGAGTATTGTTTCTAGCCAAAGGCAAGGTTTCAAATTTTTATATCACAATCAACTATTATAAGTTTTAGTCAAATATCCAGATATAGAGATTTACTTAGAATCTGTTGGACCTCGAACCTAGAAGTGAAAATTAGAATTATGGAAATGAAAATAAATGAGTGTTTTGTTTGTGATTTGTGTTATAGATGAGAAATGTGATTTATGTATGATGATAATGAGAAGCCTTAAGTATGAATCATGTTTAGATATGTAAGACATTATGCAAAAGTAAGAGATTATAAATGACAAGATGCTATGGAATGTAAGAAATCATATGATTTGAGGCTGAGATTTGGATGAATTTCAAATGATAGGTGCATTGTTATAAATGATGTGGAATTAATAAAGTAAAGTTAGGATGAATGTTAAATGTATATGCTGATTCAAGAGAAATTAGGGAATGATTGAAATAGAATTGGCGAAAGTAGCCTTCATTGAAGTTGTAGCTTGATCTTTTATCTTTCCAACGAGACTAAGTATGCGAGTTTTCGAGATCGGAGTTAAGAGTTATAGTTGATTCAAGTTAAGATGTTATATAAGATTGATGTTAGTGATAGCTTTGATGAATGTTTGAAATTTGAGGTTTTGATGAACAAATTTAGTCGAGATTTGAGAATTTCATGAATTGATTTTGTTGCTTGCATTTTTATGAAGTGTTTAGGCCTATGAATGAGTAATTATGTAAAGATTATAAGTGTATATGATGTTAGTTTAGTTGTGAGAAGTTTTGGAAAAAGTTTGAAGAGGTTTGGAAATCGCATGTCCGTTAAACGGACACGGGAGTCCGTTTAACGGACAGCTACGGGTCAAAAGGACCCCTCCCCTTGCTCATGTCCGTTAGGCGGACATGTATGTCCGTTTAACGAACTTTCTCGGATGGTTTGGTATAGTTTTGTCCGTGCGTGTCCGTTAAACGGACATGCCTGTCCGTTTAACGGACAGCTACGGGTCAGCTGGACAAAAATGCGATGTTCACCAGTTTTGAGACCGAATCTCGTTTTGGGGCCTCTAATAAGAGTTGTAGATATTGATCTTATCTTTCAAATGGAGCAAGCAAGAAGTCATTTGGATATTGTTAGAGAAAGTTATGGCATTTGCGCCAAAAGAGTTTCAAATTGATTTCTGTTTTGAACATGTTGAGTTGTTTTGATCATAACTCACTCATCCGACCTTGGATTGAGGCGATTCTTGAAGCATTGAATTCCTAACACATGTTTCCTTCTCTCCATGAAATTTTGCATCAATTGGAGTCAAATTGAAAAAGTTTGATTGAATCATATGAATATCAGAATGAATTGTCTCATTCCGATCTTGCTAAATTTCCTTTCCCATCCGACTCTATCAAATCATTTGCTTATATCTTTTCCGTCCAACATCCGAATGACTTAGTTCTCGAAGCGTTGGATTCCTAAGACAACGAAGTTCATGATTATGTGAAAATTATGAATTTTAGAGATTTAATTGAGTAAGATTATTTGAATCAAAATGAGACAGGAAAGTTTCTGAACATAGTTCAGTATTTTGCGAATTTCGGGATCTGTGGAGATCTGATTGAAGCGTTGTTTGAGGTGAAATAAAGTTAAGACATGGGGCTACAATTGTTATGAAGAAATGAAATTTCATTTTAGCCTTTAAGGATGTCTATTTGTGGAAGGAAGTGAATTGCTAGAAAATGTGTTATCAAATGATATGTCCGACATGTTTAGGCTATAACTTTTGATGGAGTGCTCCGAATTGAATGATTCTTAAGGCTTTATGAACTTAAGACATAGAGAAATAATTCTCTAGAAGGAAGTTTTGACTAATTCCTTCATTTTGATGATGAAATTAATGTCCCAAAGTAAGCTTGCATGAAAAGAAAGTTCAGGGGCAAATTGGGAAGTTAACTTAAGGATTTGAGTTTAAGGCTTAAAAGACAAGGGCAAAAGGGTCTTTTACACCATTTTTAATGACATGGCATGTATAAGAGTGAGGTATGGTCGTGGGAAGGGGGAAGAGACTAGAAATTTCCAGAAGAAGAAAGAAGAAAGAAGAAGGAGGAAGAGAGAAGAGAGGAGATCATGGGAGAGAAGAAGAAGGAGGAAGAAGAGGAAGGTTTCTGAGTTCTCAAGCTTATTTTTCCATGGATTTATGAAGGAAAAGAGGGAAGGAGAAGAGATCTACCCTCCAAGTAAAAAGGATTTTCGAAAATTAAGGAGAGAAAGGTAAGAGATGAGTTTAATGTTTGAGTTTTCTTGAGTTTTTAGTTGATTTATCCTAAGATGGTTATGGGTTTGTTATATATGAGGTTAATTTAAGTGATTATGCTTTTGGGTTATGTTAAATCATGGATGAGAAACTATTTGGAATTTATGCTAAAGTATATGAGTAGAGATTTTGGAAGATTATGATGTGTAGAGGTTGGAATCTAAATGGGTTTGTGAAATATGATGAGTATGATATGGGTTTTGGATGATTATGGTTTAGGTGACTTATATGGGAAGAAAGAGTGAAGTAAAGATCAAGTAGAAGCTTTGGACAAGAGTATAGCATGGAATTAAAGGTGGGTGATATGTTTATTTTCAAATTATGAGCAAATTCTAATTGTTGGTTTTATAAGATATTGTTTTACAAATGATTAAATCAATTACATTTGAAAAGGTTTATAAAATGTGAAAATCACTGTTTCAAAATGATTTACTGAAAATTTCCGCAATGGTTGGACGATTCTCCATAAATGACTTTGAATTGTCAATTAAATGGATTTCTTTATATAGTTAAATTGATAAAGATGACATATTCATTGAGTTCATTGTGTTTTATTGATTAATAAGTTGAGTATGTGAATGAGTGTGATATGGTATTTGCATGTTCTTGAAAGATTGTAAAGTGTGCATTTTCCATGGTTGATATTGTGATTGATAAGTATTGCATTGAATATTAGATGACATGAAAAGTTCAATTTTTGAAAATATGCCTTCGGGCAATATGAGCTTTCAAGCATGACTACGTGTTACATGGGTTTGGTTAGGTCCTTCATGTGGAGTCGATGTCTTGGTCTCGTTTTAAAGCCTTCTCCGGCTGCCCGCTAGTGGCACAGAGCTCCGTTCGGACTCCCATGTGTTCCACTGGTGCACACGATCATTATGGAATGTGCATGACGTCTGATATATGGACCGACCCAAACCGATTGATGTGTTATATGCTTTACTCTGTTTAGAATGTGCTGCATTTATATGTAATGCATTTCATGTGTACAATGGTTTGAAAGTTTGACAAAATGAGAACTTGGATTTTCAACTATGAGAGTTTTGCAAAAACTGTTTGTAAAGGTTTATGAAAGTTTTTGGATTTTGAGAAGCTTTTGAGAAATGAACCTTCACTGTTTTCGATCAACTGAAACTAAGGTTTGAAAATACTTTTCTTATTATTTGTTTAATAAACATGTTATCCACGAGCTTCCAGCTCACCCCTTTCATCCCCATCTCCGTGTATTCGCATGTGAGATCGGATGAAAGACGCCAAGATAGCAGATTTGTGCATGTGGTTGTAAATAGTGTATTTGCTTTAAGATTTCTGAAAATGACTATGGCTTGTATTACCATTAGAGTTTTGTAAACATTTGGTCCTTTATGTATCTTGAATTATGATTTTTGTATAAGACTCTTGGATTATGGCATTGGAAATGCATTGGTTTTTGGATGTGTATATTGGAATTGTATACAATTATATTGGGTTATGAATGTATTGAAATATATTTATATGGATATGGATGAATGTCTTTGGATGTTGAGATAATAGTTTGAATGTGATAAATATGATTTTGATATGAGTATGATTTGGAAAAAGGATTAGCAATAGGTTTGCGTTTTGCTTAGATCCCAGACGGAGGGTCCGGTTGATCATGATGTATGTGGGATTTATTGGAATTTATAGAAGTGCATTCTGGACTATTTGCAGATTTTTGGATAGGTTATAGTGCAGCCGTTATGCTGCCGAATTTTCCTTACGATAGTATATGAATAAGAAATATTTGAGTATGAACTTATGAATTGATTAACATGAGTATGAGTTTAAGGATAAGTTTCCACAGAGGGAAACTATTTGATTAGATATGAAATGAAATGGATTAAATGATGAAAGAAATGAACAAGATTTTTTACACCGATTTCGGATGGATTAGTACAAGGTATCCAACGCGACAAGTTTTTATGTTCTCACTTTGGATGTCGAAATTTGAAATTCTGTTCGAACCCACCATTTGCATGCTTTGATTCCAAGACCATTTTCTAGTTGCAATTGAATTCATTTGGTATCAGATTTGATCCGTTTGTTTTGCATTCGTATTCGATTCCCATTTGTTTTCGATTCGACTCTTTTGATTTGTTCCGTTTCGGATTCTTTTTAAGAGCGATCATTTTCAGTGTAAGCAGTGGAGTAACAGTGTTAAGTGTTTAAGCAGTGGGGTTCAAGTGTTAGTGTAAGAAGTTGGGTCTCAGAAACAGGATCCAACAGAATCATTTTGGTGTTTAATATTTTGAGATCTCCATATACATCTGTGAGAGTCAAAATTGTAATGTTACAATAAGAAATGAAGAAAAAAAAACTCAACCTTTTCAGAAGAGAAGGAAGGAATGCCTATTTTCTTAGATACTACTTATATAGGACTCACCCATTTAGAATAAAAAATAGGGTATATTATATCTACATCTATCTACTTTAATGTTTCCTTCTTTACTATTTCCATCATGGGGTAGGGTTTAACCAACGTTGGGCTTCTTTGATGGGTTTATTGTTTTCTTCTAGAAGGTTCCTATGCATACATAAAGTTGGGCTAATTCCTTTTATATCAACTATGGTCCAACCTGTGGTCTCTTTATAGTCTTTAAGTACTTGTAAAAGTCACTATTCTTGTGACAATGATAAAACACTTCAAAATAATAATAGGCAAACCTAGAAAAACATACTTGAGATTAGGGGGGAGGGGTTTTAATTCTAATTCAGATGCTTAAATAATAGACAGTACTAATGTAGAGGTAGTAGAAGATAAAGAGTTATAAGGTATAAGTTGATCCTTCATTAAGGAGCTATCCGTCAATATGGCTTCCTCAATGTCATTCATTCCCTTTAATTGATCAATATAGTCACCTACAATCATGTCAAAATCAAAGAATAGTTTTACAATCTCATCAATAATATCCACATTGTCAATATAGTATAAATAATTGATATCATTGAAGTATCACATAGCATAAAAAATTTTAAACCTAATAACCTCTTCATCAAATCCCATGGTCAAGTCACATTTGTGAATATCTATCTTCATTCTTGCTGTTTTAAGAAAGGATCTTCCCAATAGCAAATGTACCTCCTTGGATAATCAAAAGTTTCTCCCATGTCCCGAACATAAAAATTAGCTAGAAAAACTAACTGATTAACTTACACCAAAACATCTTCAAGCATACCATCAACATATACATTCTACCTGTTAGGAAGTTGAATTACTAACCCTATCTTTTTCAAAGGACCTAACTTAAGAGAGTCATAAGTGTACTTGGGCATAATATTTATGGAAGCTCTTAAATATAACATACATCTTTCAAAGCTAGTATTTCCTATCTTACAAGGGGTGGTAAACACACCAAGGTCCTTGCATTATGGGGATATCTTCTTTTTAATCATGACCGACGCATTCTCTCCTGTGCTTATCTTTTCATTTTCCTTGAAACGCCTCTTGTTGGTGTATAGTTCCTTTACAAATTTAAAATGTCTAGGTACTTGTTTAATGGCCTCTAAGAGAGGAATTTTAACCTCAAGCTTCCTGAAAGTTTCAAGAATCTCTTGATTTGCTACCTCATTTTTTGATTTCGCTAACTTGGAAGGAAAAGGAAGAATAGTTTTAAACTTCTCAATTGATAAGTCATTAATAGTGTCTACTTTTGATGTCTCTTTATTTTCTTCTTTCTCATTTTCCTTTGTGATCCTAGAGTCACTTCTAACTTTTTTTCTACCTTATGACTTTTTCGTTTGCTTTCTTTACGTTCTCTCAATTCTTTCCCATTCTTAAACAATATTGCATTTGCATTTTCTTTAGAGCTTAGGATGGATTGGTCAATAAGTTTCCCAAATATCTAGGTTTCTACATTACTTAGGCTAGTACAAACTTGCCCTATTTAGGTTTTTAGATGTTATAAATGTGCATCAAGTTTTTAGGTGTTATAAATGTGATTTTTTAAAATATTTTACGCCTGAGTGTGAACTTAATGAAATCTAATTAGCTAGTTGTTTCACTATGTCTTCTACGGAAGGACCAGTAGGTTAGTTTTAACGTGGGTTAGGTACAAAAGAAGATCTTGTATTATCCTTATTAGTGGCAAAAGTAGGTGGGTTTGTCTTAGGCTCATATCTAAGGTTTGGATGATCTTTCCACCCTTTATATGAATTTAAAAAAGGGTTATATTTCCTATATGATTGTCCAGGATTACTACCAATAACATTCACATCTTGAACCTGCAAAGAAGAACATACATCACTAGTATGAGTAAAATCAGTTAAAATTCCACAAGCATGAGCTTAAGAGATACCACCTACTATAAGTTTAGAAATAAGAGTAATTAAATAGGCCACTTGTTGAGAGCTTTCCTTTAATAGATCCTGAATAGCATGAGCATTGGTCACGTGTTGTAACACTACTAAAATAACTAGACTAAATTGTAGATAGTAGTAAGTCTAGGTCGATTCCACAGAGATTAATTTCAATTACGTTCCTAAATTATCTATATAAGCAAAACAACGGAGTTTTTGGTTTGAAGAAAATTAAAAGACAAAGTAAAATTAAATCTATAAAAACAAATCAAATTAAACTGCAGTAAATTGATAAAGTTGATAAATGAGATGAAATCCGGTTTGGTGGTTTAATCTCAGCCTAAGCACAATTTCGCATATGTCATTGAATTATCGTTTTTACACCTCTATTCAGACTACTGATCGTGAACTAACAACAAGCTCTATTAATTATGATTTTTCCTTAGATCATAGTTAATTAACAAGAGCTCACTAAATAACTCTAACTATTGAGAAACCTAAAACAAGCTCTCTAAGTTTATCTGGACAGTCGCATTACAAGTGAAAAAAACAGATCAATCTAAGTAACAATCACACAAACTCGGATTATTTATTTTGTGCTATATTATCTTTAATGATTTAATATCTCTAGTTGCCACATACAGCCTTTAACACGAATATTACGTATCGCATTCAAGATCTAGCTATGTTTCATGAAAAACAATTCAATAGAGCATTAAAATCATTCTCATACAATACCCAATCAATCCATATAAGATAACATAAACAATCCAAAAAGAGGTAAAGAAAATGATACACAGTGTTGGACCCCGATCTTTTGATGGAAATTAGAATTATTAAAATAGAATTCAATGAGTGTGTTTGTATAGGTATTGTGTTGTAGATGTTATTGTATTTAAAGGAGATTGATGACAAATGAAGTGATTGGTTTTGATGACTTTGAAATTTGAGTAGATTTGTATGAGTTATGAAAATTAAAGTGAATGGGTTGATTGAAATGGAGTTGAAAAGCAAGAAATGATTAGTGAAAGTGTTATATGTTGAAGAAAATTAGAAAGTTTGATTTTTTGGAGTAAAAGGTTGACTTTTGATTTAGGCAGATTTTGAGGAAATAATCTACATGAAATTTGTAGATTATGTTGAGAGCTTTTCGTAGCCATAAAGTATGCTATTTTTCAATATCGGGATTGAAAGTTATGATCTTTGAAAGTTAAGTGTATTTTGCTTGATTTGAAAAATACTATTAAGAGTAAGATTGTGTATGACTTTTGTCAAAGAGAAATGTGTATGCGCATATCATTTGGTATTGAGTTTGAAGTGGGGAAATAGCCTTGGAATAGTTTATTGGGGAGTTGAATGGTGTTTGATATGAGTTAGTTGAAGAGTTTGTGGTAGTGGGTGAGTATGTGAAGTTGATGTGTTGATATGGGAAGTTTATGTGTTGGAATGGTGTTTAGAGACTTCAATGATAAATCTGTATTGATTTAGATGGATTTAGCCAAAGTGGTCTTAATGAAAGTGGTAGATTTTGTTTTTATCTTTCCATTGATATAAAGCACGAAAATATTGGACAAGGGAGTAGAAAGTTATGATTTTTAGAAGTTCTGATGCTGTTTAGTGTGAAGCTGACCGACCAGTCAGCTTTGTGTGGAGTTTTTGACCCATTTAGAGGTCGATCTGATTCTTAAGGCCTTCATGAAAGTTGTATAGGGTTCTTTTACCTTTCCATAGACACCAATTTTGTCAAATTTGGAGCTCTGGATCAAAAGTTATGATGTTTGCAAGTTTTTGTATTGTTGAGAAATTATCGATCAGTCATCTTTGTGTAAACTTTTGATCCCTTTAGAGTCCGAGCTTGCTTGTGAGTCCTTCTTGAAAATTGTAGATCTGTCTTTTATCGTTCCAACGAAACAAACCGTGTCTAATTTGGAGCTCGGAGTCAAAAGTTATGAGGGTTTGAAGTTTGAAGGTCGGATTGGGTGCCGACCGACCTCTGTTGGCCGACCGACCTCTGATGGCTGAGCTGACCTCTGTTGGCCGACCGACCTCTATTGGCCGAGCCGACCTCTGTTGGCCGACCGACCTCTATTGGCCGACCGACCTCTGTTGGCCGACCGATCTTCGTTCTGGCCGAGCTTTGATTTTTCTGGCCGAGCTCTGACCTCCTTTCACTCTTTTGAACATAACTTCTTCTTCCGACATCCGATCAATATGATTCTTTTTGAAAATTAAACTAGAGAGATGGAGCTACAAATGTTATGAAGGCACCGATCGACAACATAGCCTCCAAGACTTTCAAATACGGGTCGGAAGTGAGGTATAGAGTTCAGTCTCAGCTTTGTAATGGTATGAGCAGTGTTCAGTATTATAGGTCGCTAGAGCTCGCTAGAGCTCGGATTGAGTTGATTCATTTTGGAAATTAAACTAGAGACATATATCTACAATTCATCTGAAGGAGCTGATCGATAATGTCGCCTCTAAGACTTCCAAATATCGGTCGGAAGTTCAGTGTAGTGTTGATCCGGTGTTGTAATGGCTGAACAAAGTGTTCGATGTTATAGGTCGCTAGAGCTCGGATTGAGTTGATTCTTGTTGGTAATGAAAATAGAGACATGGGGCTACAAATGTTATGAAGGAGCCGAGCTATAATGTAGCCTTTAAGACTTCCAAATATAGGTCGGAAGTTCAGTATAGTGTTGATCCGGTGTTGTAATGGTTGAGCAAAGATGTTCGAGATTTTGGAGATATCTCGACCGATAGAGCTCCGATTGAGTTGGTTCTTGTTGTTAATGAAAATAGAGACATGGGGCTACAAATGTTATGAAGGAGCCGAGCTAGTTAGGGGTAGTGTTCAGCCTCGGGTCTGAAGAACAAATTTCAGTATTTTGGAGATATCTTGAGCTATAGAGCTCCGATCGATCCGATTCTTGAAGCGATGGATTCGTAAGACATAGAGGAACATTTCTTTAGAAGAAAGTTTTATCAAATGACTTCATTTACCTGATCGAAATAATCAGACAAGATGTCAGCTTTTAAAGACCAATGAAGGGCAATTTTGGAAGTTTACTTAAAGGGTTAAATTTATAGGCTTAAATGGAGGGCTTATGGTCATTACTTATTCATTAATTGATCTGGCACTATAAAAGCAAGGGGCTGTAGTTGTTTGGAGGAGAATCACGATTATTGCCCAAAAGACTTAAAAGAAATAAGAGGAGAGAAGAGAGAAAACTTGTTTTGTGGAGAAGAACCAAGAGAAGAAGAAGAGAGCTTCAAAGGTTCAGTTTCTCCAAGTTTCTTGAGGGGTTTTGGTGCTTTTCAAAGGAAAGGTGAAGAAGAAGATGAAAGCTTCTTATGGAGCCCAAAATCCAAAATGGTGTGAGAGAAGGTAAGATCTGAAATTTTGAGATCTGTGAATTTTAATGAATTTCTGGTTTAAAAATATGGAAAATGGTATGGGTTTGTGGAGTATGAAGTTAATTTTGTTGATTGCTTAATATTATGAGTTTAGTTTTGGATGGAAATTAATTAGGGTTTATGCCCAATTTTGTAAATTGGGGATTTTGGAAGTTTGTGATTTAGATGGCTTGGTTACATGTGGAATTAGTATGTTCTAAGTTCAATTTGAGGATTATGTTATTTATGAGATTGAATTTGTGGGAAATTGGTGTAGGGAATTTTTCTATTGGAAGGAAGAAAGACGCAATGGTCAAATTGAAGTTAAGGACAAGCTTCTAGGCAGGAAATCGAGGTGGGTAACCGTTTATAATAGAATTTATAAGCCACTACTGCTTTCTTTAAACAAAAAGATTTTCTGATTTCAATTGCATCAGAATTGTTGCATCATTGTATGAATGATTTGAAAAATCATTATTGATTCAATACACGAACTTTTGATGAATTGCAAAATACATTGTGTTATGCCTTGAAAGATTTCATGGCATTTTGTGTATTCAAAAAAGAGCATTCGATAAATTGATTTAAGCATGATTATGTGATTGTGATTGGGCGAGAGAGAACCTATCTTGTTAAGTCACGTGCACGTTGACCCCCTTAGCCTTCTCCCGGCCGCCTGCTTGAGGCTTACGAGATCCGAAAAATGGACTCGTCGTGTTTACGGTAAACTTCAGTTTCCGTCGTGTTTACGGAACTCTCGAGCCATGTGTTGTTGTGCATTGCTTATGTGATTGCCATTGCATCTATGAATCGTCAAGTTGATGCATTCATGTTTTATAAACTTATGGGTTTATGGCTGAAAGCCTAAAAATCATATGTTTTGTAAATTGCGATTTTGAATACAGCAAGGAAAGAACTTTTGGAAAATGTGCTTTACGGATTTCAAAGCAATGTTTTCTAAAACCGAAAAGAAAAGAATTTCAAGGTTTTGCTTATATTTTGTTATAAACTGTTACCCACGAGCAGTAAAGCTCACCCCCCTTCATTCCCATCCACAGGTGATGAGAAGAAGATCGGGTGAAAGAAAATGAAGATTTCTATTTGCATGTGTTTATAATGTATTATTGGTAAGTTAAATGGTTCTTTGAGAAGTCTAGAATTGTTGTGTATTGTGTACTTTGGTTTAGGGTTATGGGTAATGTATAAGGCTTGAAAATGCCACTATGATTTGTATAAAGTCGTGATTTATGAAATTGTGTATATAGTGAGTATAAGGTGTATGGATTTATGGAATTATGCATTGCTTTAAGTTATGTATGGGATGTGTATATGATTATGAGTATGATAAGGTATTGTGGTTTGAGATTTGGATAAGGCTATTGAGTTATGGTATTGCACATGGATAGTGCGATTGTATGTGATAATGTATTTTGGATTGAGTTTGGTTATGAAAGAAATGAAAAGGAAAGGAATAAGAAAGAAAGAAAAGAAAAATTTATATCGGATTTAGAATGTCTTAAGGTTTCCAACGGCGGTGATTTCTAAGATTTTGTTCGCGGATGTCGGTACTTGTGTTTCAGTTCAATGCTTCAATTCGATTTGTGACTCGTGATCATTTGTTTGGTTTGTCTCGAGCCAATTCGACTTGACTTTGTTTGTATGCTTGCTTCCAAGTTGACTTTAACCGTTAATGATTTGTTTCTTTGTGATCAATCGCTTATTCGCTCCGCCTCTTTGTGATTCGTTCTGTCTTCCGTTTTCGGGTTGGGGCGCCGGTCTCCGGATCGGGTCCCAACACACAGCAACTATCTACTTAATGTGTTTTTTTTCTTTGATTGCACCTCCGAATCAATGTTTGGAAAGTTAGTTGTCCATCTCTATCTTCAAGTTTTCACCATTGGCCATCCTCTCCATCGCCACTGTCACTGTTGAAGAATGAAGAAATAACCGAAGAAAAAATAGAAGAAGGTCCTATCAGCTAGGTCTATTCTTTTTTCATCCTTTGTTATACACTCTTTGCCTTATATAGAAAAACTTAGGCTTAAAACTGAGTGACACCTAGCCAGGACACCATTTTGCTCTCCAATTAATTCCTAAATGTGAGAATTCATGGTCGTGCCTTACCATGTACGGCTGTGCATGGCCTTCTCACGGCCATGACTTACCATGCAAGGAAATGCATGGCCTTCACAGTCGTGCCTTATCATGCATGGCACTCTCACAGCTGTGAGAGTTTTCTATCGTGCCATACCATGCATGGTCGTGCATTGCACTCTCACAATTGTGAGAGATTTCTCACGTCTGTGAGAGATGATGCATCGGCGTGAGACTCTCCGTTCCTTGATCTTAATTTTACATTCTCTCTTGCCTATTCTTCTTTCAACCCTCTTCTTCTTCATGCTCTATGAATCAATAAAGTATGGAAATTGAGAAGATGGCTTCAATGACATGCTTTCAGGTGACTTTATCTTCTTTACTTATGAAAAGTACCTAAGATCAAATATGAGTTAAAGTGAGTGTCTTATGCAGATCTAAGGCATTAATCACTAAGTGTAGAATATCAAATGAATCAACATTTAAACACATATCATGTTGCCCTACATTTAGCTTTTGACTGTCCTCGAGAAAATCGTCAAAATCAAAATGACATATCAAAACTTTTACTCATTTTCCATATTTCCTAAGAGTAGATAACCATACGTAAAGATTAATGACTTTCAAAACTTATAACAATAACTTAACATCCAAAGCTTCTACTTTAGATCAATTAACATTCATCATAATTAGAAATTGAGTAATTTATAGGTAGACATAGAAAAAAGGTGTTTAAATAAGATAGTTCCATAGGTACACTTAAACACCATTCATGATCACAACAATCCACAATTTTGCATTTCATTTCCTTTCTCCACGACTAAAAATCACATGCATAATAATAAATCAAAGGATTTTTCTAGGGTTTTAATATGGGTAAGGGTAAGATGACTTATATTTTGGGTAATGTAGTATAAAATGCATCAAGCTAGTGAAGAAAAAGTAACACTGAATAAGATATCAATCGCATAAGTAGACATTCGTTGAAAACTAGGTACCATTAGCATGAAGAATGCAACAACTATGTTTCCTAACTCGATTCAGCTCTAATACCATAATCCAAATGAATATAATCACAAAATGCTTCATCCAACAATATCCTCCTTATATGTAATATATTCAAACACCCAATCGATACAACTAAAGGAGGATAAACTATTAATTAACAACTTTTCATAACGGTTGTATTTCCTCCTTGCAACTTTTATTCAAACTCACATCTTTTTTTCTTTTTTCTTTTTTTTTGAATATAAAAGTGATGAAAGCTACTTCAACATATGATTGATAACATGGAATTTTATTAACCATAACTAACCCATGCATACCCCCACACTTAGGCTTTTGTACAATCACATTCATTAAGAATTACAATTGCTTCACTTGCTTTAAGGCTTGGGTAGGGCATTTGGTTGATTACGTAATGTGGTTTATAAAAAGAGAAGGCTAATAAAATTCAAAGGGGGTTAGTAAAGGAAAATTCACATAAATGGTAGGCTATTTGGCTACTGTAGTTCGTAATCAATAAAGAATGCCTAATCATTTTCATAAAAATGCATGTGATAAAAATGTGGTCTCGAATAGAAAATCAATGCAAAGTAAGGATGTATATGTCATGAAGGTCACATAAAACAAAGACAGTGAGATTGATATGAATGTGTTAGTCTAATATGACTCAAAACCTCATTAGTTTTTGTCTACCACTAGTCACCGCTCTTTTAAAGAATAATGCACATTAACTAATCAAAAGAGAAAACGTACATGTTAAGGTTGCCACAAAATTTTATAGTCAATTCACACTCTAATTATGACTAAATAATCTTAAAAGTAAAAGAATACAAAAAATTCTTTTATTTTATTTGTTTGATTTTAAAATTTTAGATGTTATTTGTTTGACTTTAAAAACTACCCAAAAAGTCACATAAGCAATAATTAAGCTAAAAAAGAATGCATAAAAGCTAATATCAAACTAAGATCTCCACCCTTATACTTAAAACTTACATTGTCCACAATGTAACATCAAATGTAATAAATGGGGAACTTAAGGAAAATAACAATTGTGAAAATGTAAAGAGACATAAATCAACTTCCCTTGGGTTGCCTCCTAAGTAGCATCTTTGTTTACCATCGTTGGCTTAACACCACATTGTTCAGTTTTTATAATGAAGGTTTGTTGACCCTATCACTTCCATATCCTCCACTTCGAATCCTTTGTAGAATGATTTCAGTTGATGACCATTGACTTTGAATTTCTTGTTAGTCTGTAAACTTTCAACTTCAACTGCATCATGTGGAAATACATTAATAACAACAAAAGGTCCATTCCAATGGGAACGTAATATACCCGAAAAAAGCTTAAGTAGTGAATGGTATACAAGAACTTTTTTTCCAACTATAAAATTCTTCCTAACAATCACCTTGTCATGAAATCGTTTCATCTTTTCCTTGTAAATTTTTGGATTCATAAGATTTAAGTCTAAGTTCTTCTAATTCTTGCAGTTGTTATTTCCTCTGTTCACCCACTGCATCCATCTTCATATTGCATTACTTAGTGGTCCAAAATGAAGTAAATCACATGTTAGTACAATGCTTATTAAACGATAACGAATACACGAGAAGGGGGGGTTGAATTGTGTATTCCCCTTTTTGAAAATTCTTTCAAAAACTGTTTTGTTAAAAGCAAGTTCTTTTACAGAAACTTCAGTAACTTTCAGTCAATCAAAACTTTTAAAACTTGTTTCAAAAATTAAGTGATAACAAAACTTTGAACTTTAAAAGTAATAGGGTAGAGAGAAGTTGACACGGTGATTTTATTCTAGTTCACCCCAAACCGTGGGCTACGTCCAGTCCTCAGAGTTCTTTCTGAGATCTCACTATCTCTTCAAAGTATACAAGTATTCTTTTTTAGCCTCTTCAGGTCTCTATACTCAGTATTCTTTCACTTTTAGCCTCTGCAGGCTATCTGCACTACTTTCTTACAAAAGTATTTCGAACTTGTTACAGTAAAATTAGCTCTCAGCTAATTTGCACAGAGTTTGCGTATGTAAATCAATTATTTTAGCTTTTTCTCTTTTTTGCTTTCGCACTTGCTAACTTTGCAATCTTCGACTTCAACTCATATTTATAGCCTCCAAATCTGCAATCGCTTGATTCTTGAATCTTGAATCTTGTTTCTTGAATCTTTAAAGAAAGCAGTTAATCGATTGAGTTCAGAATTAACTCAAACCGACTCTTACGCCTTCTTTTGAATTCGCGTGCCTTTTCTCCGTCTGTATTTTTACGCCGTGTTTCGCCTCACGTCTGCATTTTTCACTTTACGTCTGCGTCTGCGTCTGCGTCTGCGTCTGTTTTTCACTTTGCGTCTGCGTCTGCGTCTGCGTCTGTTTTTCACTTTCATGTCGTATATCGCGCCACGCCTGCTTTTTCACTTTAAATGCGTCAGGTATCAGATTTCTTAAATACGTCTTTTAACTTCATTTATATTCATGTTTTATTCTCCATCTATCATTTTCTATTTTGCTTCTTCTTTACTACTTCTTTGTTATTCATCAAAATCATATATATATATAAAGTCATTTTGACTTAACAATCTCCCCCTTTTTGATGATAACAAATTATACACATGAAAAGAAAAACAAAATACAATGTTTTAAAAACAACACAAAAAAACTTATCTTCAGAACTCTTCTTTCTCTTCTTCCTTTCTTTTCTTCTTCTGCTTCAGTCACACCTTTTGAGATTCTTTTTTGAACATTCTCTTCTCCTCTGCTCATTCTCATCTCCTCCTATTTGTTATAATAAAAAATGATTAACGACGATGACTCTTCAACAGTTCTGTCATCATCTTCTTCAAATCATTCATTGTCTCCTTTATCTCGTTGACTTCTCCGCGTAAATTGTTGATTTTAGCTTGTGAGTCCAATGGTGAGGAGAATTGATCATTATCTGCTGAGGGTGAGGTGAATGCAATTGTTGTAGCATATGCGTCCGAGGATGGAATGTAATCTTCTCGAATCGCAAATGTAGGTGGATGAATGAATATATTTGACTCTGGAAGGTCTAAATCAAAGGGAGCAGGTAGCATAAGCAATTGTCTTCCTTGCAAGGGTATGCCTTCAGCCTGAATAGATAGTGTATTAGATAAAGGTCTAATACGCAAAACTGTCTGGACAAGGGATTCAATAAATGTCCCTGTTATGAGACTTCCCCCTACTGGACAGTATTCCTTCTTATCTGTATAGCTACAGCTAGCTCCATCAGTATTTTCTTTTGAAGCGCATGCTTCATCAATTCGACGCACTTCTTCTTCAATTTGATCTGCGGATAGATCATCACTAACTTCTTCTTCAGGAAATAGCTTCGACTTTCCCTTATTGAAATTCAAAGGATATCGTGGCTGAATATCTGGTACAACCTTTATTTCTATCTACTCTGTGATTGGATAAATAATACACGGTTTGCTGGACATTTTTGTAGGGTATGGCTTTGTAGCAACATCCCTTAAGACATCATAGAAAGTCTTTTCATCTTGATTCAGTAAATTCCATGTGTCAATATTTATTGAAATAGGTTGTACGAAATCCATTATCTTCTTCCTTGGTTGATTGCAGATGGCGATTGCAGTCCTCCTCTTGGTAACCACTTCAACCGTTCTGATCTTCAACTTGTATTTTCTAAAAAATTTAGAATATTTGAATACAATCAGGCCAGGTTCATCATTTTTCTCCTGTGGTACCTGAACCAAGTTTGGTTCTGCTGCTGCCTCTGGTTGTTCTTCAATAGGATTCTCCTGAACCAGGTTTATCTCCTCTGGTTTCTCCTGTTGAGCAGTGGGAATTTCCTGAACTCTGCTATGCTCAATTTCTTTTTCTTTTTGAGCAGCATTGAAGGTATCTTTCTTTCGACTAACTTCCCCAGCAGTGGACACAGTCTTCTTCCTACTAATCTTCTTAGTCTTTTCTTCTGCTTCAGTCAGTCTTGAAGATTTCTGCATTTGAGATTTTTCTTTATCAGACTCAAATTTTATCTTTTTCTCAGTCTCTTTAACCTTTTTGGCTGTTTCTTCTTCTAAAATTGAGACTAGAGATCTTGTTCCCTTCGGTACTCGAGATCCAGATACTTCTGCTTGACTATGCTCTCTGGCTCTCTTGTCTTCCTGTTGTCTCAGGGTTCGAATCCTTGGTGATCTCTTCACCTTTTTAGAGATCTCACCCAAAATATTCTCTCCTTTTCTTTTCTACGCACCTTCTTCTGTTCTCCGAACTGGGCTCACTTCTTTTTGAGGACTTGCCTGTTTTATCAACGGTCTACCCGATAGTTTTCTTCTTTCATCTATCGGTAATCTCATACTTGCTTGAGATTTAGAGCTAGTGTATGGAGACTTCTTGATGACCGCTCCCCCTCAGTTCTAGTTTTCTTTGTAGACTTTGCTACTTCTTTCGCCACTACCTTCAAGCCCATTCTTCTTACTGTATCAGAGTTAATAGTACTCTTAACAGATACCATCCTTCTGATTCCTCTGTGAAGAAGGACTCCGGATACCTTAAAAATCCTGGTAAGTAGCATGCCGTAAGGATAACTGTTGGTATCCTTCATCCCCTTAACCATAAAATGAAAAATAAAAAATGGTAGGTCTATTGGACGACGATTCAGCAGATAGAACAGACATTGTTCATCCAAGGTAGTCATAAGATGTCTTGACCCGGCTCTTGGTAAGATGCAATTAAACAAAATCACATGTAGAACCCTAGCCTTCGGGACCAGACTTGAAGTCTTCCTCTCCCATGGGTCATTGGCTCTATATAACTATTTTTTGACATCTTCTTCCTTCATACTAACCTTGGACATCCATCCAGCTTTGGTTGATAGGGTTTCTCCAACTGAAGAGCATTCAGTCACCTTCTCCACTAACTTCTTTATCACAATAACAGTTATTCCATCTACTGTGGAGACGATGGTGTTATCAACCCGATTCGCATGCTTCCAAAAGTCATATACCTCATCTCAGATATCTTGGTTCCAGATTCGGAAGAAATTTCTCCATCCAACTTCTACAATCTCTGGCTCAACATTCATGTCGTCACTCCTCAGTGATTCGAAATTTGCATATCTTCCAAAAATCATAGCTAGCTCCATTGCTTCTGATTTGAGACTGCTTCTGGTAGGATATTCTTCAAAAGTAAAGTTGTTTGCAAGAGTTTTTCGAAAGAGAGTTGAAACATCTGGGAGTAAAAGTAATCGAAATGATTATTGTTTCAGACTACTCGAAGGGTCTTATCCGATGGGTTCTAGAATCGTTGGGATCCTCAAGGCTGTCAAAATTTTCCCTCCAAGACTTCATTGTGAGAGAAGTTACCAATTGTAACCTACTGTTTCTGACGTCATTACCTTTAGGGGTCTTCTAGCCTGACTGGCCATTTAACATAACCATGTTAAGGTTCCGTCTGATTTCTTTAAACCGATCTTCACTCAGTGGTTTAGTGAAGATATCTGCCCATTGATACTCTGTTTCAACGAACTGTAGTGTCACCACCTTCCTCTGAACGTAATCTCTCAAGAAATGATGTCTAACTTCGATATGCTTCACTCTTGAATGCTGTATCGGATTCTTCGATAGATTTATGACGCTGGTGTTGTCGCAATAGATTGGGATCTCATCTTCTCGAACTGAATAATCCTCCAGTTGATATTTAATCCATAATGTTTATGAACAACAACTTCATGGCGGACATGTACTCGGCTTGATTGATAGAGCTATCGAGCTTTGTCTCTTGCTTGATCGAGAAACTAGGTTTTTGCCGAAAGTGACATCCTCCATTAGTGCTCTTCCTTTCAATTACATCTCGGCATAGTCCGCATCGCAATATCCAATTAAACTGAAATCTTTACCTTTCTCAAACATTAAGCAAAGATCGGTAGTACTGCGAGATATCTCATAATCCTTTAACAAGAATAAATGAGACTCTCTAGGATCGGCATGAAACCTTGCACACAAGCATACACTGAATAGAATATCGGTCTACTTAACAGAAGATACGAGAAAGAACCGATCATCCCTCTATATGAGGGTTTGATCCACCTTCTTACCAAGTTCATCTTTCGGCAAAAGGTTTGAAGGATGCATCGGAGTTGCCATAGGCTTCACATTATTCATATCAAATTTGGACAGCAATTCTTTCACATACTTTTGTTGATGAATAAAAATTTTCTCTTCGGTTTGCTTAACTTGCAACCCAAGAAAGAACTTTATCTCACCCATCATACTCATTTCAAATTTATTTTTCATCAGATTCTCAAAACTCATACACAACATCTTTGTGGTAGCACTAAAAATAATATCATCAACGTAAATTTTCACTAAGATAAAGTCATTCTCATAAACCTTTCTGAAAAGCGTTTTATCCACTTGACCTCTAGTAAACCCATTCTCCAAAAAAAAATTACTTAGACGATCATACTAAGCTCTAGGAGCTTGCTTCAGGCCGTATAAAGCTTTATGAAGTCTATAGACATGTTCTGGATTCTTAACATCCTCGAAGTCAAAAGGTTGTTTCACATACACCTCTTCGTCTATAAGACCATTTAGAAAGGCGCTCTTCACGTCCATCTGAAAAAGTTTTATGTTATGACAAACAGCATATGCCAGCATTATCCGAATAGCTTCAAGTCTTGCTACTGGAGCATACGTATCATTGTAGTCTATCCCTTCTTGCTGATTATAGCCTTGTGCTACTAATCTAGCTTTATTCTGACTTACTTTGCCTGATTCGTCTAGCTTATTCTTGAAAACCCATCTGGTTCCTATAATAGATTTCTTCGAGGGTTTTGGAACTAAGGACCAAACTTTATTTCTAGTAAACTGATTCAGCTCCTCTTGCATGGCTAAAATCCAAGCTTCGTCCTGAAGGGCTTCCTCAATCTTCTTAGGCTTTATTTCAGAGATGAATGCTACATTAGCTTCTCTTCTAAATTTGGAACTTTTCCTAACTCCTTCTGATGTCTCTCCGATAATTAGCTCTTTTGGATGAGAACTTCTATACTTCCAATCTCTCTTTAATCCTATAGTTTCTGGAATATCCTTATCTATTTGAGTTCCTGATGATGGAGTTTCTGTTGTATTGTCTAAGTTTTTTGAAGGATCTTCACTCTCCATGTCATCTTCCTTGTGGGATTGAGAACGATCATCAAACTTGACATGGATGGTCTCCTTAACTATCTTTGAGATAAGGTTGTAAACTCGAAATGCCTTAGACGATGATGAGAAGCCTAGAAATATTCCTTAATAGGTCTTCGAATCGAACTTATCCAACAACTCCTTTGTATTCAGAATAGAGCACTTGCACCCGAATGGATGAAAGTAAGATATATTTGGTCTCCTTCCATTCCATAGCTCATAGGGAGTCTTCTTCAACAAGGGTCGCAACATTATTCGTTACGAATAGAACATCTTTGTATTCACTTACTTGAGAAATACTTAGGAAGATTCATCTCACATAGCATAGTCCTTGCCATCTCTTGAATTGTCCTGTTCTTCCTTTCAACAACTCCATTCTGTTGTGGGGTTCTAGGGGCTGAGAAATTGTTGTAAATTCCATTCTCCTCACAGAATAACCTAAACATCTCATTCTCGAATTCTCCACCATGATCACTCCTGATACTAGCTATAGATACTCCTTTTCAATCAGAACTTTACGAGAGGGTTCTAAAACACTTAAAAGATTCATCTTTGTGTGACAGAAATAATATCCAACAAAATCTAGTAAAGTCATCAACAATAACAAGTCCATATTTCTTTCCGCCAAGACTTATTGTCCTAGTTGGACCAAATAAATCCATATGTAACAATTCCAAAGGTCTAGAAGATGTTACAAAATTTTTAGAAGAAAACGATGTTTTAACTTGTTTTCCTTTCAAACAACTTTCACAGGAAAAATTCTTTGTCAAAACATATTTTTGGTAAGCCTCTTACCAAATTAAATTTTGCCAACTTTGAAATGTGTTTAAAAGAGACATGACCTAGCTTTTTATGCAAGATTAGTCTTTCTTCTTTAGAAGATAGAAAACATGAAACATTTTGATCTTGAAAATCTTCTAAATCAATTTTATAAAGATTATTTCTTCTCTTGGCAGAAAAGAATATAGATCCATCTTTGTTTCTGACTTCACAAAGACTTTGATTGAATGTGACTATGAAACCAGAGTCACACAATTGACTTACACTAATTAAATTGTGCTTCAGACCATCAACAAGCAGTACATTATCTATGCATGCAAAGAAATCTTTACCTATCTTACCGATTCTAATTATCTTGCCCTGCTGGTTGTCTCTGAAAGTTACCGATCCTCCCTTCTTATACTGAAGATCTAGGAACATAGACCTTCTTCCCTTCATATGTCGCGAGCAGCCACTGTCTAAATACCAACGGTGCTTGTCGCATTTTCCAAGGAAGAATATCTGCAGGAGAAACTATTTTACTCTTTAGTACCCATATTTTCTTGGGTCCATTTTGGTTAGTAAAATGCACATAATGAGTCTTTTGATGCTTTTTACCAGAATGTTGATGAAAACATGTTTGATGATACCTTTTATTTTGAGAAAGTGGTTTTATATGATTATGAGACTTATTACTCATAAACCCTAATCCAGTTTTATCACTAGGGTATCTACATTTTCCTAGCATCTCATTCATTCTTTTAGCACTTTCAGTGAATGTAGCTAAATCGGATTAATAACATCAAAAGGTCCATTCCAATGGGAACGTAATATACCCGGAAAAAGCTTAAGTAGTGAATGGTATACGAGAACTTTTTTTCCAACTATAAAATTCTTCCTAACAATCATCTTGTCATGAAATCGTTTCATCTTTTCCTTGTAAATTTTTGGATTCTCATAAGATTTAAGTCTAAGTTCTTCTAATTATTGCAGTTGTTATTTCCTCTGTTCACCCACTGCATCCATCTTCATATTGCATTACTTAGTGGTCCAAAATGAAGTAAATCACACGTTAGTACAATGCTTATTAAACGATAACGAATACACAAAAAGGGGGGGGGGTTGAATTGTTTATTCCCTTTTTTGAAAATTCTTTCAAAAACTATTTCGTTAAAAGCAAGTTCTTTTACAGAAACTTCAGTAACTTTCTGATTGGACCAAATTTATATTATAAATTAGGCCCGTTTTCTTTAGTAATTATGCATTTGTTGACTCTGATTTATGATTTTATGCTTATTTTGGTCCCGCACATTGATTTTTGATAAATTGCACATTGTTAGTATTTTGTTGTCATTTGTCATTAATTTTGCATAATTTTATTGGGACAATTGATACCGCGAATGGGTTGTATTTTGTAGGACCAAAGGAGTCAACATTCAACAAGTCAACACGCCGCGAGATTCATTGGGCGAACTAAACTCTCCATTCGCCGAGGCGTAATTAATGGTATTAATTCTTTCGCGCGGCAAGTGACCATTCAACGTTATTTGCAATAACGAAGCCATTAGCCCATGACGAAAGTCGGATAATCCGCCTATATTTGGCAAAAGTTCCCACCTTTAATTTCGACCCGGCCGACGCATCCCTATAAAACTTTGCCATTTAGGGCAAAACAGAGACGGCCGCACAGAGTTTTCTTTCTTCTTTCCTTCGCTTCTAATAGTTTTCATTTTCGCTTGTTTTGCAGATTCGCCGCTTCAAATTAGACGACGCCAGATCTCATTCATCTCTTCCATCGCTTTCTCATCTGCGTCCTGCTCGTCGTTGGAAACATGAACCGAGGTGATCCTTCAACAGCGAAAATTTCATCCGTACCATGGTCGGCTAAGTGTACTATCTTCAAATGTAGCAATGGTTGGAGTTCCGTGAGCTAAACAAGGGTGTCGATTATAGTTAGGATTTGATTTGTATTTGCAATGATCCGAGTTGGTATTTTTGCAATGTATTTCTGATTGAATCTTTCTATAGTTTAGTAGGATGTTAACTATGATCTATGGTATGGATCGATTTACTGTTGAAGTTTGTGCCAAATACATGAAGTCTCATGTATGTTAATGATTTGCATGAGTTGATTTAATCTACCTAGTTGTGTTTGGTTAAATTAATTTTGTGTTTATTTGATTAACTGTTGCATTAATCATTCCATAGCATACACTAAGGTTTTTAAGCTAATTTTAATTAATCGAGTTGATTAATTAATTTTGGACTTAACGAGTTGTTAAGGTTTAGCTTTGAAATTTAGTGGATTTCAAACCTCGATATTATTTTGAGCGATGATGACCCGAGCTACATTTTCAAGAGAGTTTTAGTAAGTTGATTTCAAACTTGTTTAATTTCAATCGTTTAGTTTTCTAAAATCCCAAAACATTTATTCTTACTTTGGCTTAGTTTAATTTTTAGTTAATCAAATCAAAACCCCTTTTATTGCTTTAACTGCATGCATCATTCAAACATTAGGCTAGTCTAGGATCGTTAGTACCTTGGTTCCTCGAGAGTCGACCGAGGTTGCATCTGTATTGCAATCCTTGGTATAAATTTTATTTGACGGGTTCCGAGGATCAATTTTAATATTGAGCGATAAGTCGAGCGATCAAATTGGCGCCATTGCCGAGGAAACAAATTAATTGGTTCTTTAGGTTAGCAGTTGTTTGTTTTGATTTTAATTTTTGTTGTTTGCATTTTATTTGCATTGCATAATTTCATTCTTAATTTCTGTTCTTCTTAAGTGTTTTAGTGTTAATTTTCATTTGTGATTTCATTCTCGCTTGTTCTAAGTGTTTAGTCGATTGTTTTGTTTATTGTGCTTAATTTTTAGTTAATTTCGTTTGCTTTGCTTTGATCAGTGCTTCTTGGGCATGGCGAGTTCATTGTTAAATCACAATGAGTTCATCGATCATTGCGGCGAGTTCATATATTCGCATGGCGAAAGTTACAATTTACTCGCCGCCGCAACAAGTTCTTACACGCCGCAATGAACGAGTGAATTGAAGCCTTGCTATCCATCGTCGTTTTAGTGAGCTATCTTAGGTGAACTTCTCTTGTGCATGCCCGTAGACTTAGGTAGTTCATTTTCAACCTAAAATTGAGCGACACCTTAGACAACTTAGGAAAACAAGAGAGCAAGAAAGACTTAGCACACTAGATCAACTAGAATCTGAGATGGCTGAACAACAAGAATATCCCGGTCACCCACCCCGAAATGGAGATCACGGTCTTAATGGTGACCAGGAACGCGTAGATGACAACAATGCGAACATTAGACGTAGAACAATCCATGGCTACAACCCGGACGTAAACTACGATCCTTTCATCGTCGTTGCGCCTAACTTCGACGTCAATTTGAAGTTAAAGGTTTATTGATCAACTCTCTCCCCAAATTTCACGGTTTGGCGGAGAGGACCCTACATGCATCTTCAAGCCTTACCATGATTTGTCGTAGTATGAAGCTTCGTAGGAGCACATCGGACCGAGTCTTTGTGGAAGGTATTCCACTTGTCGTTAGAAGGAAAGGCCCGGGAGTGGTACATGAGCCTCCCAAGGCATGTCGCAAATGCCTATCACAGTTGGGCCAACTTGCGGAAAGTTTTTTTGGAAAAGTATTTTCCAGCTTCTAGGACATCGTCGATGAGAAAGGAGATATATTCTGCTAAACAAGATTGTGACGAGTCCCTGTATGATTTTTGGAACAGATTCCAAGATCTGTTGTCTCGGTGCCCCATCATCCAGATCCCTGATGAACAATTGGTTCAATATTTTTATGATGGGGTGAAGAATCAAGAGAAAGGAATGTTGGATGCTGCGTCGGGAGGTTCGTTGATTGACCTCACCGCACCGGAAGCTTGGGCCCTGATTAAGAGAATGGCCCTGAATCATCAACAGATATAGTATCGTGATTCGAGGAACGTGAATGAAGTGGGAGCCATGTCGGCTCAAACTAAGAGGATGGAGAGCTCGAATCGAAGGTAGATTCCTTTGAACATCGATAACTTCCAGTTATCCTCGATCACTATTGAACTTAAGAATTTGAATGTGCATCGCCCATCACCTTCCTTTCGAATCGGTCGCACCCAGTTGTGATAGTTAATGGTCGATGATGCACATTTCAAGTGTTTGTCTGGCAGATATGAAAAGTCTCAAAGAATGTATCAAGGTAGACAGGATCGAAAATAGACCCGTATTCCAACACGTATAATGAGGGATGGAGATCCCACCCAAATTTTAGTTGGAGGAATAACGCGAAAGAGCACCAAACCGATTTCAAAGAAGGGTGGAGTGGTCAATCTACAAACCAGTTCCAGGATCAACAAGCGTTGACGGTGCAACAACCACCGCCACCAAAAGAGGACACCAACCAAGCTGCACGCATAGTATGATGACGTTGATGAAAGAGGAACGAACTTCGACAGCAACTCAATTCAACGCCATCGCAAACCTCATCCAACAGGACTCCGCTAAGAATGCTGCCCGTTTTAGCGCCTTGGAAAAATGCATGGATCAATGGGAGACCAAGGCCGAGAACCTGAACTCGTATGTCACTCAATTGTCTAATAATTTGAGTGACAATCAAGCTAGGAGCAGCGGATCCATTCCCTCCAACACGGTCATTAACCCTAAGAGTTTAAATGCAATTGAGCTGAGGAGTGGAAAGAAAGTGCATTTCGACATTCCTGAAGAAGAAGAATGCACCGAAGAAATTGAGGTTGAAGAAGCGCCTCAAGTGAGAGAGAAGCAAGTTGTGCGATCAGAGAGTGGTCGCGAAGAGGAATTGTTGAGGAACAAGAAGCAATCAACAATTGAGGATAAAGAGCAATCATCGAGCATATTAGGAAGAAGAACTGATAAGGATAAATCGAGCAGAAATGAACCAGCCAGTAAGGAAGTCGACTTAAAGGACCTCCCTTTTCCGAACTCATATCTGATGAGCAAGAAGGTCAATGAGCTAAAACATGAAAAGGAAATTATTGACCTGTTTGGGAAGGTTGAAGTCAATGTTCCCCTGCTGGATTTGATTAAGAAAGTGCCGGCCTACGCCAAGTACGAAGGACTTATTGCATGAACAAGCTTAAAATTTAGGCCTAATGAACGTGTCCGGTGAGTTCGAATGTGTCCGCTTTATTCAAACCCCAAATTCGGTCAAGTGCGGGATCTGGGCTCATTTACCATTCCTTGTGTTATAGGAAAGGTAACAATTGGGAGAGCATTATTGGATTTGGGGCGGCAATTAACGTCATGCCGAAATCATTTATGAAGCCCTAGGCGTTAAAAGCATAAAACCTACCACGGTAGTTTTCTGGTTGGTCGATAGATCCTTCCGCCATCCAAAGGGGAATTATTGAGGACATCTTAGTTCGGGTTAAAGGATTAGTGTTTCCTGCATATTTCTATGTTCTAGATATGTCTTACGAAGTTGTGCAGACACTCCTTTGATTCTTGGCCGACCCTTCCTTGGACGGTGGTACAAATATCAATATGATGGAAGGGAAGATCACCGTGGAGGTAGGTGATCGATCCATAAGCTTCAAAGATGTCTGAAGCCATGAAACACCCACATGAGGATTACTCACTCCTTGAGTTAACATGCTTAGCGTTCTTTCTACTCAATTTAATCGATAAGGATCTGCGCACAGAAGTCGTCTAATCTTGAATTGTGTTCGCTTCGGCATCCAAGAGAATTCTTCGATTGATCCTTTCAATTGTCCGTAAAATGCGAAACCTTTTCTCCTCGAGCTTCCTAAGTTGGTCCCTTCCATTTTACAACCCCGAGTTAGAACTAAAACCCTTACCTCACTCATTGAAATACGCTTTTCGAGCCCAATAATAAATTACGGTCATAATTGCAAATTCATTATCCGAGCTTGAAGAAAAGTAACTTTTGAAAGTGTTGATGAGCATAAGCGGCGCAATAGGGTGGTCATTAGCGGACATATACCAGGATTAGCCCGGCCCTTTGCACTCATAGGATATTGTTGAATGAGGGTTCCAAGACAGTAAGGCAACCCCAGCGAAGATTGAACCCGCTAATCCCGGATGTAGTAAAAAAGGAAATCACAAAGCTGTTAAGTCGCTGGGATTATTTATCCTATCTCTGACAGTGAATGGGTCAGCCCCATTCATGTGGTTCCCAAAAGAGCGGGATCACTTGTGGTGAAAATGAGAGGATGAACTCATCCCTACTAGAGTGCAAAATTAAATGGCGAGTTTGTATTGACTATCGCAAATTAAACAACGCCACTAGAAAGGACCACTTTCCTTGCCATTCATCGATCGATGCTAGAAAGGTTAGCGAAATCGCGTTCTTGTTTCTTAGATGGTTTTGGGTTACTTCAGTACCCATCAGCACCGAGGACCAAGATAAGACCACGTTTACTTGTCCCTTCGCACCTTTGCGTGTCGCAGATGCCTTTTGGTTTATGTAATGCCCCGGTACCTTCCGTTGTGTGATGGCTGTCTTCTGCGATTTTTGAAGAAAGTATGGAAGTCTTCATGGATGACTTCACAGTTCCGCAGCGATTCATTCGACTCTGTCTCTTTAACGACTAAAGTTCTTAAGAGATGCATCGAGAAGAACTTGATCCTTAACCGAAAATGCCATTTTATGGTAAATGAAGGTATTGTGCTTGGACATTTGATTTCAAAGAAAGGAATTGAAGTCGACAAAGCTAAAATCGAAGTCATATCTTCCTGCCTTATCCTACCGCATCAGTGATATCGAGTCATTCCTAGGTCATGCAGAGATTTTACAAAGCGATTTATTAAGGATTTTAGCAAATCGCCCTTCCTCTTTCAAAACTCTTGCAAAAGGATGAGAAATTTGAGTTTGATGCTTCATGCCAAAAGGCTTTTGATACACTTAAAGCCAAACTCATTTCCCTCCTATTCAGTTGCCCTGCTTGGCATTTGCCTTTTGAACTTTCGTGTGATGCTTCCAATTATCTTGTGGGAGCTATGTTAGGACAACATGAGGAGAAGTTAGCTCAAGTTATTGCATACGCGTCCAAAACTTTAGATCCAGCTCAAGCCAACTACACCACTGTTGAAAGAGCTCTTTGCAATAATCTTTGCTTTAGAAAAATTCATTGAAGATTTGCTTAATTCCATGTCATCATTTTCACCGATCACATTGTTTGTTAAGTACCTCTTGACGAAGCCACAATCGAAACCCAGATTGATCCGTTGGACTTTGCTCCTTCAAGAGTTTGATATTGAGATTAAAGATCGAGCCGGTGCAGCAAACCAAGTAGCTGACCATCTGAGCAGACTACCACAAGATACTAAAGGAGTAGACTCTTCCGATCTGATTTGTGATTCTTTTCCGGATTCTGTCCTGTGCCGCAGTTCTCAAGGAGCCTTGGTATGCGCATATTGTCAATTACTTAATGACAAATTTAACCCCTGTCTGTATGACTCGGGGGCAGGCTCAGAAATTGAAGAGTGAAGCTCGGCATTACATTTGGGACGAGCCTTACCTTTGGAAGATATCACGATGACAAGTAATTCATCGATGTGTCACCGACGAGGAATTCAATGACATACTATCGGCTTGCCATCCATGGTCGTGGGGACATTTCGGTGCTAGAAGAACGGTAGAAAAGTTTTGGATTGATTCTTCGGCCTACAATTTTCGGGACTCTTTCCATTTTTGCCAGCGTGCGACAAGTGTCAACGTTTGGAGGGTTAGGGAAGCGCCGTGAGATGCCACAACAACCAATGATGTTCTGCGAAATCTTTGATGTTTGGGGTATCGATTTCATGGGACCGCTTCCCCATCGTTGGGTTCGTGTATATTCTCTTAGGAGTGGACTATGTTTGAAATGGATCGTTGGTATGCCGACTAGACAAGATGACGCCTTGTGACAATCACTAAATTCCTCAAATCCAATATCTTCGTCGATTTGGAATTCCCAAAGCGATGGTGAGCGATCGTGGAACCCATTTTGCAACCGGATTATTACTAACTTGCTTTCCAAATTTGGAGTTACCCTGAGGTCTCTACCGCCTACCACCCACAAACCAATGGTCAGCGAAGTTTGAGCAGAGAGGTTAAGCACATTTTGGAAAGGATAGTCAAGCCCTCTAAAAGGATTGAGTCTGCGTTTAGAAAAAGCGTGGCGTATTCGCTTATAAATCCCGATAGGAATGTCCCCATACTGGTTGATTTATGGCAAGGCACATCATTTACCCGTGGAGCTAGAGCATAAGGCCTATTGGGCAATAGAAACAATGCAATATAGATTTTGACCTATCGGAATGGAAAGGAAACTCAATCTGCAAGAATTAGAGGAGTTGCAACTTGAAGCATATGAGCACTCTCGGCTCTACAAGGAAAAGGCCAAACTGATACATGACAAGATTCTTCTCGAAAGACTTTTAAGGAAGGCGACAAAGTGCTCTTATATAAAGCCCGCTTCACATTCAAACTGGCAAATTCAATCATCGTTGGGAAGGGCCTTATGTGGTAGTTAAAGTACATAATTTTGGTATGATAGAACTTTTGCAGAACAAATGGCGCGCGATTTGGTCAATGGACATCCGCTCAAGCTCTATCATGGGACTCCTCAACCGCCGTAATTATCAAAGTTACTTCTTTCCTCACTGTTTATCTCGTTATATGTCTTTGCTTTTGTTGCAAATTTTATCGTCGTGATTCATTGTTTAAGTGTAGGGAAAGACCCAATCAATAAGTTTAGATGTAGTTAGGTAGGATTTCCCTTTCTATTACATTCATTTGATTACCCTTTGTTAGTTCTCGTGGGATGTATTGGGTGACTCGCCGCAGCGAACTTCGCATTTGTTCGCATGGCTAATGTAGGGTTTTGCTTTATTAAGCTGGGTTAGCGATTGCCTCGTCGCGCGAATACGACCATCTTGCCCCTCCGACCGTTGGACATCTCTTTTGTCAGGGACCCTTTCCGCTCTTTTCCTTTCGCGCCCTTTTGTTTGCCTCTCCACACTATTTATTCTCCTTCCTCCTCTTTCTTTTTCTCCTCACTCTCTCGTTTCGCCACCTCTGCTCTCATTCGCCCGTAGTCGTCTCCTTCAAATTCTCCTCCACCGTCGACTCTCGTAAGCCTCTTTCATTTCGTTTTCCTTTTCGTTGGTTCATGTTTAGTTTGGGTCCTCGAGGCGCTTTTCGTTTCGCGTGGCTCTGAATCGCCGTCATTGCATGACGAACTTCATAATTCGTCATGACGAGCGAAGAAGCCCATTCGTCGCAGCAGACACTCCTATTCGTCATGACGAATGGCTGCAGACCTCGATTAAATCGTGACTTCGAGGGTTAGTCGCGACGAGGCGGGTGATTCGTATGATGTTGAGGGCTAAGTTTGGCTTCTATTATTTGTAATTACAGAATCATGTCTCATACTCACAATGCTAGCGATGGCGAGAAACCTCCTCCTCTTGCTTCTTCCGCAATTCCGTCTCGTGAGTCTCCTCCACTGTAGTTGCCTCGGCTTCTCCCGAGGTGGCCATGCTTGAGCAAATATCCGTCATCTTGAGACTCAACTAGAGGCTGATCGCGAGACCTTCCGCCCATCTGTAACATAATTACCGCTGTCTTGATCACCTGTTAAAAGTCTCCGGTCACGGCTGCTCCTAACTCTTTCCTATAGTTCCGCCTCACCTTCTTTTTCGTGCTCTCGTGCGCTGCCCCTCCGGATCCGCCCGCCGATGATCCTGCGAGAATAGTTTAAATTTGTTTCTTTTCGTTTCTTTTGTCGTTGTTCTTTTCCCTGTATTTTCTTTTCTTCGTTGTAATTTTTAGTTAGTTCTTTGGCTCCTATTATTTTTTGTACATTTCTTTTTGAGCTTAATGATATATCCCCGTTCTCTTTGTGTTCTAGTTGTTTCATGCTTCTATTCTGTGCCCTGCTGCCATTGTGGACAATGCCATGTTTAAGTGTGGGGGAACCGTTCCCTTTTATATTCTGCATTGTACACCTATTAAAATTTGTGCATAATTTGTGGCCCGTTGCTTTTCTCGATAAATTTGGACTCAATCAAAACATTTTCTGCACTTGTTCTTTTGTGCCCTTGCATGCAAAACCCTTATAAGTTTCAAACTGATACTTGAGTTTTTGAAAATGCTCTCCATTCTTCGAACGATAATTGGTTTTGGCAAAAATTTTAACTTTTGAAGTTTTCAAAACAAAGTAAATGGGAGCATGCTAACAAGGTAGCATTTTAAGTTTTTAAGACTTGAGATTGATCATTGAGACAAAAACCTTGTTGGAAGGATATTCGAGCCAAATTTTCTTCTATATTTTTGTGTGTGCATCTGCTTAGTCCATTCTTCTCTAGAACTTGTGTCAATTTTTACTCAAAGCTTGATGGACTAGATTTTTGTGGATATGATAGAGGCGTTCTTTCTTTCAGCTCTTTCCCCAAACACCAACCCTTAAACACTTTTTCCTCTTGCTAGCCCCTTGAGCCTTTTGCATGAGCATTTGCATACATTCTTAGATGATCTAGAGTCTGTGTTTAGTTATTAAATGTTGAAAAAAATGTTGAAAAATGAAAAGTGTTAGTCTTGTGTATCCGAAAAGGGATCATAATGTGTTGCATCCCAAAAGGGATTAGCATCTAAAAAAAAAAAAGTGTGTATTCAATTTATTTTAGTGTAGTGTTTTAGTTTTCTTTGTTGACATCGATTCCTCACTTTATGCGATGCTCATATTTTTCTTTCTTTCACATCATCCATTCATTTAGCCTTCCGCTCATTACAACCCTTAAAGACCTCTTGATCTTCAAATTGATAGTCCTTGTAGTGGAGAAATAAAATTGATACATGCCTATGGTAGGAGATGTATTAAGCGATTGAGAGAAAAATATCCCTACTATGCAAGTGAGACGAGCGTAAACACCATATCCCCGAGTGATTCTCGTTGTTCAATCTCTTGTGCTTAAATTCTTTCAATGTTTGTTTTATTAGCACTCTTTCAATTTCTTTGCGTTAGAATTACGATAAAGTGGATTGAGTCAATTTTGGTTGTTGTTTGAGCATGGGCAGAATTTTCTTTTACTCTTGTACCTTTTGACTCTTATAAGCTTTGTTCAGAGTACAAAGGTTTAAGTGTGAAATTTGATTGGACCAAATTTATATTATAAATTAGGCCCGTTTTCTTTAGTAATTATGCATTTGTTGACTCACGATTTATGATTTTATGCTTATTTTGGTCCCCACATTGATTTTTGATAAATTGCACATTGTTAGTATTTTGTTGTCATTTGTCATTAATTTTCATAATTTTATTGGGACAATTGATCTGCGAATGGGTTGTATTTTGTAGGACCAAAGGAGTCAACATTCAACAAGTCAACACGCGAGATTCACCGGGCTAACCAAACTCTCCATTCGCCGAGGCTAATTAATGGTATTTAATTCTTTCGGCGAAGTGACCATTCAACGTCATTGCAGTGACGGGTTTATTAGCCGCATGAAAGTCGGATAATCCGCCTATATTTGGCAAAAGTTCCACTGTTTCGACCCGCCCGCACGCATCCCTATAAAACTTTGCCATTTAGGGCAAAAAAGAGACGACCGCATGAGTTTTCTTCTTCTTTCCTTCGCTTCTAATAGTTTTCGTTTTCTGTTTGTTTTGCGATTCGCCGCACCGGTAGGACGCCTTGATCTCATTCATCTCTTCCTTTGCTTTCTCATCGCCCTATTAAATCGTTGGAAACATGAACCGAGGTGATCCTTCAACAAATAAAATTTCATCCGTACCATGGTCTGACTAAGTGTACTATCTTCGAAATGTAGCAATGGTTGGAGTTCCGTGAGCTAAACAAGGGTAATCGATTATAGTTAGGATTTCAGATTTGTATTTGCAATGATCCGAAGTTGGTATTTTGGCAATGTATTTGATTGAATCTTGCTATAGTTTAGTAGGATGTTAACTATGATCTATAGTATGGATCGATTTTCGTTGAAGTTTGTGCCAAATACATGAAGTCTCATGTATGTTAAATGATTTGCATGAGTTGATTTAATCTACCTAGTTGTGTTTGGTTAAATTAATTTTGTGTTTATTTGATTAACTTTGTTGCATTAATCATTCCATAGCATACACTAAGGTTTTAGCTAATTTTAATTAATCGAGTTGATTAATTAATTTTTGGACTTAACGAGTTGTTAAGGTTTAGCTTTCAAATTTAGTGGATTTCAAACCTCGATATTATTTTGAACGATGATGACCCGAGCTACATTTTCGTGAGAGTTTTAGTAAGTTGATTTCAAACTTGTTTAATTTCAATCGTTTAGTTTTCTAAAATCCCAAAAACATTTATTCTTACTTTGGCTTAGTTTAATTTTAGTTAATCAAATCAAAACCCCTTTTTATTGCTTTAATCGCATGCATCATTCAAACATTAGGCTAGTCTAGGATCGTTAGTACCTTTGGTTCCTTGAGAGTCGACCCGAGGTTGCATCTGTATTGCAATCCTTGGTATAAATTTTATTTGACGGTTTTCGAGGATCAATTTTAATATTGAGCGATAAGTTTGACGATCACTTTCAGTCAATCAAAACTTTTAAAACTTGTTTCGAAAATTAAGTGATAACAAAACTTTGAACTTTAAAAGTAATAGGGTAGAGAGAAGTTGACACGGTGATTTTATTCTGGTTCACCCCAAACCATGGGCTACGTCCAGTCCTCATAGTTCTTTATGAGATTTCACTATCTCTTCAAAGTATACAAGTATTCTTTTCGAGCCTCTTCAGGTCTTTACACTCAGTATTCTTTCACTCTTAGCCTCTGCAGGCTATCTACACTACTTTCTTACAAAAGTATTTCGCACTTGTTACAGTAAAATTAACTCTCAGCTAATTTGCACAAAGTTTGCATATGTAAATCAATTATTTCAGTTTTTCTCTTTTTTGCTTTCGCACTTGCTAACTTTGCAATCTTCGGCTTCGACTCATATTTATAGCCTCCGTCTGCAACTGCTTCTTGAATCTTGAATCTTGAATCTTGTTTCTTGAATCTTTAAAGAAACGGTTAATCAGTTGAGTTCTGTAACTAACTCAAACTGACTCTTGCGTCTTCTTTTTGAATTCCACGTCTGATTTTCTCCTTCTGTATTTTTACGTCTGTGTTTCTGTGTCTGCATCTGGGTCTGCGTCTGTTTTTCACTTTGCGTCTGCGTTTGCGTCTGTTTTTCACTTTGCGCTCAAGGCGTCATATTTCTTCGTCATCTTTTAACTTAAATGCGTGTTCGTGTTTTATTCTCCATCTGTCTGTTTTCTATTTTGCTTCTTCTTTGACTACTTCTTTGTTATTCATCAAAATCATATATATATGTAAAGTCATTTTGACTTAACACAAAAGGCCTTGTGCTGAATATCTATTTGAAGATGACACGACTTTTCATAGATTAGTTAGTATGGAGACATTCCAACTAGTGTCTTGTATGTAGTCCTATATTCCGAAAGAGCATCATCAAGTCTCTGACTCCAATCTTTACCAATTGGGCTCACCATTTTCTCAAAAATGGACTTGATTTCTTTATTTGACACGTTTGTTGTCTGTTCTTTTGTGGATGATAGGTCATAGACACCTTATGAGTGACATGGTACTTCTTCAAAAGGTTTTTTTACCAATCGGTTGCAAAAATGATACCTCTGTCACTAATCAATGCTTTCTGTGTTCCAAACCTAGAAAAAATATTAGACTTTACAAATTTTGCAACAACCTTAGAATCGTTAGTGCTGTTGGTTTTAGCTTCCACCTATTTAGAAACATAATCTATAGCCAACAAAATGTAAACAAACCAAAAAGAATAAGGAAATGGTCCCATAAAATCAATGCCCCATACATTAAAGATTTCACATGCATGAATTAGAGATAAAGGCATTTGATCTCTATGGAATAAATTACCTTATTTTTGGCATTGTTCACATGTTTTACAGAACATATAGGAGTCCCAAAAAATATTTGGCCAATAAAACCACATTCAAGAATTTCCTAGTAGTTCTATTAGGCCCAAAATGACCACCACAAGCAAACAAATGGCAAAATTTCAAAATTGATTCATATTCATATTCAGGCACACATCTCCTGATCAATTGTTCAGAATAACACTTCTACAATTGAGGACCATTCCAAATATAATATGTCTACTCACTCTTTATCCTGTTTCGTTTAGCCTTACTCAAATTATTACGTATTTCATGGTTTACTAGATAGTTCACAATATCATCATATAATAGAACCTTACCTTGAAGTGTTAGTAATTGCTCATCTAGAAACAATTCTTACAATAGAAGTGAATCTTCTCCTTCACCATTTGACTCAAGTGATCCATGATTGAATTCTCTACAAATTTTTGTCTTTGATCTCCAAATTGAGCTCTTAGAGTAGGAGAATCCATCTAATCAGCCTTGATTTCACTTCTTTCTTCGATAAAAGGTACCTTAATATTGCATGATCAGAATATACAATCCCTTTAAAACCAAGTAAAAAAGGTCTAAATTTATCCAAAGAAAACACAACAACTAAAAGCTCCTTTTCAGTGGTAGAATAGTTGCACTGAGCTAGAATGAGTATTCGAGAAGTGTAGTAAATAGCATGAGCCATCTTTCCATATTTCTGACCAAGGACAACACCCATAACAAAATTGCTTGCATTACACATAATCTCAAATGGTTGACCCCAATTTGGTGGTTAAATGGTTGGTGCTGAAGTTAAAAGTTCTTTTAACTTGTCAAATGCTTCGTTGCATCCCTCATCAAACTCAAAGGGTATATCCTTTTGTAACAACTGAAAAAGTTTTGTTGAAATCTTATTAAAGTCCTTGATAAATGTGTGATAAAAACACATATGGATAAGAAAAGAACGAACTTCCCGCACATTTGTGGGGTAGGGTAAGTTTCGTACAATTTCTATCTTAACTTTATCAACTTCATTCCCTTTAGCTAAGATTATATGTTCCAAAACTATTCCTTGTTCAACCATAAAATGACTTTTTTCATAATTGAGAACAAGACTAGTTTCAATGCAATGCTCATGTACACAATTCAAATTATCCAAGCATGCATTAAATGAATCTCTATAGATAATAAAGTCTTCCATAAACACCTCAATAATGTGTTCAACATACTCAGAGAAAATACTTACCATGCATTTTTTAAACTTGGCTGGGGCATTGCAGAGTCCAAACGGGATCCTTCTATAGGCAAATGTATCAAATGGCCATATGAAAGTTGTTTTCTCTTGATCCTCCATGGCTATCATAATTTGATTATATCTTGAACACCCATCCAGAAAATAGTAGTGAGATCATCCCGCAAGTCGTTCAAGCATCTAATCGATGAATGAGAGTGGAAAGTGATCCTTACGTGTGGTGGCACTCAACTTTCTGTAATCGATGCAAACTCTTTGTAACACCCACATACCCCCTAGAAGGATATGCAGATGTTACCTAACACAGGACTTAAACATATCAAAACAATACACAACATTGCCAAAAATTCAAACAGCCAATCATTACTTTTCCATACATATTCGACTTTAAACAGAATTTAACCAACACACTAAATTTGTCCAAATACATGCTTCAAATACAACACCATCCTGAATTAAAGTTATTACGTTACAAACCCTTAAACCAAACAATACATATCTTAAGTTCAAATACACTATTTATTACAATATTTACAAACTTTTAACAAAATACATCAATTGCACAAAATCCCCTTTTTTTACCTTCCTAATCATATAGCATTTCATTACTTATGGGGAGGTTAGAATAGTAAATAAGAGTAACCAATGAGAGCTTAGAAAAGCATTTTCATGCTCATGCATAATATGGCGTATATATACATATGAATAGTAAATTTTTGCACATAAAATAATTGTACATGCATTTATGAATAATTTTGTATAATTGGATTAAGTTGTGATTATTGGAAAATTTTGAGAATTTGAATTTTATTTATATTGGAAATATTATTGATTATTGGAATTGTAACATTTTGAATTTTGGTGAATTTTAATGAATTTTGGAAATTATAGAGTATTTTGAAAAATTAGGAAAAGGAATTAAAAGGATATTCGAGATACTTGGATTGTAAAGATGGAATTAATGGAGTTAGTTTCAAAAGAAACTAAGTTAGAGTTTAGTCATTAAAAAAGTGACAAGTGTCACTAATTAGAAAGTTGCTTTTATAATTCGTTAGTAAGGTTCTCTGAGAGTTAAAAGGCTTAGTGAATTATTTAAGTTTCTCCTTCATAGTCATCCTCTTCAGATTTCTTTCCACTACTCAAAGTTGTTCACCAAAAATCCTTTTGAAAGATTTCTTTGTGTTTTCTCATCCCACACCTCTATCACACTGCTATTTGCCTTTTCTACCTAAGGAAAACCGTGTCGGGTCATTTTTCACAGAGGAGTACGTGATTTTTGCATGGAGTTAGGGCTTTGGAGATAATTGAAGATTGTGGAGTTTTAACAAGTAAGTAGTGAATAAATCCTTTAGAGTTATAGGTTTATGAAATACATTTGATGAATTACTGTCATATGCATGGAAATGATGTTTACGTGTATATATTCATGAACACAGTATAGATGGGATGAAATTTTGGTTTTAGTGTTAACTTAGTATTTAATGGATTGTTAGTGATTAAGTGATGTAAAAATGATTTTGGAGTTTGAAATAGCAATAAAATGGTGTATGAAGTGAGTGTAGAAAATCAAAGAATGAAAAGGTGGTATACTTTGTTTCTTGTTCTTCTTCACTGTGCATGTTTATATATATGCATGTGTATACGTGAGGAGATGAGTTTCTTAGAGATGATAAAAAAGTGGTATTTGAGTTGAAGGGTAGTTGTAAAATGATGATTTGAGATGGGAATGAGTGTTTAAATAGAAGTTGAGAGGAAGAATAGTGATTGAGAATAAAAGTTGAAAATGCAGAAAAAGTGACAGAGCATGAATATGATGAACATGAATTTTTAGCTTTTGATGGTTTTTTTATTAAACTTGTATATTTTGGGATAATATGAAGGCATGGTGAATGAGTTGATTGAAATGGAGTAGAAAAACTAGAAATAAAATTTTGAAGTGTTGGATTTTAGAGAATGAAGTTTGGAAATTTTCTAAGAATGAACAGTGAGTGTTAAGTTTTGATCTGAAACTTTCGTAAATTTTTCTGTGTTTATTTAGACATATTTTGACAAAATTGTCTTCATAAAAGTTATAGATCTTGATTTTAGCTTTCCATTAATATAAAGTATGAATTTTTTAGACATTGGAGTTGAGAGATATGATATTTAGAAGTTTGTGATATTATATGGGATGGATATTTAGGACAGCTGCATTGGTTTGAAATTTTGACCTTTATAGAGGCAAAATTTATTTTTAAGATCTTCATAGAAGTTGTAGGTCTAGAGGTCCTCTTCAAAACGATTTTTAAATCACCTTAATCCAATGTTTGTACTAAAAGTTATGCCTATTTTACCAAACAGGTCTGAAGGAGAAGAGAAAAGGGCAGAAGAGGGCGAAAGTCGCGATCACGTCGCGAAGGCACGTTCAGGTCGCGATCGTCGCGATTGTGACAAGCATCGTCCTCCTCTTAGCCTGAACATATTTTACTATTTTGGTCATAAATTTTTTGTCTGACCTTCAAATGACCTAATTTTTGAAGCATTGGATTCATAACACATTCCTCTATCTCTCCACAAAAATTTATAGCTTTTGGTTTTGATTTGGAAAAGATGGATTGAATTAAAGTGAGGGGATCGATGGGAAGAGTATGAGTTAGATATTTTTACTGAACATGCTTCAGTATTTTGGTGATATCTTGATCTGTAGGATTCCAAATGAGATGAATTTTAATTTGGAGTAAACTAGAGATATAGGCCTACAAATTGTTTTAAGAGGTCTAATTTTTATTTAGCTTATAAGATGTTGAATTTCTGGAAGGAATTTTGCGTAGTACACTGTTTTTGAATTTGGATAACCCGACAATGTTTGAGTCATATCTTTCAAATTACTGACCCAAATTGAGTGATTTTGGTGTCAATGGAAAGATAAGACATAGAGGAACACTTTTTCTAGAAGTGAGTATGACCAAATTACATCATTTTTGCTTTCTAATTGAATGTGAACGGTAGACCCGAAAGTGTGACTTGGAAAAATATTCTGAAGTGAGTCAATGAGAATGGAATAGAGATTTAATGGTTTTATTGAGGTATAGATCTAAGTATAAATTATACTTAGATAAGTTTTGAAATGGGAATGATTTTGTAATGAAATTCAAGGAAAGATACCAGGGATTATCATGAACATGCATTGTACATAGTTTGTTTCATACATCTGCATTACTGAATAACTATAATTATGCAAAGTTGTAATGTGTGTGAAATGTGTCTTGCATAAATGAACTGTGCAGGTTAGAACGTTCGCATTCAAACATCTCTAGAATTTGGAAGCAATTGCTAAATTGGAGCGTACTGTGAGTATACCTAGATGATCTCATTTTATTGTTTGTTTTGTTTGGTTTGAATTTTTATATTAACTGACTACCGAATGTCGATATGAATGCGCGTCTTGATTGTTGATTTTGGATGTAAGGTCTGATGATTGTGATGTTTGATTACGATATTGAAGTGCTACTTGTATGTGAATGAGATTAAATAAGTGTGCATACTTTGATTGTTAAATGCCGGACCACGGTCCGATGATAAATGTGTTTGAATGTGCATTTGCATATGAATGAAAGTGGTTCCTCAACTTTAATGTTGAATGTCGGACTACGATCCGATGACATGTGAATGTGAGTGAATGTGAATCATACAAATGTGACTGATGCATTCCATTGCATGAATGCATGAAATATAATGGCAGTGGTGACTAGAGTAGCCAATGATCAGAGCTTAAAGCTCAATGAGTGAAAATGAGCCTCGAGCTCAAAAGTGATTCAAAGCCTCAGGCTCAACGTTTAATGAGCCCTGTATCTCCCAAGCGCATAAGGGACAGTTATCAATGAGCCCTATATGGGACAGTTTAGGCACTCGGTCACAGCAACGTAACAAATAGAAAGTGAGTCTCATGCGCACTGCATATGCATTAAATGAATGATTCAGTGTATTGAATGTGAAGTGTGAAACTGAATGTGAAATGTGAAATAATGTGAAATGTGAATTATGTGTTATGTGACTGGGTGAGCCATCAATGATGGTCACTCATGAGTTTGCAAAACTCACCCAAAATTTGAAAATATTTTTCAGAACTCAAAAGAATATCTCGTTAGGCAAACAGGAGTATAATTACTGCATACAAGGGAAAGATAGAGGTCGGGATCAGTATGCGTCTGCATTAGTGTTACCCTATTCTTGTATAAAATTTTATCATGCAATTTCTTTAAAATAGTGTTTTGTATTTATGACGGGCCCAAATAGCTATTGAAATTCTGATGTTTGTATTGCTATGATTGAAAATGTTATAGAAGAAAGTGGGCCTAAATTGATTACTAATTTCTGCATATTTGAATAGGTTGAAAATAATTTATACCGATTTTTAAATAATTGAGTGCTTTAGCATGCCATCCTCGTGGGGTACGAACTCAGATATCACCTATCGATGTCGGATTTGAGTCTTGCGGGAGTGGGGTGCTACAAATCATTTCCCACAATTGTGGGATAAGTGAACTGAAACCTCTAAACTACTATTTTCACAGGACAAATTTTTGGATCAGTTTTGTATGGCCATTCTAACCTAGAAAATGACGTTTTTAGACAATATATTCTTCCAAAACAATGATCCTCTATGTATTAAGTTTCAAAAGAAATAAAGATAATGCAATTTGGTTCATTATTCCGAGAGTTATACCTAAAATACTACAGACTATTCTCAAACATAGACAGCAACTACAACTCAACTTCAAGCCAAATTTCAAAACCATTAGTGACGAAAATAAAATTTGTTTCCTTCATGAAAGTTGTAGATATATGTATTTAGTTTAATATTAATTTAAAATAATCCCATTTTTATGTCCATATATCAAGATATGGCTAAAATACCGATGCCTAGTTAATAGAACCACTCCTTCAAACAAGTATCCAGCATGTATCACATTTCAAACCTCAATTCTTCATTATTTCAGTACACATTTTATCCAATTCAAACATCAAACAATACATAATATGACTTGAAATCAATTTTAGTATTTCCTTACCTCTTTAAACTTCAAAGAACAACTCTAAGATTAAGCTAAACTAAGCTTCTAAGCAATCAACATATACCTATGATTAAGGTGCAACTTTTAACACCGGCTAGATAATAATACATAAAGTTACAAGACCTACTTCTTGATGAAATAACTTACAAATATGATGATCCAAGATTCAGAAAATTTCCAGAAGTTGAGAGCGGGAGTAGGAGAATTTCGGTGGAGAGAAGAGAGCAAAGTGAAGAATGAGCAAAACATAAATTGCTCCAGCAGAATTTGCCACATCCAAAGCTAGTTGTCATTGAATTTCAGCAACATATCTCTCCATGCATGATACATTAGGCCATATGACACACACTTAGTGCTACCATTTGTCAATGTATCAACTATGCCACTTGTCAATGCTTTAACAATGCCAAATGTCACTAATTCATAGGTTAATCGTTCTAATTTTGCATCTACCAACTTAACTTGCCACTTAACAATTTTTCCTAGACCAAATGTACATTTTTAAATACCTCAATTCTCTAATGGCATCAATTAATTTCAATTCACTAACTATGATCCACTTGACCAAAAATTTAAGTCATATGTCTTTCATATTCTAATCATAGCACAACTCTAACTCCAATCACACATGTACTTTTATAAAAATGTGTTATTTCAACTAGGGTGTACTTTGGAGCCTTACAATTCTCTCCCCTTTAAAAGAATTTCATCCTCAAAATTCATACCTAATCAGAATAGTTGAGGATATTGAGCTCTTATGGTCTCTTCTGATTCTCATGTTGGTTCTTCAAGTCCATGGTGTTGCCAAAGTACTTTTACCAAAGGTATTTGTTTATTCCTAAGTTGTCTTCTCTGGCTACTATAAAAACTAGCCCTTCTTTATAAGAAAAATCTGGTTGTACTTGAATTTCTTGCACAGGAATATTATGTGTATCATTATACCAATATCTTCTCATCATGGAAACATGAAATACATCATATAAATTGGTCAATGCTTCAGGAAGAGCTAATTGATAAGCTACTTGTCTGATTATCTTAAGAATCTCATTTGGACCAATATATCGCAAATTGAGCTTACCTTTCTTTCCAAACCGAAGTATGGTCTTCCATGGTGACACTTTCAAGAACATTTATCAGAATATCCTGTTATCAAGTAACGGTCTATTTGTAAATTGGATCGTCAGTTAAAGTACAGCAAATGTGAATTCTTCATGCATTATAGTTTCTATAGTCATCGGTAAATGATTATTGATGGCATAAGTATATGAATATCGTATATGTATGACATTTCCGATTGAATTGTGGAAATTGGAAATTTGTGTAAAAGTGTATAAATGAGTTTTGTATATGAATTGGAATGAGAAAATTGAATTTAGAGAACTGGATTATGAGATTGGAGTGTAGGAATATGTAATTCCTAATTTTGTGAATTTATGGAAATTTTTCTCGAATTTTAGAGAATCGAGTCCGGATCGGAAAATGGTATAGTGATGATAAATCGGATTCGGGTCCGTGATTGATTGGCAATTGATATGAGGCAAGTTGAATTATGACTTTAGGATTTATTATTAATTGTTATTGCGATTGGGAGAAATTAGAATCAGAAATTGGATTGAGGTTGTTCGATTCGGATCGGTGGCAATTAATTGCCAAACAAGTCTTAAGGTATTCAAGATATATATATATAACTTAAGCCTTTGAAATTTGTCGATGCTTGCCTCTCGTTTCGGAGAAATTGCTTTGTTCTTCTTCTTCCTCAAGTGGATTTCTTGGTGTTTGGAAGAGTTTCAAAGCTTGATCAAGTAAGTTCTTGTTTATTTATGTGTTTAATCTTGATTCAAGTAGAAATTTAGTGATTAATTGTTCGAGGATTAAGGTGTTTGGATTTATATAGGTTTTAGGGTTGAGATTTGGGGATATTGATTGTTTGATGAAATAGAAGTTAGAGATGGGTCAGATATCATGTATGGAATTATTTAGAGTGATTGGTAAGGAGAAAACTTGAATTTGATGATTTTATCCGTCGAAAATCTGAAAATTTCGGTTTTGGCGGATCTGCGATCATGCGCTGCCAACATGATTTAACACGCCCATGAAGCGAGGAGGTGCAGCGCGCCACTATTAAGTGAACGAGCGTGCATGCATGGCGAAAGAAGGTAAGCGGCCTTGCAGAGGAAAGGATGCCTTGGCGAGGACGCTTGTCTTCCGTGATATGTGTTGCTTGGTTTTAAGAATTTTAAGGTTATTCTAGTTATGAATCGGGAGTGATTAAGTGATCTTAATTTTGGGGCTACGAGTATAAATTTAGAAGAATGTGAATTTGGAGATTTAGTTCAATAATTCTAAATCGGACGACATTTGAATAGTGAATTTGATTAGATTCATCGATAAGTCCTATGTCTTTGATTTTGACTTTGGAGGATATGGAACTTAGCCAATTGAATTATGGTATTAGAAATTGTTATGAACTAAAGCAAAAGGCGTAATTGAGATAATTCGAATTTTGGTCTGAATGTCATAACGCATATAGCACAACATTCATTTGAAATATCAAGATTCGATTATTGAAATTGGTTCAATTAGTGATACGTGAATATTCTGATTTGATAGAGGCCTCGAGTCGAGCGCCGATCATCGACGCAATGAGACTTCTAAAGAGCGGAAGTTTAGAGGTGAGTAACCCAGTTGGTTTCTCAACCGTATGTGTTTAATTTTATGAAAATATGCCATGTGGAGTTAAGGACGGATTATATGTGTTTGATTTGATTGATTCTGACCACGGTGTTCGGATATTTGACCGTGATATGTATGTGGATTGTGCATAAATTGTTCATAATTGATTTCAAATGGTAAGAATTAGGTACATGGGATTCTAATATGATGCATGTATTGTAAAGTGGACATGTGCATACATGCATAACAAGATGATCAGATAAAAGGTATTGTGATGGGGTGTAGCCATCAGATTCGAGCTTTAAGCTCAACGCATGTATATATATGCCCAACGATTTGCGAGCTTTATGCTCAACGATAGTGGCTTCCGAGTCCGATGTTTCAGAGTCAACTACTCAACGATATGAGCTCAAAGCACGGTCACAACAACGAAAGAAAATGAAAGAGTCACATGTACATTACATATATGAATATTTATATGCGAATTGTGTGAAAGGCGATACGCCTTATATGTGTGAATTTGGTAATGCATGGATTAATTTGGAATGTGATTCAATGTGATTCAATGTGAATTGATTGTGAATGCATGAGTTGGGTGAACCATCGATGATGGTTTCTCATTGAGTTCGCAAACTCACCCAACATTGCATCTATTTTTCAGAACTAAGAGTACCCCGCTAGACTAACGGAGTATGATCGCTAGCAAGGCGCAGAGTAGCGGGTCGGGATCGCGTGTCGCCACATCTGCATGAGTACAAAGGTTTTGTTTGGTGGGCCCTAGTTTAATAAATGTAATAGTGTGTTGAGATTTTGATTTGAATTGTGTTCAGAAATGGCATCGAGCCCATTGGGTCATGCCTTTCGCTTATGATCGATTGAGCACTATCGAGTGCTAATTAATAAGCGAAAGTGTTTTGTATCTGAAAATGTTTTTGTGATATGTCGAGCCCAAAGTGTGTTTTGATTTCCACGTTAAAACATTTTTGGAAGAAAAATTTCAGAACGAGTTTTAAATTATGATTGATCGTTTAAGATGCCACCCTCGCAGTCACGGCTCGGATGTCACTATAGATGTCAGTTCGGGTCTCAGGGAGTCAGTGCTATATTTATCACCTACTTGATATTCAATATCCTTCCTTTTTAGATCAAGATAGACTTTTGCCTATCATCGGGCATTTTTAACCTATGTGAATGACTTGAACTTTTCTTCAAGAACTTTCATAACACACCGGAGTTCTACACCTTCTACCATACATCACTTTATAAGGCACTATGCTAATGCTAGTCGATAACTATTGCTATAAGCAAACTCCATCGAGCCAAATAATTATCCCAACTTTCGGAAACTCTAACACGAACTCAAGCATATCTTCTAATATTTGTATATTGTCCATCCGCTTGGGGATGGAAAGTAAGATCAACTTAACTCGAGTACCAAAAGCCTTTCAGAGACTTTTCTAGAATCTCAAAGTAAATCAAGGATCACAATAAAAATAATAAATAACGGTACTTCATACAGTCTCACTATCTCATTCACATATAAGTCTACAAGCCTATCCAAAGAATAGTCAGGACAAACAGGCATAAAGTGAGCAGATTTGGTAAATTTATCCACAATCACCTATACATCATTATGCTTCCTTTGAGTAAGAGGAAATCCAGTGAAAAAATCCATGGTAATGTTATCCCATTTCCATTGAGGAATAGAAATAGAATGTAACAAACTAGATGGAACCTAGTGCTCAGCTTTAACTTATTGACATGTCGGACATTTAGCTACATAATCCACAACATCATTTCAAACCTGACCAATAGTAATGCTACTTCAAATCTTGATACATGTTGTTTCCACCAGGATGCATAGTAAAGACTATATGATGAGCCTCAAACAACAACTTTTTTTTAGTTCATTATAATACAATTCATCATCTCCTTTCATAGACAAATCATGTTGTTTACCTTCTTGAGTGGCCAAGATAAGTTATTGTAACTTATCATAAGCTGTCTGAGCATCACAAATATCTTGTCTCAAATTAGGCCTTGCTTTTAGTTGAGTTATTAAAGCTCCATCAGATATAAGTTCCCATTCACTTTGCTTCATTGATAATGATGAAATGGTCTTCTGACTCAAGGCATTAGCCATAACATTAGTCTTATCCGAATGGTAGTCCACAATACAATCATAGTCTTTAAACAGTTCTAACCAACGTTGTTGTCTCAGATTGAGTTCTTTCTGGGTAAGCAGATATTTCAGACTCTTATGATCTGTAAAAATTGTACACCTTTCACCATACTAGTAATGCTGCCAAATTTTCAAGGCTAAGACTACTGCTGCAAGCTCCAGATCATTTGTAGGGTTATTCTGTTCATACGACTTCAGTTGCCTAGAGGCAGAAGCAACTACTTTTCCATCTTGCATCAAAACACAACCCAAACCATTTCTAAATGTATCACTAAACATAACATACTCCTTACTGGAAGTAGGTCGAGCTAATACAGGAGCTTTAGTAAGCATATTTTTTAGTTGATCTAAACTATTTTGACATCTATCAAACCTTTCATACTTCACTCATTTCTGTAACAATTTAGTTTCATAACCAATCAAACCCAGAAAACTTCTCACTTTTGTCACATTCCATAGTGGCTTCTAGTTAACAATTGCTTCTATCTTACTAGGATCAACTCTAATCCCTTGAAAAGAGACATCATGCCCTAGAAAAGATACCTCTTGAAGCCAAAAGTCACACTTACTCTGCTTAGCATACAACTGTTTTTCCCGCAGGGTCTATAATACAATTTAGAGATGTTCAGTATGGTCAAATTCATTCTTAGAATTGTCCAAGATATCATCTATAAACACCATAACAAACTGGTCTAAATAAGGCCTAAATACTTTATTCATCAGATCCATAAATGCCACTAGAGCATTAGTTAACCTAAATGACATTACTAGGAATTCATAATATCCATAATGGGTCTTAAATGTAGTCTTCGGTACATCCACATCCTTTACCTGAAGTTGATAGTACCCTGATCACAAATCTATCTTTGAAAACACTCCTGCATTTTTTAATTGATCATACAGGTCTTCAATCCTTGGCAATGGATACTTGTTCTTCATTGTGACTCTATTCAGTTGCATGTAATCGATGCACATCTGTAGTGTACCATCCTTCTTCTTAACAAACAAGACCGGTGCTCCCTATGGTGAGACACTGGGTCAAATGAACCCTTTATCCAGAAGCTCTTCTAAGTGTACCTTCAACTCCTTCAATTCAGTAGGAGCCATTCTGTATGGTGTTATAGATATAGGAGCAGTGCCAAGCATGACTTCAATAGACAACTCCACTCCCCTTTTAGGAGGGAGTCCAGGTAATTCCTCAGGAAACACATCTAAAAATTCATTCACTACCAAAATATCTAGCAATTTACCACTTTCCTTTTTAGAATAAAACATAAAAGCTAGATAAGCTTCACATACCTTCCTGAGGAGCTTTAGGGCTTGCATAGTAGATACCACATTAACTAAAGAACTAGTGTGAATGTCATGCAATACTATTTCAAGCTGATCAAGTTTCCTAAACATAATTGTCTTAGCATTACAATCAACTACTGCCAGATGTTTGGACAATAAATCCATACCCAGAATGAAATCAAATTCATGAAAAGGCAATCTAATCAGATCAGCTACATATTCATTTCCTTGGGCTATAATAGGACAATTCCTAAACACCTGATTAACCAACAAACTATTACCTATAGGACTAGTCAATAGGCATCTCCTTATCAAACATTTCTCTAACACAGATATATGAATGACTAGATACAGGATCAATCAGTGCATGCATTTTAGAATTAAAGAGAGAAACAATACCATCAATAACTTCAGGTGTGCCCTGATCTTCACAAGCTTTTAATGCATAAGCTCAAGATGAAGTAGAAGGCACAGCTAGTTGATCCATATTTTTTGATTTGGTACTGACCAGATCCTTCACGACCTCTACCACGACCTCTGTTCCTAACAAACGCATGAAAGACCTCCTTACTAGCTTGTGATGTCTGAGACTATCTTAGAGGGCAATTAGCTATTAGATGCTCAGTGCTGCCACATCATAAACATGCACCCGTATCCCTCCAACAAATACCCCAATGATGTACAGAGCAATGAGGGCACTTCGAGGCATCAGAACCTCAGCCTATAAAGGAACCCCTACTAGTAATAGTCGATGAGGGAAAAAATTTTCACCTTTCCAGAGCCATAAATCTCTAAGTAAATTCTGGTGTAGAGGAAACACCTTCCCGATTTCACTTGCCTGAGGAATGACCTCCTATAACAAAGCCACTTCGTTGAGTCCTTTCTCTCCTAAACATCTCTTGCCTTTCTATTTTCATAGCAGCTTGCACTAGCTGATGGTAATTCACTTGTTACGAAAATGTAAATGTCGCCAGATGCTCCTTAATGGAATCATTCAAACCATCCTTAAACCGATGACACCGAATCGCCAAGAAGTACAAAGCTCGAGGGCATCCTTGTTGAGTCTATTAAATTCTCGGTTGTACTCAGTAACCGACAAGTTCCTCTATTTCAAGTTTAGAAATTGCTTTCACTTCTCCTTTCTATAAGCCTCTATAACTTACCTAGCTTTAAATTCTTGGGAAAAGAAATCCCAAGTCATAGGCATTAGTAGCTAAGGATTCCTCAAAACGAACTTCCACCATTCATAGGCTATTCCTTGAAGAAGAGAGATAGCACAGTGCACCATCTGATCTAATAGACAACTAATCATCTAACACCCTCTTTACTTTCTCTATCCAGAACTCAATTCTTTCAGATTCCTTCAATGATGTTCCAGAAAATTCCTCAGCTCCATACATCCACAGCTAATCAATCGGAGCCTTGGGTGGAGTCATACAATGTATAAAGTCTTCATATCCTAAGACAACTTACCTAAAGCCTCTCCCTGAGCTGGAGGAGGAGGTGGCATCTCAGCTTCACCTCAATTGACCACAGGGGGTCTAGATATCGATGGACTAGATTGCCCAGATTATTACTCCTCAAAGAACCTTGTCAACAGCCATGAGATCTTTCCATCTTTAATTTATAATTAAAACACGGGAAAATTTGTATTAGGATAAAACACAAATTTTACACTCAAGTATAAGTAGTGCTAATGATGGTTAAACCGAATCACCTAAACCATGCTCTAATTAAATGATGTAACACCCGTGATACACCCTAGAAGGATATGCGAATGTTACCTAACACAGACTTAAACATATCAAAACAATACAAAGCATTGCCGTAAATTCATAACCAATCATTAATTTTCTATACATATTCGACTTTTAAATAGAATTTAACCAACATACTAAATTTATCCGAAACATGCTTCAATTTCAACACCATCTTGAATTAAAGTTATTATATTACAAACCCTTAAACCAAATAAGACATATCTTAAGTTCAAATACACTCAGATCACAATATCTACAAAATTTTAACAAAATACATCAATTGCATAAAATCCCTATTTTAACCTTTTCTAATTATTTCCCACAATTATGGGATAAGGACCCAAACCTCCAAACTACTGCTTTCACAAGATAAGTTTTGGATGAGTTTTGTATGGCCATTTTGACTAGAAATTGGTGTTTTAGACAATATATTGTTCTAAAAACTTTATGTATTAAGTTTCAAAAAATAAAGATAATCCAACTTGGTCTATTATTTTGAGGGTTATATCCAAAATACTACATACTATTCTCAACTGTGACAAGATCCGCAACTCAACTTCACGCCAAATTTCAAAACCTTAATGGGTGAATCAAATTTGATTCCTTCATGAAAGTCAGATATATGTATCTAGTTTAATCTGAATTTAAAATCATCCCATTTTGATGTCCATAGGTCAAGTATCTAACATTTATCAAGTTTCTAGCATGTTCAAGAGAACCAATTCTTCTAACAAGTATCGATAAAATATCGACATCAGAGTGCCCTCACCATAGGTACACACCGACGCCGTGGGTCGTACTGACGATATCCCACAAAGACTAAGTGCTACCGCAGAACTATCACTAAATACTCGCATGGCATCAAGATAATTAAACCGCAATAAGCAAATCACTAAAATTTAAAACTCCAACTCATTGCATAATATCAATCCAAAATATGACAAGTCTATCACCCCTAAAGTCTCAACACAAGAACTCCAAAAGGAAATTGATAAAACGCCTATACTAGGTCATCCTCAAAAGTCGCTTCACCGACCGAATGTGTGCCATCGCTTCACTTGACCAAGAACTCGACAAACAGAAAACGCTCTATCTCGTGAGCTAGAAACCTACTAACGCCGCCCAAAAAATATTAGCAATGTTCAGTGAGTTTGCGAACTCAAAGGAGAAATCATCATCGATGGTTCACCCAACTCATGCATATACACATTATATATCACAATTGTCATACATCACACGTATTCTCGATTTCACTACGTAGTCAAATGCATAATGTATGCAATTTTCATTTTATGTCATTGTTGTGACCGAGCGCTACACTTTCCCGATTCGGGCACTTTTCACAATGATCACAATTTCGCAAGTAGAGAGCCCTCTGGGTATGCGCCATCGTCCACTCACTTTAGTGGATAGGAGAGCCCTCCGGTACGCACTATTTCCTTTTGGCCTTAGCCTATTCATCGATATTCGAGCTTAAAGCTCGCAAGACATCTAATGCTTCACCACAATCGCTTAATTACCTCTTATAATCATGCCTAGCATGCACTAACACTGCACAAATACTAGCACATATATTATCACTTCACTCACTTGTCACGATCGTAACACTTACTCGTAATACTATACACCGATTCATAATCACAAGTATTCACATTAGCAACACATTCAAAGACAATCACTCACAATCGTAACACTTACTCATATTTGCAGCACATTTATCTCACATTTGTATTACTCACATCGACAATTGATTCACACATTCACAACACGATTATCACAAAAAGATCGAGGAACCAACTAGGTTACTCACCAGAACTTCCGAGCTATTTCGAAGTCCCAAATGATATCCGTGGACAACGATCCAACGTGCCTCTATAACAATACAAACGATTCTCATCACTATATGCTCAATCAATAAGATTCACTAATGCACATGTCTCACATTTAAAATTATATGATGCATGATCATGATTTCTCAGCGCTTTAGTCCCATTCCGCTTTCTCGATTCACAACTAAAATTCACTACTCAATAGGTCAATAACATCCATAAATTTCCCAAATCTCTCATTTAAACTCTAATTATACTCCAATTGGTAATACATAACCTTAGGTCACTTAAGGAACCGAATCAGCTTTTTCTATGATTGAGAACTCGCTAATTTAATTTCAACTCTTATAATTTACCTAACTCAAAGACCTCTTTCTCAGATCGAATAACCCCAGATCACTACAATTCGAGGTCTATACTAAAAGATATACCCTAAAACCAATTCAATTTCTCTAAATTTTCTATCCTCGTCATGACCTACGCCCTCATTCGCGACGACAAAGGACGCTGTCATGGCGTGGGAACGCTTCGTCGAACGTAACAACTCTTCATACCATTACCAGGGCGCTTAGTAATCACTGTCATATGTTTAAATTGTTTGTTTCGCACATGAACACGCTTTTTCGCATACATGGCGGGTTCTATTACGTACGTCATGATGTGCGTAACTCCAATCATCTTCTCCGATCGTCATTTCCGCCATTAATACTCTTAAAACCTCCATAAAACACATTCAACTACCCCACCAATACATTAAATACCATAATTGCCATAAATAACCATAAATACAACATTAAAACACAATAAACTTACCAAATCACATATTCGATCGGCCCTAAAATCGAACATCCGAGATCCTCCAAATTCAAACTCCCACCGATTTCACTCTCAACCCAAACGAAACATCATCAACTCTCAATCACAAACAAGGCTTTCAATAAGGAACAAACCACAAAATCCCCAAGGAGGAAAAGTGAGATCATCGACGGAGGAAGAAGAAATTGCCTTAGGTTTTACAAAGTTAAAACCAAGAGGATTTGAACTAAGAACATTAAAAGGGTTGATTTCAACCGAGACCCAAAATCTACAAGTCCTCAAATTCATTCAATCTCGCCTCTAAATTTCAATGGCTCTTCACAATAATTTTAAACTCACAAATCTAAATTTTCCAAGCCATTTACCACTCACTTTCAAACCGGAATCACAATCATCGCCTCTAAGTCATTTTCCTATCCAACACATAACTCTAAAAATTCCAAAAATTCTATAATTCCTCAAAATATAAAACACTCGATCTCATACTCAATTTTCAATTTCCAATTTTCTAAAATTCAATTCTCTCTAATTCCACTATTCCACCGAATTATCCCTAATTTCACTTTAAAATCAAATCTAACTCAATTATCTCAAAATTCACAATTCAACTCATAATCACAATTAAATGTCGGAACAATCATGAATGCATGTCACTATGTATGCATGTGCAATTAACTCATTTATCGCCGATGCGAGAGGCAAAATGCACGCAGCTCAATTATGAATGCACCCACTAACTCCATCCAAATTACCGATATGTCCTTCACATCAGAACGGATGTTACAATTCTCCCTCCTAAACAAAAATTTCGTCCCAAAATTTCATACCGATCGGTCGAACAGATGAGGCTACGCTCCTCACGTGCTCCCTCGCCTCCCAAGTTGCTTCCTCCGATGAGTGATTCTTCCATAGACTTTCACCAATGGAATCACCTCGCCTCAATTGCTTGACCGAGATCCGATAATACGACCGCTCCTCAACATAACTCAGATCACTAGCTATCCTAATCTCTCGAGCTGGAATCATACGAGTCGGGTCCGAACGGTATCTCCGAGCATACTCACATGAAAATATCATGAACCGGGACATCTCACTCTAAGAACGCTTAATCTATAGGCCAACGGTCCAATCCTCTCAAGAATCTCATACGGACCGACATACCGAGGACTTAGCTTGCCCTCACGGTCAAATCTCAAAGACTCTCTCCAAGGTGACACTGAGGAACACTCGTCGCCTACATTGTACTCCATCTCTCGCCGATGTCGATCCACATAACTCTTCTGTTTATCCCGAGCCGCCTTGATGCGACTCAATCGCCTCACTTTATCCATCAGATCTCGGATCACCGGGCCCTCAAGCATCCTCACACCCTCTTCATCCTAAGAAGAGGTGATCTACACGGTCTCCCATACAAGGCCTCATACGATGCCATCCCAATACCGCCTCGTAATCGAGTATTGTACGAAACTCGATCAGAGCCAAGCATCGTCCCAAGCACCTCTCAACTCTAATACACAGTTTCAAAGATATCCTCACAGCCTTGATCGCCCTCTCACTCTACCCATCCGTTCGAGGATGAAATGATGTACTAAAGTTCAAACTTGAACCCACGTCGATCGCAGTTCTTCGTAACCTCAAGTAAATCTAGGATCCCTATCTCGACACTATCGACATCGGGACCCCATGCACAGACAATCTCTCGCCATACTGGACCAACCGGTCGAGAGTATTATTCTCGTGACCGCAAGAAGTGAGCCGATTTGGTCAACCGTCCACTATGACCCAGACGATCATGCCGCCTCGGCCCTAGGCAACCCCATAATAAAATCCATGGTGATTCGCCCCATTTCCACTCCGAATGGGTAACAAATGCAATCTCCCAATCGGGGCTCGGTGCTCAAATTTCGACCACGGGCACGCCAAACACCGAGAAACGAACTCGCCACTTGCCTCTTCATACCGCCACCAAAATGCAACTTAAGGGTATTATACATCTTGGTAACGCCAGGATGCATGGCATAAGTGGCCACATGCGCCTTCTCTAGGATCTCTCATCTCAGATCATCAACATCTCGCACACACAATCTCTGACCCATCCAAAGAGTCCCATCTCTCAACTCAAAATCAGCAACAACCCTAATCCGACTCTATCCATCGGGCCTCACTAACACCGATCTCGATCCCAACTCTCCGATCCGATCCTCGCAACATCGGTCTAAGCCTCAAAGTAGCAATCAAAGCTCCATCCCGAGCTAAATCCATCCGCACATCAAGCGCCTCAATCAATCAAAGCTAGGCAATCTTCAATCAACTGAAATGACCGATATGAGATCTCCTACTCAACGATCCGCCACCACATTGGCTTTCCTCGATGATACTCAATCGCAGCCATAGTCCTTCAACAAATTTCAATCCATCTCCTCTGCTTTCAGATTCAACTCTCTCGACTCAACAGATATCTTAGACTCTTATGATCGGTGAAGATCTGGAACGCCTCCATACAAATAATGCCTCCAGATCTTCGTGACAAACACTATCATGGCCAACTCTAAATCACGACCGGATAATTCCTCTCACGAGGCCTCAACTGCCCCGAGGCATACGCTTATAACTCTCCCATGTCAGATCGTAACATCGCTTAATCCTCACGCGACGCATCACTAAATACCTCGAAACCTCCGGACCGACGGCAAAGCTAACACCGTGTCGAGTCAATCGATGCCTAAGCTCCTCAAAGTTCCTCCGACACTCATCACCCATCTAAAAGCTACATTCTTCCTCGAAGTTTTGTCAAAGGTTGAGATCACGAAAACCCTCGACAAACCTTCGTAATATCCGCTAAACCGAGGAAACTCGTAATTCGACACGATCCTCTAATCTCCCAACTCCTCATCGCCTCAATCTTGTGAGGATCCACCCGATACCCTCACCGCATACTAAGTGGCCTAGGAACACCACCTCATCAAGCCAAAATTCACATTTTGTGAATTTGGCATACAAATGCCTCTCTCATAATCAGAAGACAATCCTCGATGTCTCTGATGATCCTGCTCTACCTCGAATACACTAGAATATCGTCAATGAACACAATCACAAATCGATCAAGGTAGGCTGAAAGACCTTATTCATCAAGGCCACAAGGCCGCAGGGCATTGACAACCCAAACGGCATCACTAAGAACTCAAATGCCCATACCGCCTCCCGAAAGCACTCTTAGGCACATCGGCCTCCGCTATCCTCAATCGATAATACCCAGATCTCAAATCCAACTTAGTAAACACTTGAGCTCCTCGAATCGATCAAATAGATCATCGATCCTAGGCAAAGGTACTTATTCTTGACAAGAACTCGATTGAGTCTGCTTATAATCGATGCATGCACCTCAAAGTCCCATCCTTCTTCTTCACGAATAACACCGGAGCTCCTATGGCTAAACACCGGGTCTAATAAACCCTTATCCAACAACTCGCAATCGAGCCTTAAGCTCCCTCGCCCATTCTGTGCCATCCTATATGGAGGTATAGATATAGAGCGTACCGAACGAGGTCAATCCCAAACTCCGCCTCCCGATCCGTGGCAAACCCAGAACTCATCGGGAACACATCCGAAATTCCCTAATCACGGAATATCCTCGCAACCTCTCGCTCAACTCGTGTCCACCACACGAGCCAAATACGTCTCACAACCACCACGCATCAATCTCAAAACACTCAGAAAGGAAATCATCCTAGCTAGCACTGCCTGACTAACACCTCGAAAAATAACTCTAGGCTGACCAGGAGAATCTAACACGACCTCCTTGGTATAACAATCCATCACAGCCCTATGCGCAGTAATCCAGTCCATCCCTAGAATCAGATCAATCTCTCTCAAAGACAAAACTATCAGGTCTGCACTCAACTCTGCCTGATCAATCACTATCGGACATTCCTTGCAGATCTCACCCAAAGCAGTAGTACTACCCAAAGGTGTACTCATATGCAACTCACACTGCAATCTCTCCCTAACACAATGCAGTCTACATGCTACATGCGGTGCAATGAAAGAATGAGTGGATCCAGGATCCATCAATGCATATGCTTCAAAACCAAATCAAGCATACCGAACAACATCCTGAGACTCCGAGCCTCCGCCGAAGTCATAGCATAAACTCGCCAGGGACCGCTGCTCACACTCGTCCTCGACCACTACAGATCCCTTTAGCTCGGCCTCGGCCTCCAACCAGATCCACCTCCACGACTCTGCAGACCGAGGTAGATCGCCGATCTACACCGAATGGATCGGGCCTCCACAGTAAAAGGACACTCTCGGAGCTGATGGTCCATGGAACCACACTTGAGACATGCTCCGGTAAACCTCTAGCACTCCCCACTGTGTCTCCTCTCACAATACTCACATAGCGGGATCATCTGACCAACCTCAAAGACCGCTACGACCACCACTAGACTGAGCAAATCTGCCCCTCTGCCCAAACTGGACTGCCTACCTCCTCCAGACGACCAAGGTCCCGCTCGACGTTCTTTAACCTCTACTAGCACTGCCCTGACTATCATTGGGCCTCTTGCCCCTGGGTCCCGATCCACCTCGGTCGACTTTGCCTCAACAACGCTCAATCCTCACGGCTTACGCCCACATTTCAATAAATGTACCCATATCCGATCAATAACTGCACGGATCTCCATATTGAGTCCACCAAACCTCCGACACCGCCGACTCAAGCAATCAAAGCATTTATAAGCCGACAAACTCATCAACTCGACCCCATAATACATCGACATCAACCCCTGTCTCATTTCAAGAAACTCCCCATCTTCATCTCTAAATACACTTGGGCATGAAATTATCCTTGAATGCCCTCAAAATCATCCCAAGTCAACACGCAGGCCTGTAAGAACCGCCTTAACATTCTTTCACCATTGAAAAGCGAACCTCAAGCAAAGACATCAAGATAGTCAAAGCGCCTCGAGTCGCAGTCCATCTGATCGAGGACTCTCTCTGTCCTCTCTAACCATCCCTCAGCCTCTGCAGGGTCGTTGCTGCCATAGAAGTCAACCGCTCCCTGCTTACGCAGTCTATCATACCTCCTCTCAGCCTCACGGAACTCGAGGCAACTCATCGTAATGAGGCATGGGGGGACTCTACTAGCTCCCACGGATCCTAGGTCAGCTGGTTGATCCACTTGCTCTCCAAGAACGGATGACCTACAATCAACAAGAATCTGATCAATTTCTGCTTTTCTCACTGAAATTCAAGCCTAAAATACACTATGCCCAAAAGATGCCAAACCATGCTCGATACCACCTATTGTAGCGCCTCACCATAGTGGTACACACCGACGCCCGTGGGTCGCACTGACGATATCCCACAAAGAAGGAAGTGCTACCGCCGCAACTATCACTAAATACTCGCATGGCATCAAGATAATTAAACCGCAATAAGCAAATCACTAAAATTTAAAACTCCAATCTCATTGCATAATATCAATCCAAAATATAGACAAGTCTATTAATCCCCTAAAGTCTCAATACAGTAACCCAAAAAGGAAACTGATAAAAACGCCTATACTAGGTCATCCTCAAAAGTCGCCCCAAACCGATCGACTGTGCCATCGCTTCACTTGACCAAGAACTCGACATACAGAAAACGCCTATCTCGGGAGCTAGAAACCTACTAACGCCGCTCTGAAAAATATTAGCAATGTTGGGTGAGTTTGCGAACTCAATGAGAAACCAACATCGATGGTTCACCCAACTCATGCATATACACATAATATATCGATAGTACACTTTAACGCAATTTAGAACACTGCATATAATTTACATATTTATACGATAACATAACTCAAACATATCACTTCACAATTTTCATACATCACACGATTCTCGATTTCACTACGCAATGATGCATAATGTATGCAATTTCTCATTTTATGTCATTGTTGTGACCGAGCGTTACACTTTTCCGATTAGGGCACTTTTCACAATGATCACAATTTTGGCAAGTAGGAGAGCCCTCCGGTATGCACTCATCGTCCACTCACTTTAGTGGATAGAGAGCCCTTTCGGTACGCACTATCTCCCTTTGGCCCAGCCTATTCATCGATATTCGAGCTTAAAGCTCTACACACCGAATGCTTCACCACAACTGCTTAATTACCTCTTATAATCATGCCTCGATGCACTAACACTTGCACAAACACTAGCACATATATTATCACTTCACTCACTTGTCACGATCGTAACACTTACCGTAATACTATACACCGATTCATAATCACAAGTATTCACATTAGCAACACATTCAAAGATAATCACTCACAATCGTAACACTTACTCATATTTGCAGACATTTATCTCACATTTGTATCACTCACATTGACAATTGATTCACACATTCACAAAGACAGATTATCACACAAAGATCGAGGAACCAACTAGGTTACTTCACCGTCACTTCCGAAGCACGCTCGAAGTCCCAAATATATCTGTGGACAATCGATCCAACGGTGCTCTATAACAATACAAACGCATTCTCATCACTATATGCTCAATCAATAAGATTCACTAATGCACATGTCTCACATTTAAAATTATATGATGCATGATCATGATTTCCAGCTTTAGTCCCATTCCGCTTTCTCTCGATTCACAACTAAAATTCACTACTCACTAGGTCAATAACATCCATAAATTTCACAAATCTCTCATTTAAACTCTAATTATACTCCAATTGATAATACATAACTCTTAGGTCACTTAAGGAACCGTAATCAGCTCTTTTTCTATGATTGAGAACTCGCTAATTTAATTTGAACTCTTATAATTTACCTAACTCAAAGACCTCTTTTCTAGATCATAACAACTCCAGAGTTACCCTAATTGGAGGTCTACACTAAAAGATATACCCTAAAACTATTTCAATTTTCTAAAATTTATGTCCTCGTGCGACCTCATAAATTCTCGGCCATGCGCAAGAAAGGATGCTTTCATGGCGTGGAACGCTCGTCATGGCGAACAACTCTTCATACGGCCATGGCGCCTAGCAATCACTGTCGCGGTGTCTAAATTGTTGTCAGCAGCGGCTTAACACGCCTTTTCTCGCCAAGCGGTGTGGCCCCATTACTGACGTCATGACGCATGCACCCAATCATCTTCTCCGATCGTCATTTCCGCCATTAATACTCTTAAAACCTCCATAAAACACTTTCAACTACCCCACTAATACATTAAATACCATAATTTCCATAAATAACCATAAATACAACATTAAAACACAATAAACTTACCAAATCACAGATTCGATCGAAGCCCTAAAAATAAATAACGTCCGAGATCCTCCACCAAACTCCCATCGATTTCACTCTCAACCCAAACGAAAATATCATCAACTCTCAATCACAAACAAGGCTTTCTCAATAAGGAACAAACTACAAAATCCCCAAGGAGGAAAAGTGAGATCGTCGACGGGAGGAAGAAGAAATTGCCTTAGGTTTTTACAAAGTTAAAACTAAGAGGATTTGAACTAAGAACATTAAAAAGGGTTGATTTCAACCAAGACCTAAAATCTACAAGTCCTTAAATTCATTCAATCTCAGTCTCTAAATTTCAATGGCTCTTCACAATAATTCTTAAACTCACAAATCTAAATTTTCCAAGCCATTTACCACTCACTTTCAAAACCGGAATCACAATCATCAGTCTCTAAATCATTTTCCCGGTCCAAACACATAACTCTAAAAATTCCCATAATTCCTCAAAAATATAAAACACTCGATCTCATACTCAATTTTCAATTTCCAATTTTCTAAAATTCAATTCTCACTCTAATTCCACTATTCCACTCGAATTATCCCTAGTTTCACTTTAAAATCAAATCTAACTCAATTATCTCAAAATTCACAATTCCACTCATAATCACAATTAAATGCTGGAACAATCATAAATGCATGTCACTATGTATGCATATGCAATTAACTCATTTATCGCTGATGCAGAGGCAAAAATGCACGTGCAGTTCAATTATGAATGCACCCCACTAACCCATCCAAATTACCGATATGTCCTTCACATCGGTAACGGGATGTTACAGATACCTATTCAATATAACCACTCCTTCTAATAAGTATCTAGCATCTATCAAGTTTCGAACCTCAATTCTTCATTATTTCAGTACACATTTTATCCAATTCAAACATCAAACAATATATATTATAATATAAAATCAAGTTTAGTATTTCCTTACCTCTTTAAACTTCAAAGAACAACTCCAAGATCAAGCTAAACTAAGCTTCCAAGAAATCAACATATACCTATGATTACGATGCAACTTTCAACATGAACTAGATAATAATACATAGAGTTATAAGACCTATTTCTTGATGAAATAAATTACAAAGATGATGATCCAAGATTCAGCAAAGTTCCAAAAGTTGAGAGAGGGAGTAGGAGAATTTCGATGGAGAGAAGAGAGCAAAGTGAAGAATGTGCAAAATAGAAATTGCTCCAGTAGAATTTGCCACATCCAAAGCTAGGTATCATTGAATTAGATCAACATATGTCTCCATGCATGAGCTTCATGTGTCCTACGCAGGAGCTTCCATGTGTTAATGATACATTAGGCCATATGTCACACACTTAGTTCTACCATTTGTCAATGTGTCAACTATGCCACTTGTCAATGTTTTAACCATCCCAAATGTCACTAATTTATAGGTTAATTGTTCTAATTTTCATATACCAACTTAACTTACCACTTGATAATTTTTACTAAACCAAATGTACATTTTTAAATACCTCAATTTTATAATGGCATCAATTAATTTCAATTTACTAACTATGATCCACTTGACCAAAAATTCAAGTCATAGGTTTTTTCATATTCTAATCATAGCAAAATTCTAACTCCTATCGCACATGTACTTTCATAGACATGCATTATTTCAACTAGGGTGTACTTTGGGGCCTTACACTCTCCATCCATTTTGAGTCCTTGTAGGAACAAACTCATTATTCTCATTCTTCACCGCAATGATCCCAATTTTCTTCGGTACTACTTTGACTAGACTTACCCATTTACTATCAAAAATTGGATAGATTATAGCAACATCAAGCAACTTCAAGATCTCTGTCCTTATCGCTTCCATCATTAGGGGATTCAATCTTTTTATGATTCTCTTAATGGTTTGGATCCTTCTTCTGATAGAATTTGATGCATACACATTGAAGGGCTAATACCCCTTATGTCTACTATGGTCCACCCTATAGCTATGATGTGGTCCTTAAGAACTCAAATGAGCTTTTCCTCTTGAAGCTTGGTTATGTTTCTAGATATGATTACCGAAAGTTTTCTTCTTCTCCCAAAAGTGCATATTTCAAGTTCTCCGATAATTGCTTCAATTCAATTGTAGGTCCCTACACAATCGAAGGTAAAATTTTCATATCACTCATACAAAGAACGACTTCTAACTCATCCTTACCATCCATATCAAAATATCTTGAGACAAAGAATTAATGACATAAATTGACAAAATAGAGTGAACATCACTAAGGTACCTTATAGCTTCAAAATATTAAAGCTTAACAATTTCAATTGTCAAACTCCATAGTCAATATTCCTACATCCACATTGATCTTCGTCTTTGATGTCTTCAAAATGGTTGAACAAAAGGATAGGTGCAGAATTAGACAAAGATTCTAACTCCATGTTCAACACATAAAAGTCGGTTGGGAATTCCAATTCGATAACTCGACTAAAACATCCTTCGACCCCTTCCAAATAAGCATTAGATCTATCAACCAATTGAATTATAAAACATGTTTTTTTCAAAGATCCTAAATTCAATGAAGTATAAATGTAATATGGCATAACATTAATTGAAGCTCTTAGATCTAACATTGCTTTTTCAAAGCAGGCATCACCAATCTTGCAAGGAATTGTAAACATACCTAGATCCTTACACTTTGGGGGAAGCTTTCTTTAAATGACTGCAGACACGTTCTCCCCCAAATTTACTTTCTCGTCTCCCTTTAATTTCCTCTTAGACATGCATAACTCCTTGTGAAATTTGGCATATCGAGGAAATTGCTTAATGGCATCAATTTGGTATTTTCACCTTTATCTTGTTGAACATCTCCAAAATCTCCCTATCTTACTCTTCTTTCTTTGAATTAGGGAAGGAAAGTATTAGTAAAAGTTTTAATCACAAGAGAATTAGAATTTACCTAAGTTCCTATTTCAATTCTTTCAGAGGCACTTCAAGCTCTTTTCACTTCTTCCTCATCATTGATAATCAAGTCTTGTGTGGTGCCTCTATGTCCTTACCACTTCTTAAAGTAATAACACTTGCATTCTCTTTCAAGTTTACAATTGTTTGAGAAGGAAGCTAACCTAAATTTTGACTCTCCAATTGGCTCACCGCAGTAACTATATGACTTAGTTGATTCTTTGGATTCTAGATGCTAGCTCTTGTTTGTTGTTGGAATTGTATGGTATTATTATGAAGCAGAGTGGTATTTTAAGTTAACATTTTCATCATTTCTTCCAGTAAGGCCTTGAACTCAATGGTTGAGTTTGTCTTTAATATGGTTGTTAATAGGAATCTTGTTGTTGTCCTTGTTGCCCATAGGTGTTGAATGGAGGACTCTTCCGTCCCGAGTTATATGCATATAGATAGCTAGGATTCCTTTATGGTTGACTTGGAAAGTTTCCCAAAGCATTCATTTGTTCTGTAGATGTATCTTGCAAGGTTAGACACATATAAGTGGGATGTCCTGCCATTATGCAAATTTCACATACCTTGACTTGTTTAACAACACTTGCAACCATTTGCCTAACCAAGGATGTCAACCCAACTAGTTATTGCTCCAATGTAGTAGTACTAGCTTCATTAACCTTTAATTGGCATGGGTCCTCTCGAATATTGAATTGTTTGGAGTTAGCAACCATGTTGGAAATGAGATTTCGGCTTCAATAGTGTTTTGTCCACTAATGCTCATCCACTTACTACATCAACCATATTTCTTTCTTGTGTCAAAAGCCTCTCATAGAAATATTGTATCAAGAGTTATTCGTTGATTTGATGGTATGGGCAGCTAGCACACAACCTCTTGAAATGCTCCCAGTATTCATATAATGTTTCCTCATGATGTTGTCTAATTGCATAGATCTCCTTCTGAATATTTGTAGCTTAAGACATATGAAAGTATTTCTCCATAAAAGTCTCTGTTTCACATTCCAAGTGGTAATTAATCCAGAGGGCAGGTAATATAACCAATCCTTAGCAGTGTCTCCCAATGAGAATGGGAAAGGTCTCAACTTAATATGCTCTTCTTACACCCTCATTTGGCTTCATGCTAGTAATGACCACGTGAAACTGCTTAAGATGCGTATAAGGATTTTCAACTAGCATACCATGAGTAGTAGGCAGAAGATGAATTAAACCAGATTTAGACTCAAAATCAATATTAATAGTAGAAAAGTCAATGCACAATAGTTAATAATTAAAATCAAGGGTAGCTAATTGTTTAAGAGTACAATCATTATTTTGCTCAGCCATGTTAGAAACAGTATTAGAAATGGAATTACTAAAAGACTCAGTATTTGAATTCCTAGTGAAGAGTCAAGTTTTCTATCAGATGACGATGGATCCTCAAAATTTTGTACAACTTGTCTTCTTACTCTGCACAATGTTCGTTCAAGTTATTGATCAAATTTCAATTCACTAGTGTGAGAAGATTGTGTCATGCACTGAAACTAACCAAACAATAAAAGAAATTAACCACAAATAAAAATAAAATAAAACAAATAAATTTAGAAAAGAAAAGGATATTAATCCTTGGCAACGATGCCAAAATCGGTCGCATGTCATAGCACTTCCGAACTAACTAGACCAAACTATATATAGCGATAAGTCTAGGTCAATTGCACAAAAAATAATTCCAATTATTTTCCTAAATTATTTATATAAGCAAAACAACGGGGTTTTTGCTTTGAAACAAATTAAAAGACAAAGTAAAATTAAATCTATAAAAACAAATCAAATTAAATAGCAGAAAATTGATAAAGTTGATGAATGAGTTGAAATTCGGTGCTTTGGTTTAATCTCAGCCTACGCACAATTTCACAGATGTCGTTGAATTATTAATTTTACACCTCTCTTAAGACTATTAATAGTGAACTAACAACAAGCTCTGTTAATTTTGATTTTTCCTTAGGCCATAGTTAATCAAGAAGAGCTCATTAATTAACCATAACTATCAAGAAACTTAGAACAAGCTCTCTAAGTTTATCTAGATAGCTGCATTACAAATGAGATAAATAGTTCAAACTAAGTAACAATCACACAACCTCATATTATTTAACTTATGCTATGTTATCTTTAAAGATTTAATGTAACATCCCATCCCCTCCTGGAAGGATAAAATAGTAAAATTGGCATAGGATGAGATTGGTAAGGAATAATTAGTCTTGTTAGTGCATAATAGGATTGATACATGATCAATTGTGTATATGGAATTACGGTATATGCATTCATGACATTCCCGGTAATTGGGCCTAACGGTATTTTATTGTGATTAACGTGGTTATGGGATTTGAAAAATTATTCTGAGTGCGCCATTGAGCGTTTTACATTTTTTGGGATTTATAGGAATTTTTCTGAAATTTTCAAGAAACTTTCGGACCGTAAAATCGCCAGAATCGCCTAAACGTGTTTTGTGTTAGAAAAGGTGATTTTCGTGTTTGACAAATTATTTGAGTGCCTTTGTTTCATGTTTTACAATTTAGGAATTTCAATAATTCTCGGATAAATAATTTGGGAAAATTTCCGAAAATTTTTTGACCGGACAAATTGCCAATCAGCGAATCGATCGATTTTCGGTAGCAAAATCGCTACCCAATGGCACTGTAATATTGAGTATATTATTTTGGGACTGAAAGTAGGTCATTTGAATTAATTGGAGTAAAATTTTGATCTGGATTAAATAAATATATCTTGACTTTCATTTGAATTGTGGACCAATCACATGTTGCCATTTAAAAGGCATCATTTAATGCCTCTCTTCATTCTTTCGGAAGTGTATGTTTTAAAGGAAAGGAAATGGATTGTTTTAAAGGCTTTTGGTAAGGGTTTATCCAAAACATACACAAAATCAAACTCTCTTGATATAAACCATCGAAAATTTTGCTCTCTTCTCATCTTTCTCCATAGCTTCAAGCTCCTCTCTTTGATTCCTCAAAGCTAGAAGATGAGTCTTGAGCATACTTGAGAAGGAAAGGTGGTTGGTACCTTGGTGTAGGAGTTAGAAGTTGGTTGTTGAAGGTTTGAAGGAGGGTTTGAATTAGGTAAGTTGTTATTTAAGGTTTGAGTTTTAAATGTTGTTTTACATGGAATTAAATGTCATGATAGTATGGGGTAGTTAATAAAAGGATTTAAAGCATGTATTAGGTTCATGTAGACATTAAAGTGATGATTATTGTGATTTGAAGAAAGGGTATGAGGCTAGGTGAAGATGCATTAAAATTTATGATATGGTTTGATTTTGAATTGAATGGGGATAATTATTTGAGTCTTTGAATTGAGGAATTTAAGGCTGCCAATTTTTCAGTATTAACCCTAACATATGTATGATTGTAGTGATATTTAATTTGTATTTATTTTGATGTCTAGTGATGTGAAAAAGGCATTGGAAGTGGTTGAACTAAGGTTAACCTTAAATCTTGAAAATTGGAATTATAATTGATGTTACTGTTTTATTTATAACTTATTGTGTAGAAATGAAAATGAGGTAAGGTTAGTGGCCACTGAAACTTTGGGATGTTGGCTTCAATTTAGCGTGAAATAGGTGTTGTTGAATTTCATTCATAGAAGGGTGAATTTTTGCATGGAAAGTTACTGTTCCATTGCCTGTGAACAGTAACCGCAACCATGACATCTGAGTTTTGTTGATTTTTATGAATTAATTGAAATGGAATTAGGGAGAATGGTCTTCATGGAAGTTGTAGCATATTTGATTATCTTTCCATTTCTACTGATCTTGCTATTTTTGGAATTGTGTATTGGGAGATATGAATTGATTACTAATGACTGATTTTGAGCAGTTTGGATGAAACCTAGCTTAAGTGTGATTTTGTGAGCTTACTGATTAGAGGCAATTTTAACATTTTAAGTGGACTGAATTGGTGTGAGTGAGCTTCTGAAAAGTTGTAGAGGAAACGATTACCTTGAAAATGACATATGGTGTGTAATTTTTAGAAGTCAGAATTGGGAGTTATGATTTTTCAAAACCTGACCCTACATTAGGTTATGAATGGCTGATCATAACAGTAGCTTCCATAATAGTTTTGAAATTGTTAGAGATCGAATTGGATGATGAGTGCTTCATGAGAATTGAAGTTTAAGATGTTATCTTTTCAGGGATATAAAGTTCTGAATTTACTGACTTGTATACAGGGAGTTATTTTTCTTGTAAGGTTACTGCCCAAATTGAAGGATTTCAGGGACAGTAACATTAGATGAATTAATTGACTTGTTTAGCAATATAATTTGATGTTGGATTGTTCATGAAAGTTGTTGAGGACAATGTGAACTTATTGACCATATTTTTGTGGTAATTTATTTCTGAAGAATCAGTGAGTTATGAAATTGTCAATGTACTGCCCTGTGTTAATGGGAATTGAGTAGGCAGAAGGTTTGATGGGATATTTGACACCCTTAGGGTTGGAATTGATTTTTATGGTCTTCTTGAGTATTGTAGAGGGTTTCGTGATCTTTCCAATGAGATATAGTTGGTAATTTTCTAAATTGTGTGCAATGAGTTATTGGTGTTGAAAATTGGCTTGAAATCAAGAAATTAAAGAAGGGAATAAGGGTTAGGTATATATATAGATATTAATTGTTTAAATTGACTTTTGATTTCTTTTGTCAATTTCTTTCCCGTCCGACGTCCGATTGACCTGATTCCAGAGGCATCGGATTCATTGAATATTTAATTTCATTTTCTGAGAGATTCGGGATTTTTAGACGGGAATTTGACGTAGCCCCTGCAATGTAGCGGTGAATCCTGCTTTATTTAATCGGGGACCTATAGAGGTCCAATTGCGCACCGTCGGTGCCAATAGGTTTCTAAATTTTTGATGAATTTTTATAATGGAAAAAAAGGAGATTAGGGCCGGGAATTCATGAACATGCATATCTCCTCAACATGAGCACAAATTTTATATTTAGTGACTCGTACTTTTTCTGATTCATATAGAGGCCCAATTGGAGCGTCGATTGACCGACGTCACAGAGACTTTCCGGCATTAGCTCGGAAGTAATAGGTGAGTAACCTAGTTGGTTTCTCAAGTTTCTGGTTGTTTACATGCTCAATGTGAATTACGTGCAAAAGTGAATTGAATGCTCAACTGATGACTCTTGGCATGTATGGGATCTTATTGTATGATTTTACCCTTTGAATGACCGATATCGATAGATCGGGCTTTATAGCCATTATCTTCAACATCGCTACACTGGGCTTTATAGCCAAACACCGTACATGCATGAATATCGCACCGCATGCATAATTGCATGATCGATAATGGGCGTGCCCAAGTTGCTATTTTCTCGATAAGAGCTTGAGCTCTCATCTCGCATCGACCGCCTTGAGCCCGAGGGGAGAAAATCACACGCGTCCCCACGAACACCGATCGAGCACTTGGGCACAATAATGAATAATCTGGAAAGAGTCACATATGCATTGTATTCGCATAAGTAATCGCTTTCGTGATGGTATGTATTCTTGTGAATGGTTTCTCGTTAAAGCTATGGTTATTGATTGCTTGACCGCTTATTGGTAATTGATGATTATTGATTATCTTTACGCCATGGGCGTAATTCATGAGTTGAGTGAACCATCGATGATGGTTTCTCACTGAGTTCGCAAAACTCACCCAAAATTTGCATCTATTTTTTTCAGGTCCTGAAGAATACCCCGGTTGACACGGGAGTATGTCTACTGTAGATGAGTAAAGGTTAGAGATCGGGATCAGTTCGTGTCTGCATTAGTGTCCTAGTAAATTGTATTCCGCAATCACTGTATAACAAGACTTTATATTTTTACTGAGCCATTGTGGTATTAATGTTTTACTGCATTGACTGATTGTAATTATTACTGGATGACTGTAATAACTGAAACTGGTTTTTATTGAACACGGATTTTTAATTACTTACTGTGTTTGCCGTGTGAACGTGGAGTTAATGACTACAAAAAGAAAAGAAAAAAAAAGTATACTGAATTTTAAATCGACTGATGTAGTACGTCACTCTCGTGGGACGCGGACTCGGATATCACCAACGATATCGGGTTCGGGTCTTACGAGAGTGGGGTGTTACATTTAATACCGTTAGTTTCCACATATGACCTTTAACACGACTATTACGTATCACATTCAAGATCTAGCTATAAGGTTTCATGAAAAATGATTCAATAGAGCATTAAAATCATTCTCATACAACACCCGATCATTCTATACAAGATAACATAAACAATAGGAAAAAGAGGTAAATAAAACAATAAACAATAACTATATGTTTAATATGCATTTTGGCTTTGATTGCACCTCTAAACCGGTGTTAAGAAAGTTTGATGTCCATCTCCATCTTCAAGCATTCACCGTCGGCCATCCTCTCCATCTCCATTGTCACTGTTGAAGAATGAAGAAAGAACCAAGAGAAAATAGAAGAAGGTCATGTTGGCTAGGTCTATTTTTTTATCCCTTTTCTATCGTCACTTTTTTCCTTATATAGAAAACTTAGGTTTAAAACTGTGTGACACTTAGCTAGGGCACCGTGTTGTTCTCAATTAATTCTCAATTGTGATAATTCACGGTCGTGTGCCTTACCATACATGGCATACATAACACTCTCATAGTTATGAGAGATTTCTCCTGATCGTGAGAGATGATGCATGGGTGTAAGACTCTCCTTTCCTTGTTCTTCATTTGACATTCTCTCTTGCCTCTTCTTCTTTCAACCTCTTCTTCTTTATGCTCCATAAATCAATAGAATATGGAAATTGAGAAGATGGCTTCAATGACATGCTTTAGTTTCAAAAATACCTAAGATCAAATATGAGTTAAAGTAAGTGTCCTAAGCATTTCTAAGGCATTAATCACTAAGTTTAGTATATCAAATCAATCAACATTTAAAAATATATCAAACATCAATTTTTGACTCTCTTAGATTGGATAACTTCATTTTAGCTCCAAAATGTTGTGAGTTTTCGATCATATTAGAGATTAAGCGTCGACTTGTTCAGAGTCCTATTAACTAACACCCATTACTAGCTACATCTATCATGCTCTTATGATGTGGTAACAGTCCCTCATATAAGTATTGTATCACTAAGTAGTCACTAATCTGATTATTGGGAAAACTAGTATATAGTTTTAAAAATCTTTCCTAATATTCATACAGTAACATGTTCATATTTTGTCTAATTCCACGTATTTATTTCTAGTAGATCTTGTCTTACTAACAGGAAAATATCTTTCAAGAAAGGATTTTTTCAATTAAGCCTGTTAGGCCCCGAATTTTCTTTATGATGTCATTAAGCATGACTTGTGGTAATTATGTGATTATGTTTTAATTTGAGTTAATCGGGGGTATTAATGCGGAATTAAGGTTTAATTATGGTTTAAATGATTTTGGGCTTTGGCTTATTAGGAAGGGCCCAAGCCCTTAGGGTTTAAAGAGAAAGGATTATAAAGAGAAGGAAAGAAGAAAAGAAGAGGAAAGAAGAGAGGAAGAGTGTGGTCCGTCGACGGAGAGGAGAAGAGGAAGAGAAGAGTTGCGATTTCGATCGGTTTCGACGATTCTAAAGCCTCAATCGGTAAGTTTTAACCTCCTTATCATGTTTTCATTTGGATTAAACATTGTAATGGCTTGGATTGAGAGAAATCGATGTTTTAGGATTTTAGGGTGAAAAATTGGGAAAATCCTTAGATTGATGATTTTAGGATGAATCAAGCTTAGAATGAGTTAGAATGGTAGTATAAGCCTTGATCTATGCTTTGCATGTGGTAGATTTGAGTTTGGAACAGAATCGAGCTTGGGTTATGCAGAAATTTGGGGTTGAGTCGAGTTCGAACGAGGCGTCATGACAGCGTATGAATGTCGCCATGGCGTGTGGGGAAGGGACCACGTCGCGGCGTGTGAATTAATTACGTTTATTCGCCGCGACGTGTGTTTCTGCTGTGGACGTCGCGACGAATGATCGGAGACGTCGCGACGCAGACGTTTGGTTATGGCGAACCTTAACCGCGCATGACTATCGTCATGGCGAGTAGGATTATTCGTCATGACGAAGCGTCTCTTCGTCATGGCGATCCCCTGTGTTTCGAAATAAGATTTTCATATTTTGGGAATATCTTTTGGTATAGATGTCCGATTGAGGTGAATTTGGATTCATTGTGACCTAGAAATAAAGGGCTCGAGTTGTATGAAGTCGGAAGTTGAATTTGCCTCGCGAGGTTGAATTTTAGGAGAAGATCGGATATAGATTTTAATGTTTTCTTTCGACTTTCAAAGCTTTGATGATTTACTATGGATATTGATTTGGATGGAAACTTGGTTGTTTTAGGAAACCAAGCTGACCCGATTTCATCGCGAGAGGAAGGACACCGGTGAATCAGTTTCTCGCGATCTTAGGTAGGTAATATACTTATAGTTATTGTGTGATTAGGCAATTTCTTGCCTATGTATGAATATATGTTATATGCCATGCATGTTAAATGTGATGAATAGAATGACTTTGATTTATCTATTTTGACATAATCATAGGAATTGATAGAAGTGCATTCTGATTTTGAGCATGTTATGCCTCGACTTGGTCATGGCATTTTGGATAAATGAGAAACATGAAAACCTATCATTTGATAAAATGATTTGAGTATGATTATGTGATTTTGTTTGGCGAGAGTGGAACCATTTCGTTAAATCACGTGCACGTTGACAAGAGCCTTCTCCCGCTGCCCGCTTGTGGCCTATGAGCTCGAATGGACTCATTTCGTTCGAGATGTAAACTTGGTTTCTTCCTTTTGTTTCCATGGAACCCTCGAGCCATTGTTATGTGCATTGCATATGTGAATTGATTATTATAGCGCATACTATGTGACGTATTTATGAAGCGCATTAATTATAATGAATGTGTACTTTAGTGATTGGCATGTGAATGTCGATGTTGTATATAGATATAATATATATACATTCATATGCTGGGATTTGTGCTAATTGCCAATGGCTATAATTATATTAGCCTTTGGTGTGTAGCTCAACCCATTCCTTTCCTCCTCAAAAGTGATCCGGTCGATCGTTGACTTTTGCTGCATCGGAAACTTGGTCAAATTAGGAGCTTTGTATTAAGTTCGTATTTTGTTGGCCCTCCGAGCATGTTAACATTGAGCATACTTACGTATTTTGGATTTAGATTTCATTTGTATTTTGCTATAATTGAGGAAACTTGTTGACTTTTCTTTAATTTGCAATAGTATGAAATCCTATGATTATAGGGTCTTTAATGTATGGTTGTGTATGTATGTATCGAATAATCGATTGTGCCTAAATGTTGGGATCGGGTCCATGGTTGGGGCTTCGGTGCGGGCGTGACCGAGGGGCCGCCTCGGGATTCGGGGATCCGGGGCCCGGGCCCAACAAAGCCTATGTATTAATGGATCTATGAGGTAGACAATATAACCAATCTTTAGCAAAATGATGCAGTAAGAATGGAAAAGAACGTAATTTCAGTTGTTTTTCCTCAATTCCCTTTAGTCTCATAGTGGAATAAACAACCAAAATGTTTTTAAAATGTCTATAAGGATCCTCACCTTCATCTTAAAAACATTTAGGCAATAAATTTAAGAAACTAAAGTTAAGCTTCAAGGGTCTTTCCAAGGCTGAGAAGACAATGCATAGAGGATGATCTTCTTGGTTTGGTTCACATAGTTGCTTCAAAGTAGATGTGCCCATTTCTATCTTTTTATCCAAATAAGGCTTTTTCAAAAAGTAAATAATGAATTTCACAAAGTAATAGAGTATTACAAAACATTACAAATCAAACTCAAATACGGAAAAAAAAAAAAACTTAAGCACTCTCTACAAATTACTACATCCTTATAAGTACAATGCATTTTACAGGTTCACTCTCATTTTCAACCCTCTTGTGATGTATTCTCTATAGGAACTTGTCAAACCAGTCAGACTTAGTTTGGTCATATACCCCATCCAATTATAATCCAAAATATCCTTAGCTTACCTAAACAATTTGGCAGACCTCATTCTCAATATATAGTGAACTAGCATAGCAAAACTAGCTTTGAATAACTTGTGGTCTCCTTTCCAGTTACATTTCACCATGGTTACCTTATGAGTGTGTTCATCCATTTTTGGTTGTTCTCTTTAGATTAAATGTTAGCAAAAATGATCTCCAAAATTACTTAGTTGATGCACATTTAAAGAATAGGTGACCAAGTGTCCCCAAAGTGTCTCCATATAATGGACATTTGGGATCAAATACATAAAATTTCAATATGTCACTTGTTCCCAACCTTTGTAGTGCTACAAACCACAGTATGAAGGAGTGGGTTAAAGCAATCTTTGAGTCCTAAATGAATTTTCAAAATTAAAATTTAATTAAGGATCCTAATAATAGCTTTCTATATGATTCTTTTAAGAATGTTTTAGTCTTATATAGCTTCCATTGTATTGAGTCTAGTTGAAGCTAGTTAGATTGATGATTTGGGAGACTATTCATGATGATGCAAGAACCCCTTGGTTGAGTGAAATGGCTAGCTGCAGTTCCCATTTTGTATTAGCATATAGACCTTAGTATTCTCATACACTGATCCTCTCAAGCTTTGAAAGTATAGTGAGAGATATGGTGCCCCTATTAGATTTCAATTATCATACCAAAACTTCGTATCAATTATATTTCCTATAATATTCTTGACATGTGATAGATGTATAATTGACCATATTTATACCTCATATGTGACATATTTTGTTTTATATTTTATACTTTTATTGTATATTTCACTTAATTTGCTACAAGTATATTTATAGGTTATAATTGCCTTCATGGACCAAAAGAAGAAGAATTTAGATAAAACACCACATATATTGAAGATTTAAAGCAAAGAAGGGATACACGGTTATGTATTTGGGCGTGTGGAATTGGAAATTTTAGGGATTTTTTTGTATACACAGTCTTGTACACATTTATGTATCAAACCATCTCGAAACCCTAAAAATTACTATAAAAAGACCTGTTCAAAGGTAAAATAGAAAAATAAATTTACAGAGACATTTAGAGACTTTCAGAGGCAATTCAGGGGGTGATTTTTATCCAAAAGTGGAAAACAAGAATAAATCATCAAAAGATCCAAGAGAAAACAAGATCAAACCTCTAATTTGTGAGAACATTTGGGTAGGTGTTTACCGTTTTTGGTTAACGTTACCCAGATCCACCCTTTAGTCAAGGAGTGAGGAGTTTCCTCCTCTCTCAACATCCCAATAAAAACCTACCTAAAAACTGAAAAACCAACCTGGAGTTATGTAGTGGGGGATCCAGACACATGTGGGAAGCTTTAATACATAACTGGTGCAAAGGATGGAATTGTCACTCCTCCTGTAAAAATACTTCTCAAGGGTGTAAGTAAGTGGAAAACCTCACTTGTTGGGTATTTTTTGGAGAAAAGAATAGCTTTCCTAGTAGTCTAGCATTAGGCTGACATCAATTAGAAGAAATGGGTTCTTCAATCTACACTTATAACTAAGGATGAGTAATTCATTTTTCAATTCTCCTCAAAATAAATGGTTGGTATGGTATTAGACATAGGGCCCTAACATATACAATGTAAGCCATTGTTTTTTAGGAAATGGGAATTGGGTTGCAAGCTGGACATAAATGAAATTAAATATATTCCAATTTGGGTGAACATGCATGAAATCCCTCTTAAATGTTGTTCATCTGAGGGTTTGAGTTATTTGGCTAGTTATATTACAATTACCCTAGCTATGGATGACAACACTGCAAATATAAAAAGAGTAGGGTATCTAGAGTGTGCATTAAAGTGGAATATAAGAAGATAGGATTCCACTAATGAAGTTCAATTCAATGGAGAATTAGTGGAAGATAAAATTGTGTTATCCTATCCATGGAAGCCATATATGAAACCATTACGAAAATGCAAATCGCTAAGAGAAATGTTAATGAAGTAGTCAATGAAAGAAATCAACTTTCAAGTGCACCTGAAGCTATGTGAGCAGATGGTGAAAAGGAAAAAAAATGAAGTTTAAAATCAGAAAGCAACTTTTATAACCAATTTAGGAAGGACAAGTAGTGGTCATATGAAATCAAATGAAGCAAAAATAGTGAAGATGGTTAAGAATCAGGTTGTAGTAACTAATGACAATCATAGCTATGATGAAGATAATGGTGGTAAGCATAATATATCCTCATCTGAAACCTTTCATAGTGTGCTAAATTAGAGGACAAGGGTAAAAACTAACAGCAGCAAGTGATTTCAACTGAGAGTCAATAGAGTAATTGTAACACCCCAACATATACCTTAAAAGTATTACAACAAGCCTAGGGTGTATTAAGAAGTGAACATAATGGATTCAGTGCATCTTAGTAAGAGACATTATGGTACTTAATGTAAAAGACATAGGTTAATGGGTAATTTGTTTGTTTTAGCATGAACATGCCTCTGTAATTTGGCCATATCTTGGCTTGTAGACCTCCAAATTCAATCATTTTAATTTAATATTAATCTAGAGACATAGATCTATAATTTTCATGAAGAAACTAAAATTTTATTGTGCCTCTAAGATTTTTGAATTCGCTTAAAGTTAAGTTATATTGTTGATTTGGTGTTATTTTAGTGTTATCTTACATATAATTGGTTGAATATGACAAGAGAGTGTTCTGTAGTGGAATTCTGTCTAGGGTTTATTTGATTGACACTACAAGAAATTAATACATTTCGCGACGTTTTGTTGACAAAACGTCACAGATTGTAAACACTTTTTGGGACGTTTAAAAAACGTCATGAAAAGTTTCAATTTTTTGTGACGTTCTATGAAAACGACACAGATTTGTAATATCTTTTGCTACATTTTTTATTAAAAACGTCACAAAACGAAAGCCACGACATTTTGTTGAGTAAAACGTCACAGTTATTTTTGGGCTTGTTTACTTAATATTTAAAATTTCATCTTTCTTCTCTGACGTTTCTTCTTCTTCGCTCTCATTTCTTTATATCTCTCATTCTCAACTGAAAAGCATTGAAGAGAACAAAAGGCCCGAGTCTGTTGCAGCAAAAGCGAGACAGAACCGCAAAAACTAAGGGACGAAACAGGTGTTACCTGAAAGAATACACACTCAAAAACTAACAGTTGCGATGTGGAGGAGATTGTCCACTTTGCATCTGAAAGCCCTCGCTATTGCTACCACAATCACCTCTTCACGATCTACACCCTCAGCCGTTCAACACTTCTTTTTGAGGACTTCGTCTGTTTCTCTCTTCACTCAATATTTCAGCGTAGATTCAGGTGCCTCTATCCTCTTCCAGATCTTCTCCTTTCTAATAGATTTGATTTTCGTCCTCTTTCTTTAGGAGTAATTGGATTCTTGTGAATGTGTGCGTGTTGTCTCCATTGTTGATTCCACTTGCTTATTTACTGCCAATCAAAACCTTCGTTTTGGGTTTTCGATTTTCAGTTTTGGGGTTTATGGATTTGGGGATTATTTAGGGCATTTAGGGTAAGTTTTTAGGGAGGAACTTTTGACCCGATTAAGCGGGTTTGTTGTAGTTTGCTTTCGTGATCATAGTAGTTTGTTTAGGAGATTTTGGGTGCGAATGGCTCGGTTGGTTCTTCCATGCAAAATTTCATGTTTTCAAGGACCATAAGTATACAAACATATGTATGCAGTTGAGTCAAGGCCTTATATAACTAGAGAATGTTACTTTCACATTAAGATGTTTTCAATTATCCCATTACATTTGATATCTTTGTAGGTGCTTTACGAAAAATTACCGGAGCTTCTAGATTTTTCAAATGACCTTTCGGTTTGGCAACATCATCAAAGGTATTAACATTGTGATTGTGGTAATCAAAAGTAGATGCAAATTTTGTCCTGAATTACATTTCCTTATAGATACAAATGAAGTTTCGGAGGAGGAGATGCAAGTGAAAAGCAAAGTTAGAAAATGTTGGACGGGAACTTACAAATTCTGAAAATGATGGTCCTATATCAGAAAACTTCTGCAAGGTATATGTTGTTCTTCTTATTTATAATCGTGAAAGAAATCTGCTTATTATTGTTTTTGTTGGCTTTGTTGTCTCTATTATGCATGCTTGTTGGGAATTTAATTCTTGTTGCTCGATAATGTGGTCCTTTTATGTATATGAATCTGGAGTATACACGTGAGCAATGACTTAGTCCCTTATGTGCTTATGGATTTGTTGGATGACTGCTGCTCCTCTCTTACTCTGTAGCTCTCTGTGCATATGCATCATATTTGTGTTCATTTATGTACCTCTCCCGTACAAGTTAACTGAAATTTTGCTTCCTGTTATGTAGATTTTGAAGGACTTTCTGTGTTATGCTAAAGCTGAAGTAAGATCTTTGGCTTCTTTATACTCTGGATTGGTAGGTGTTGGAGTTCACTCTTTGTTTCTTCATCATATTAGACTATACTTCACATTGACCTTAACGTTGTTGCAGGGTAGAAATGTTGATGCATTGATTGTTTATTTTGAAGAAGATCTAGCTCGCTGTCCCTTCGAACAAGGTAATGTTGGTTGTAATGCACCTTATTTTCCTTTTTTCTTACAAAACTAATTTAAAATACTTCTACAGTTGTTTCAACTCTTCTCAATTTTATGAGATTTTTCAACAAAGCATATGAGGAAAACTGCAAGCAATATGAGATGGAAACAAAGAAAGCAACCGAAAATGATAAATCAAAAGACACTGCTCCTCTAAAGGAGTCTGTTTCTTTTTTTGCAAAAATCAGTAGAGAGGAGCAGGGTGAAGTAAATGCGAGTTCCCTCTAGCAGAGTTGAGGCAACAAAAGGGTGTTGGACCTGTTGGTTAGTAGGGCTCTTAACAATGGTCAATGAATGTATATTCATCCAGTAGATTAACCAGTAACCTAGTTAGAAGTACAAAGTGCACCACTTACTGCAAATGTCGAGGTTAATATTTCCTGCAAGGTAAACTCTTAATCTCAGTTAACAAATTTGAGTTTTTTTTTCTGTTTGTCTACCTTTTATTTAAGTTTTAATTAATTTTTTTTTGAACACAGAGAGATCATCAAGCCATTGATATTCTTCTGGCAGAGATTGATATTTATGAGCTCTTTGCTTTCAAACATTATAAAGGAAGGAGAACAAAGCTAGCACTTTGTGAAGGTAGAATAGAATCATAAAGTACTCTTCCCAAAAATTGTGCCTTAATCCGTGGAAATGGATTGGCTCGATAAATCCGTAGAAATTGTTGTCAATTATGTACTTGTTCTTCTCTTCCAATTTATTATGCATTTATATTGTTGAGACTGCTGGGTTTGTGATCTTGTATTGATGCTATACTATGTTTGTCGATGCATTGGATTATTTCTAGCCAGTTCCAACATAATATGGTCCTCACCAAGACTAGCTGATTCCCTGAATGTCAGTTGTGAGTAATGGTATTGTAGAGCCTGGCGAAAATGATTCCTTGGTGGAGTTAGATGAGTTGAAGAAGAATGAGGACATCGAGAAGCAAGACACTAAAAAGCAAGAGGATACTAAGAAGCAAGAGGACAGTGACAAACAAGAGGGCGATGGTGTCTTGATAAATCAGGTGTTGAAACAAAAACAAGTTCAAGACCTGATAATTTGGCTTCTAGGATGATTAGTGATCTGTATAAAAACTTTTCAAATTTGATAGTTTTAGTTACTCTTCCAATGTTTAAAGGAACTTTATGAGTGGAAGAATCCTTTGTTCTATTCAATGAAAAATAACAATAACACTAGAAGATTTAAAAATTGTATTTTAAAAATAATTATTAAATTAAAATAATTTTCAAAATGAAAAAACAATAATGAATGTTTAAAATTAATGATATACTAAAAATTGAAGAATTATTAAATAAATAAAATTCATAAATCATATTGAATAGTTATTAAACAAATAAGATTAAAAATAATTATTAAAATTAAAATTATTAAATTAATTTGATTTTCAAAAAATGAAAATAATAATAAAACATCACAAAAGACATTTCGTGACGTTTTAAAAACGTCACTGAAGACCTTTCGCGACGTTTCAAAAAAAATGTCGCAGATTCCTTAACATTTTGTGACGTTTTAAAAACGTCGAGGAATGTTAAAGATTCTGTGACGTTTTTTAAAACGTCGCGGATTATCAATTTTTAGTGGCGTTTTGAAGCGTCGTGAAATGTCAACATTTTTTGCGACGTTTTTCATAAAGCGTCATGAAATCTTTACCTACACCACATTCCGCGGCGTTTTTTGTGGCGTTTTTAAAGCGTCATAAAATACATTCTGACGTTTTTGACATTCTGTGACGTTTTAAAAACGTCGCAGAATGCCTTCTTTTCTTGTAGTGTGAGTCACATTGTTTAGTCATAAATTAGTCTATAAGCCTCCAAATTGTTTGATTTCAGTTGTGTATGAAATCTAAGACATATAAATAAATATCTCTAGAAGGGACTCTATCCTAATTCTAGCTTTATGACCTTTAAATTTGAGATCGAAAAAGGTGACTTGATGTTGCCCTTGTTTTGGAGCGGCTTGTGAAATTTTGCTTATATCTCATGATTTAGAAGAGCAAATGGTCTGATTGTTAATGTTATAAAAACCATAGACACAGAGGAAAAAAATTTCTAAGAGACCTCGAAACTGAGTTTTGATTTTTTCTATATGCATATTAAAGAACAAGTAATGGTATGAATGGAGAGAAAGTCTATTATGACCGTGGCATTGTTTTTATTTCTGATTTTCTCGAATCTTTTCGAACCTTTTGAATGTGTATGAAACCTTTCAAACACCTAAAATAAATAAAATAGGATTTACCATGTGTGAATTGGGTGATTAAACATTAAAACTTAATATTGAACATAATGCATGTTAAAGAAAACTTACATGTACATAAATGATTAGTATGCATATTTATTGCTCATATGTGTATAATATGATTATACATATGTGATTTTGGCATATTTATTGCTCATATGTGTATAATGTGATTATCAAGTGTAATTTTGACACCATTATAATGTTGTTAAGTTATGACTTGCATGTATGAACACAAATCTGATTTTATAACTTGAAATGCATATCATATGACTTGTCAATATATGAATTGTGAAATTGACGAATGGTTAAAGGAAATGGGCATTCTTATAGGGCTATAGTGTAATTACTACAGTTTGACACCATCGGTGTCCACAATTTGTTACCTTCGAGTATCCAAAGTTTGATACCTTCGAGTATCCATAGTTTGATATCTTCGGATACCCACAACACTCGTTATCCATACCTACAAAAAATGTACAGGCCTAACACAGAAAGTAAATAAAGAGATATAAATAAGAAATATAGTATGACAACAAAAATAATCAGTATATGAATGAGCATTTGCATTTGTATTGATAATTTGTATTATTGAGTCTTTGAATATCAATGCTTGAGTTTTGAAGGTGAATTTATGGTATATGAAAAAAATATTGAAGCACTTTACGATATTTATTTGATTAAGTAAGACATCATTATTTATGTTTATGTGATGTTCATTAATGTATGTGCTTGGCAAATGACTGCTATGAGTGGTCATCAAAGCGAGTGTTTTCCCGCTAATTTGTCAAGCTTAACACTGGTGATAATCCGTGTAGGTCCAGGTCATAGGAGTGAGGTACAAGGAACATCTGGAGGGACCAAGACCAATAGCTAGGAGTAAAAGTACCTCTAGATGAGTCTTTGGATTAAAGAATGGTTGTATATGTAATAAAGGAAATTGTATTTTTCTTTTGAATTATCTTGTTAATGTAAAGATGTAATACTACTTTTAAATGATAATGTTAAATGATATGAAATTTTGTAATGTGTATATGTATAACATTGAATAGAATTATATACCTTGAATATATGTATAGGAATTTGGTTGCTATTTGTGTGGATGGTTTTAGGTTCCGTATAGGGGGTGTTACAATAATGTTGAATAAATTAAGCAAAAGGCTATATCTCAAGTCCAGCAAAATAAGGTAAAAGAAAGCGTGAATGAAGGAAACAATTAGACAATTAGTTAAGTGGTTACTGAAGTAATAGAAGTTAATAGATTAGCTACCCTAGGTGTTGTTATTCATAAAAATGATTAAGACAATAGTGATACTAAACTACAGTGATTGGTAGGAAACAGGGACTAAAAGTCGAAAAACTGAAAGAAGGATCAAGTCCTCTCAAGTTTATTGTGTAGCACTATATGGAATGTTAGTGGAATAAATTGTCCCAATGAACAACTAGCTTTAGAGGATTATCTTCAAGCTAGTCAGTCTTGTTTTGTTGGTTTGTTGGAAACCAAGATCGAAGAGGAAATCTTTCAAAATGGGTTGATATCTCAGTAAAATGGAAAATCTTAAGCAATCACTTAAAGCATCCTAGTGGAAGGTGTATAGTTGCAATAGATCCAACACACCTTGCTCTCTCCAGTTGATACTATATTGATCAACTTATTCATAGTTAACTTGTTCTAAAATGACTCAACATTCTAATAACTATAACTATGGTTTATATGGCCAATTGGGAAGTCCAAAGATTTAGCTTATAGGAAGAATTGCAGGATTTAGATTTAAACATGTCAGTCTTGTGCATGGTGTCAGGGGATTTTAACCACTTATCATCTTCTTCTAAAGCCTTAGGGGTAAGAAAAGTTACATATGTTGATACTAAGGAACTGACTTCATTAACATCTTTCCTTGGACTTTTTGATGTTAGATATCAAGGCCCTATATTCATATGGAATAATCACCAGAGGGGCGGTAGAAATGTACAAAGAAAGCTAGACAGGTGTTTAGTAAATAATAGATGGGTAAATCAATTATTAGAAAGCTATCTAGTGTTTGAGGAACCACTGTTTTCTAATCATACTCTTATTAGGAAATGCATCAATTGCTACTTGATCAATCGAAAATCACCTTTCATGTTCTTTAACTCCCTGTTAGAAAACTCTCAGCTTGATTCAATTATTGCTAATATTGTTGGTATGAATCTGTAGGGTTCTAGAGCTTTCCAGTGTGTTCAATGCTGAAATATATTAAAGCTAAATGCATTAAGTTACTTAAGCTTAATATAGACTCTTTCAAATTCAGTAAAAAGCAAACCCTCAAGAATCTATCATTTACTCATAAGCTTTTAGCTAAGGATCCCATTAACTACTCACTCTAGGATAAAGAGATTAGAATTCTGTAGTTATTTGTAGGTCATCTAGGATTATAAAGTGCAAAAAAAAGTCTAAAGTCCAATGGTTACAACAAGAAGATAGGAATTCTAAATACATTTTTAGTGTGATTCAAGGCAAGAGAAATAGAAACAGGATAGTTTGTCTAAAGAATGAGTATGGTTTGAAGATAAATGAGCAAGAAGAACTAAAACGAATAGCCAGAAGTCACTTTCAAGCAATAAATGGGGTATCTACTTGCATTGCAAGTCTTCCTAGCTATCTAGTTAGTGGAATGGTTGGTTCCATTAAACATGATCAAGAATTTGCATTAATCAAAGAAGTCATATGTGAAGAAATGAGAGATGTGTTATTTTCATTTCATCTAAATAGGTCTCCTAAGCTAGATGGATTTAATGCCTGGTTATTTTAAGAGAAATGGAACCTTTTATAATTAACATTTGTTAAAGCAGTAAATGAGTTCTTTATTTGTGGTAGGTTACTCACTAAAATTAAGAAGAAATTTCTTGCTTTGGTGCCTAAGCTTCCCATTCCTAAGAAGTTGAATGATTACAAACCAATATCCTGTTGCAATGTGCTATATAAGATCATTTGTAAAATCCTTACCAATAGATTAAAGAATACACTACCTGGTATAATTAACCAAAATCAGGGAGCATTTGTTCCAGGTAAAGTATGGGTGACAATATTATGCTGACTCAAGAATTATTCGAAGACTATAATCATAAGGAACATGTAAAATGCTTTTACACCTCCTGATAAACCTTGAGGAAATGTTTTTTGTAGCTAAAACATTCCCAAAAGTGCTTTCGCTTCCTCTCCTTAAATTTAAAGTCTTGAGTTCCTCTTTGAATAGGCCTAACTTCTTCACAGAAAAAAAATCCTAATGCCCTTAAGATTGTATATGATATTCCTCTTGTGATTACCTTAACAAAATTTCCTTCATCAACTAAAGAGTTATTGGACCTAAAAGGGAAGTACTTTTTACACTTAGAAAACTAGTTTTTTATTATTACAAGGGAATGATCTAAGAACATTAGATTCAAAAAATGAGCTTTGCTCTCAAGGAACCTTGACAACCACTAATCCATTCATAAGTGCCCTATTAAACTTCTTTTTTATATGCCATCTTGCTCATTTCTTATTGTTTTAAGTGAATAAAAACCCCCCAAACCTTAAATTAATTACACCTATCTTCTTAATACATTCTTTAAATTCTGTTATGAAAGTATTCAAACATACATTGCCCTTTGCATCTGTTATAGTTTATCCTATAGTAAAGTTCTCTAAAAAGCAACAATTGATTCATAAATAAAGGAGATTGCAACTTTTAAATTCTCTTGAAGAAAATTTACTACTAAATGCATAAGTTGATCAATGGTTTGGGGAATATGAACCTTAACAAAATTAGTGAAAAAGGCAATCAAAATAAGATCATAGTGAAGATGTTAATGATTAGATGGAGAGGACAATTCATTTCTCAAAATATTTAGTTAGATGAGACTTCCTAATTCAACTTGGACTCAAGATACCTATTATAGTAGGATTACTCTCTAAAATAAAGTCCCTTAAAGACTGTTGTTTAAAGGGGAAATTAATGCCCCTTACATTCCATCAAACTATGTACCTGATGAGGGATTATTAAGTTAGATCATTTGCATCTATTCTTTCTTCACAACTTTTACTTCTATTAACTTTAAAATCCTTCACATTCAAACCAATGTTATCTACCACTATCGAGGAAGGGGTATTGCCTAGAAATCCTCGAGATTACTTCCTTACCATAGTCTCATTTTGTAAGAGGATCTTCTACTTAGACTAGGTGTATTAGACCTCACAAATATGGCGTCTGGTTTACTTACATCCTCCTTCATATTTTTTTTATACCAATTTATCTAAATTAATCTTAAAAGCAATTGTTTCCATAAGGAACCCTTAGTAACTTCCTTACTTGCCACTTGCCTTAGATGTAAGTTATTAATATTGGCAACCTCTTTAGATTGGTTACCCAAGTCCATCAGTTTAGACAATCTCCTCTTACAAATCTCCTTTTAATTGCTCTCCATTGTTTTCCTTCGTCTTTTACAGTATGTTTTCATTGGTGCAAAACCTAAATAAAGTCTTCAAATAATGTCTCATCTTCCCCTAATCTTATAAGAGGAATGGTGTCTGGCAATTCTTTCTCTATCTGAACACTCACACATAATCTTGTATACCTTGCTCTCTTCCTCAAAGTTATTGTTATGAGCTTTTATGTAATTAACTAATAAACTCAAACCCTTTGCTGACTAACATTTAAAGGGCATATTATGAATAGTAATAAATATTAGGATAGTCTCATGTTTAGCGTCCAAACTAATTTCAGGTTTCAAGAATTTTAAGAATAAGGGAAAATATTGGACATGCTAAGGGCTAACACCCAAAACCTCCTTAACACTATTACTTAGGGCAACCTTGAATAGAATGAGTTTGTCTTTTGATAGAAACAATTCCTTCAAGCCTTCTCCTTTCTATTGCTTCCTCACCTAATTATTGATTATCAGGAAAAGAGGACAATTTCCTAAAAAAGAACCATAAGAGAGTTGAATCCCAACTTTTTGCACCTTTCATTAAAAAATCAAGTTTAGGGGTAACAATGATGCAACCATTTAAAGCGAAAAAAGGGCAATAATGTAGTGAAGCACCAGAGCATTCACATGCCACCTACTTCTAGTTCAGACTAAGGTTAATTTTTATAAGAGTGCAACTAGAGAGGACTTGGAACCATAAATAGCCCCCCATTATACACAAGGAGTTGGCAAAAGGATTGACGAGGAAGGAGTGACACTAGTCAAGAGACTAAGAAACATAAGAGGTAAAGTCATCTAACAAAATTTTCCATTAAACGAGGAACTAGACATTTTAAGATAAGAAAGGTTGAAAAGCTTATAGCAGCCAAAAGATTTAAAAATGTCATTCCAAAGAGAGAGGCAAAAAAGTTGGAAGGGAAAAGATAGGAAAGCGCTCAAGGACTTTAAACTTCCTAGAAATAATAGAACACCACCAGTAGGAGCTTGAATGTTAGAAAAGAAAGAAAAGGAACACAACAAGCCCAAGAACGAACACAAGGCCCTGTTTGGCAATCCGCTGATTACAATAGTTGTTAGCTGATTATATTAGCTATTAGCTGATAATTGATTATATCAGTTGATTAGATCAGCGGATTGCATTAGCTGTTTTTCATTTAATGTTTGGTAAAATTTGTTGTTTAATATTAACTGTCTATATGTAAAATAACCTATGAAAACATGACTTTAAAAAATTTATAAGGTATGAATTTAGTATTTAGTTGAATATTCTTATAGTAATTTAGATTTTAGATATTTAATTCTACAAAAATTAAGTTTATAACTCTAATAAAAACATGGAACATATAATAATAATAATAATAATAATAATAATAATAATAACAACAACAACAACAACAACAACAACAACAACAACAACAACAAAATCCAAATCTCATCTCTAGTTTTATACTTTGTGTTATCTGCAAACTTACTTGATGAATAATATCTTGCTTGTCAATTTAAGTTACCATATAGACGTTTTGATGAATTTATAGATAACAATTGTAGTTAATCTGATACATTTTAGATAGGATAAAAATAAGTTTGAGGGCACAATTGTCTTTCAGTAAAATTTTTATTAGCTGATTGGTTGAAAAGCTACTTGGGGTAGCTTTTCAAAAAATGACTGGTTGGGTTAAATCAGCCAACCCAACCAGCCAACTAGCTCCTAACTAAACAAATATATTAGTTGTTTGACACTAATTAAAGAGTATTAGTTGTTTAACATAAAGCCTCCTAAAAAACAATTTACCAAACACCCCAATAGAGGCCTAATCAAACAACTAATACTTGAAATATAAATGAAAAACTATCTACCAAACACCCCAATAGAGGCTTTATGTTAAACAGCTAATACCACAGCTGAAATATAGCTGAAAAACTATCTACCAAACATCCCAATAGAGGCTTAATCAAACAATTAATACTCTTTAATAAGCTGAAATATAGCTGAAAAACTATCTATCAATCACTCCAATAAAGGCTTTATGTTAAACAGCTAATACTCTTTAACCAGCTGAAATATGGCTGAAAAGCTATCTACTAAATACCTCCGAATAGTGGTAGATAACCCTTGAACAAGCTTACTTCTAGAGCTCCAAATAAGAAATAAGTAGCAACTTGCAGATGAAAGCAATACAGAGAGAAGAGAGCATCTCTTTCAGGGGGACCACGAATCTAGAGAGTTATGTCCATAATTTTTCACATCTTTTTTTTTTTACAAAGGAAAGAAAACAAGAAACACAAAAGGCCTAATTATCGCAGTATTTGCGGTACAAAAAGCCGTGTTGGTCACGGCATATGTGGGCCCAGGTGGACGTCGGAGGTTCCTGGAGGTAGTGGATGCCCGGACAGGCTAGCGCTGCAAGTGAGGTCAGGCAATCGGCACTCTGATTTCCTTCCCTAAACACATGTTGAAGCTGCACGTCCCAATGTTGACGCAATTGTTCCCGTATACCTGTCACCAAATGGTACTGAGCAGTCCCCGAAAAATTAGAAGACGAGAGGATATTGATCACTTCAAGAGAATCAACTGCCAAAATGAGCCGTCGATATCCGAGGTCCCAGGTCAGATGAAGACTTGAGTGAACTCCCCAGATCTTGGCCTCAATGGGCGAACCCCGCCCAATCCTGTGAAAAAAATCACCTCACCAATGACCGTAGCAGTCTCTTATCAAACCTCCCGCTGTAGTAGCTTGGGGACCCAATTTAACGGCGCCATCGGTATTGGTGACTGAATTCTCAAAACAAATCTTTAACTCGTTAAATTACATATATAAAAGATTAACCGCTTTTTCGAGATGTAAATTAAATTTGTTTTTGCCAAATGTAATCTAAATTGAATAGTTGACCAGATGTTCACTCGACAAATTGCTTTCCTTAATAATAAAAAGGAATGACGTGCATGAGTTCTTTTGGATAGACGTGGCATAATTTTAGCGGTTAGACAAACAGCGCCGTATTTCATTTTCCATATGATCCTGGGAGAATTCATCCCGATTCTAATCCAACAATTCCAATTACCGGAAACCATGAGCTCAACTGCCGTTTCACCGATACCACCTTCTTTCATCCCCAAGCTTGCACTCTGCAGATCTTCGACAGACCTGAAGCCAGTGCATGCCCAATTCATCAAGTCCGGCCTAATCCACGACACTTTAGCCGCGGCCGAGCTGCTCAAATTCATCTGCGTTTCCTCTCGACCTGACCTCAAATACGCAAACAAGTTGTTCGAACAATTGCATGAACCAAATTGCTTCTCTTGGAACACCATCATAAGAGCGTTCGCTGAAACTCGTGGTGGTGAGGATGATGATCCATTAACTGCTTTCTTGTTGTTTTGCCAAATGTGTCATGATGGTTCGGTTGCACCCAATAGGTTCACTTTTCCTTCCCTATTAAAAGCCTGTGCTAAAATGGGAGGGATTGACAAAGGGAAGCAGGTTCATGGGTTTGTTGTAAAATTGGGATTGAATGCCGATGAGTTTGTTGCTAGCAGTCTTGTTAGGATGTACGTTATGTGTGGGGTCATGGAGGATGCACGTATACTGTTTCATAAACAAGTTTTTGAACTTGGTGATGGTAGTAAATCGGCTTTGGATAAGAGGAAGCAAGATGGTAATGTTGTTCTATGGAATGTGATGATTGATGGGTATGCGAGGCTCGGGGAACTTGGAGTTTCTAGGAAGTTGTTTGGCAATATGCCTCACAGGAGTGTTGTTTCGTGGAATGTGATGATATCTAGTTATGCACAAAATGGGCACTTTAAGGAGGCTATAGAGATGTTTCGGGAAATGCAGATGGGAGAAATTTGTCCAAATTATGTAACTTTGGTTAGCGTTCTCCCTGCAATTTCCCAGTTTGGGGTACTTGAGTTAGGTAAATGGGTGCATTTGTATGCAGGAAGAAATGAAATTGTGATAGATAGTGTGCTGGGCTCTGCTCTGATTGATATGTATTCCAAGTGTGGAAGCATTGAGAAGGCAGTTCAGGTATTTGAGAGGATAATTGATAAGAAGAATACTGTTACTTGGAGTGCTTTAATTGGTGGCCTTGCAATGCATGGCCAGGCGAAGGATGCTCTTGATTACTTCTGGAGGATGCAACATGCCGGTGTGGCACCCAGCGACGTTGTATATATTGGCTTACTGAATGCTTGTAGCCATGCTGGTTTAGTTGAAGATGGTCGATTAGTTTTCAACCATATGGTTAACGTTGTAGGTTTGGAACCAAGAATTGAGCATTATGGCTGCCTGGTTGATCTGTTAGGTCGTGCTGGACTTTTAGAAGAGGCTGAACAGGTTATACTAAACATGCCAATTAAACCAGACGATGTGATATGGAAGGCCTTGCTTGGTGCTTGCAAAATGCATGGGAACTTAGAGATGGGAGAACGGATAGCAAAGATTTTGATGGCTTTATTTCCAAATGATAGTGGATCTTATGTGGCTCTGTCCAACATCTTTGCCTCAGAGGAAATTGGGAAGGAGTTGCGGAGATGAGGCTAAAGATGAAGGAAATGGATATAAGAAAAGACCCTGGATGTAGTTGGATTGAACTTGATGGGATAATTCATGAATTCCTGGTGGAAGATGATTCCAATCCTAGGAGTAAAGAAGTCCATTTAATGTTGGCGGAAATTTCGTACAAGTTGAGGAATGCGGGCTATCGACCAAACACTACGCAAGTGCTGCTCAACATGGATGAAGAAGATAAAGAAAGTGCTTTGCAATATCACAGTGAGAAGATTGCAGTGGCTTTCGGCTTAATCAGTACAGCTCCTAGAACACCACTTCGAGTTGTTAAGAACCTACGCATTTGTGAAGACTGCCATTCTTCTATGAAACTAATATCTAAGTTGTACAACCGTAAGATAATTGTAAGAGACCGCAAACGCTTCCATCACTTCGTCAACGGGTCGTGCTCCTGTAAGGATTATTGGTAAATAATTTGGACCATATCTTCTGCGAATGCACAAGTAGTTTCTCTTCAAAGCAAGCAAAAGCATGTATATATAAACGAATGGTTTATGGGGAAAAATTTAGTTTCTTTGTTTCAACAGATCTCTTCATACTTAATTTACAAAGACATTGACATTGTCTTAGTGAACTTTGAGGTTAGTTGTCGGGGAAGATCGTGTCTAATGAAATCAACCGAGGCTTCTTGACAATCAGGACGAACACTAGTGTAAGCTTGGGTGGAAACTAATTTCACTGGTCTAAGGCCGCATGCTGTTTGGACCTTGAATAGCCTACACTTTAAAACAACAGTGTCGTTGTACAAGCATCATCGTAGACACGTCTACTGTTTCTATATCCAAAGGAATATAAAACGATGTTAGCATAATGGGACTGTATCAGGCAGTTGGATATTTAGTGCTGCAACTCAGAAATTAACAAACAATAAACTGACCAATTTTTAGAGTTTATTTTTGGTTGAATAAAAAACTATCAACTGACTTGATTCAACCCATTAAAAAGAATATAAAAGTAAAACAATAACGTAAGTAAAACAATAAGGTAATTATGAGTTGGTAGACTTAAGCCATTGACAGAGGGGCACAGATTACATCTTCCCATTATTTTGTAATTATCCTATTTTATGAGCATCTATTCATCCAATAAATGAGACTCTTAGAAATTGAATTGATGGATGCTAATAGGGATGGCAATAGGTAGGGTTCAGTTCGGATTTTACTCTACTCATATCCATAACTATTTTTTATGACTCAACTCATATCCATATCCATATCTATCGGTTTTTACGATTTACTACCCATATCCAAATCTATTGGGTTGTTCGAGTTTTTGGATATCCATCGGGTTGTATAGCACATAAAATATAACTTCTAAATAGAAAATATAAAGAGTAGATTTTTGACGCTCCAAATCAAAATAACTTTAATAATAATAAGTCAATATTTTGATTTGTATGTATTAAAAACTCATAAAATTGAAATAATAAAAATCATAATATTTAGTACAAAGACAACATACATTTTCACAATTTAGAATGGAACAAAGATTGAAATAACTAAAGCTTCAAATTGTCTTTCGTAAACTCTACAACATTCAAAACTTCATCTCCATATCATTTGCATTATTATCATCCTATAAGAAAAATAAAATATGATGAAAAATGTGAGTCTTGAGGAGTAAAGTGAAGATTTTAAAGTTGTTTCTTAAATATAAAATTTTAATATTTTATTATATTTAACCATAAATATTCAAGAAAAATAGAAAATAAAGTTAATAAAAAGCAGGTAGGATATGGGTATCCATGGTTGGGTTTACTCTATCCATATCCATATCCATTTTTATGACTCAACCCATATTCATATCCATATCCATCGGTTTTTACGATTTACTGTTCATATCCAAATCCATTGGGTCGGGTAGTGCGGATATAATCGGGTTGAAAACCCACTGCCATCCCTACTCCATCTCCATATCATTTGCATTATTATCATCCTATAAGAAAAATAAAATATGATGAAAATGTGAGTCTTGAGGAGTAAAGTGGAGATTTTAAAGTTGTTTTTTCGTATAAAATTTTAATATTTTATTATATTTAACCATAAATATTCAAGAAAAATAGAAAAATAGAGTTAATAAAAAACAGGTAAGATATGGGTATCCATGGTTGGGTTTTACTACTCATATCCATATCCATTTTTTATGACTCAACCCATATCCATATCTATATTCATATCTATCGGTTTTACGATTTACTATCCATATCTAAATCCATTGGGTCAGGTAGTGCAGATATTAATCGGGTTGAAAACCCATTGCTATCCTTAGATGCTAATGAAACAGGCTAGGCATAGAGTAACAAAAGCGGTGATCTAAACCTGAGCAGATTAGGCCTACTTGAATTAGTCGAGATATAGCTATTTTATCATTCTAATAGCGGGTCTTAAGCGACCTAAATACTTTATTATCTATTTCATTTTAAATTGTTGATTTTTGGTATATCCTATTTATGCATTTATTATTTATGTGAAAAATATCATCATATTTCCTCTTTCTCTTAATATCGATTTTCCAAATCTAGAAAATAGGTGAAATTTTAACTTTTAAAGCAAATACTTCTATACATATTTCTTCATCAAACTCTAATCAATTTTTTAACTATTACTATAAACATTTATTATAACATGTTAAGCAAGTTATAGAAGAAAATTTTCAAAATTTTGAAGGCTATGATCACTACTGAAAAAGTAGGAATTAGCAATGGAAAATTATCGACAGAATTCAAATCGTTGAAATTCTCGGCGAAATCCTTTTACATCGAAAAATTGTTGGAAAAAATTTTGTTTAGCAGTAGTAGTAATATCCGTTAGTAAATACGGAGAAAATTAAATTTGCAACAGTATCAAATACCCATCGGTAAATAAGGCAGGAAATGTTGGTAGAATACTAAAGTTTTGAGTTTAACGACAGAAAATTTTCGTCAGTAAAATCTGTTGGTAAATTTTTAAGGTAAACGTCATCGTTTGCTTCGGCTTGAGCATTTTTAAGTTAAAGAAAACGATGTCGTTTTGTTTTATGTTATAACTCACCCGAAGAACCCTTCCCCACCTGCGTTGTCTCCTTCTTTCTTCTTCCTCCTGTGTCTCCAGTGTCTTCTTCCTGTTGCATCTTTGGCGAAGTCTTCCAGCTGCGTCTTCGGCGTTCCTCTACCCGTCGATGTTCATTATTCTCCAATCATTGTTGTATTTTCGTGGAGGTATTTTTGTGGAGGGCTTTTCGTATATTAGATGATAGTTATATTTGGGTATTTGATTTCTTTCGTTTGTTTATGTATTTTGTTATTGGGAAACAACTTTAAAGTAGAAATGTTAGCGATAGAAGGGACAAGATGCGATTTTAATTGTGATTATGGGATGAATTTGTGATGCATATAAGGTGTTTAATGAAATGTTTTATCATTTAGAAGTAGAAAGAATGATTAGTAGCTAATGATTCTTTTTTAATTAAATAAATAATTTTATAAACTCAATAGCTTTTTGATTCTACAACGAGGATAGGAGACTATTTATACTTATTAAGAAGGCTAGAAACTCTGAGTCTAATGCCAGATGTTTGCTATTTTTCCATTTTTAATCCAAACATGAGAATGAAGATGTAAGCTAGAAGTCGTTTTCATAACAATTCTCTTAATTTTTTGGTGTTTATTCGTTCAAAATAATTAGCAGAACTACTTAGAAGCCAATTTCTATTGCTTGAACAAGTTCTTTTAATTTATACTTAATTAATATCAATTTATATTGCTAAATAAAAGAAAAGATTCTATAAAGCACCTTGTCAAGTTTGTAAACTTTGTTCTCTTAACCTATTACCATATATCCTTAAGATTGCTTTGCATGTACATCCTTCACCAAAGCACCATTAAGAAAAGTTGATTGTGTATCTAGTTGATAAATTGCCCAACCATTATAGGTTGCTAAAGACAATACAATTTTAATAATATCAAACCAAGTAATCAATATCAAAAATCTGACATGCCCCTTTACAACTAATCAAGTTGTATACCTTTGTAAAAATCTTTCTAAACTAAGTGGATTTATAAATACATTCCAGCTTTATAATTTCTTTTCCTTTCAATAACTTCACCAAAGTCTTGTCTTATTTTTTCAATTGCCTTAATTTCTTCTCTCATTATAACTTACCATTCTTCTTTGACCATTGTATTTTCAGAGACCCAGGTTTTGAAACAAAAAATCATTATGATTGATAGATATTAGCAAGGTTCCTTATTCTTCTACAATGGTTCTATTTTTTTTAATTCAATAACTTTATAGCCTTTATTTTCTTTATTGTAGCTATAAAAAAAGTTGAGACTCTTGTCATCCAATTTCTTCCATAATTTAATGGGTACAAGCACATAGTCAATGCAACAAAATTTTGCATTCATTCTGAGCTGCTAAACAAGTATTCCCTTTAAAATCTTTTATTAGAAATTTCGTTTTGTTTGATGCTTATTAATCCCTGAATTAGATAAGAATAGAATTGCATGTGGATTCAGTATGTCATTAATTTTATAACCAGGTAAACCCTTTGGATTAAGTTAATCTTGCACTAAAGTCTTTTCCTCCTATTTGTTTAAGATTGACTAAAGTTTAAATTAAATACTTTATAATTATTTTTTCTTTATGTGTGCCTTTGTCATTTGACAGATCCCATAATTGGGTTTTAGTTGACCTAATAGAACCATTAAATTTACCCTGACCATGTATTTTGAAAGTGGATAAATGTATAATTTTATATTAGAGCTAAATCATTTAATAATCCTATAGTTCATATCCACATCAAAGGATTTAGGCTACAAAGAGGTTCTGATTTTTAGTTACAAATTTTCTCAAATGTCTTTTGAGAATGACATTATAAACCTAAGAAGTAAGGCATATGTCATCGATATGATTGGTTTAATTGAAAAGAAACAATATGAGATTGTGGAAGAAATTAGATATATGTTTTTAGTAAATGTTTGTTTTGACGATTTTTGCAAGTTCAAAATCATATGTTCTTTTGTTAATCTAATGACCTTTTCACAAATACGACTAGTAATGTTATTCACATATTAATGATCAAAAATTTTAACTTTAAGCAACAATAATTATGAGTTATAAAGGATAATTGAAGATAGAGATGCCTAAGGGGAGCTATTAGAAGGCCAAAAAAAAAGAAGAACATTTGAGGAAAATAGAGTTAAAGGGGAAAATAAAGCAAGTGGATTATAAACTTAAGCTCACTAGGAATGATAACAAGCAACTGAAGATTATATTAATGACATATCTCACTGTTGTTTTGATGTTGATATCTATTATTGTCATCTTTTCACTCTCTAAACTAGGAGACTAGTGTGAGAAGTACATGTTTAACAAAGTATAGAGGGACTAGTATACTTGACAACAAGGAAATGGTAAATAGAACTGAGATGAACAATTTAAAATTATCAATTTATGATAAAAGTAACTTAATGTTAATCAATAACATAATCTAACAATAATTTGAAGACTATAAGAGTAAAAGAAAGGAAAGGCTATGTAGGAGTAAAACATAACTTCCTTTCCTACATGGCCTACATATAAAGCTATGTAGGAAAGGAAGTTAATTGATTATATGAACTAACTACGTGAATATTCATATAATTAAAGTGGCTTTGTGGCAATGATTGTACTCTAGTTTATCATATCTATTAATCATGTATGTAGTTATCAATAGACAATATGAAGTAAGGTAATGATTTTGACAATGTAAGCGATAGTTTGCCATTATGTACTTTAGCCTACTCCTTTTGTTTCAGGTGCAACAAACCATGGCCTAATCCTAGTTAGTGACACTAAAAACAAACACTTAAGTGAAAATGACGAATAAGGAATTTCTAATAGGTAAGGGGTAAACAATTGTCAAAATAAACAACATGGATAACAATTTATGAGAGACAAATTAGTATTGGATTTTCCCATAAAATGTAAAAATAAGTATTCGTAACTAAACAACTTCAGTTTCTCAAGATAGTCACAAACCTTAGGCTCATAAATGTTCAATATTGGACTATTTTGTTTGTGTGTTGATATCACAAAGATTTATGTTTTCACATTGCAACTTATAGCATGGAATAAAAGTTGGATCTTGTAGAGGATAGATTTGTAATTTTATCGGCTAAGATCTTATTGATTATTGCTTAGTTTTTAAACGATCTAGAAAGGGGGTTGAATAGATCTTTAAAGCTCTTTGAAATATTCTATAATAAAATCAGAAATTAATTCACACAAAAACAATTTAAACAAATTTAAATATAAAGAGTAGGGAAGAAGAGCAAACACTATTTTTATAGAGGTTCGGTGCTAAGACCTACGTCCTCTACCTAAGCTCCCACTTAGATTTTGGCAAACCACTTTACTGCACACTTTTTAGTTTAGTGTGAACTCTTACAACACCACTTGATTTCCGGCTCAAGCTACCTTTACACTTGATTTGTCTTCTAGCACAAATCCTACCAACACCACTTGATTTCCGGCTCAAGCTACCTAACAAGTGATTCTCCTCTAAACACTTAACTCACAATAATCACAATGATAGAAAATAGAAATGCTAACTCTCAGTACAAATGAATGGAATTAAGACCAAGCTAAGAGTAGTATGAGAACAAATTTTTGGAACTGTAGTAGTATACTTTGATTTTTGCGTTCCTTCCATTTCCCTTGATGTTTCTCTATTTATTTGCAAGCTATAAGATGATTATAGCCGTTGGGGATGTCCACTAGCCGTTGTTGATATTTCCTAGCCATTCCTTGATTTCCTCCTTTCCATTTCTGACTAATTGACTTCGATGAGAATCGGTTTCTTTGTACTCGTAAGTCGACTTGTCGTGGTGTGTAAGTCGACTTGTAACAACGATTTTCGTAAAACTTTATCTCTGCTCTTCTATAAGTCGACTTATGCAGTGTAATTTGACTTGTAACCTTCGATAAGTCGACTTATAGTCTATTAGTCGACTTGTGTTGTTCTCAACCTGACAGATCTTGATATATTAGTCGACTTATGATTTACTAGTCGACTTATGTTGGCTTCAACGGTTATATTGCAGAAAATCTTGATCTTTAATTGTTGGGATACATATCTTTGAAGATCTTTATCCATAATCTTCATCCTTGAATATCTCTAGCACATTTAAGGAAATTTCCATCTTGATTCCACAATGATTAATCTCTTTCCCATCAAAGATTAATGCTATCTTGATTTGCACAATTCTTTTATTGAATATCAATCCCAAAGTACCTGAAATAATTTCTTAACCAATTCTATCATTTTATTATTATCAAAACTTAAGTAGGATTTAATTTGTCAATCACCATTGGTCCAACAATCTCCTCCTTTTTGATAATGACAAAACATTTAGAAATTGTTTAAGAAATTAAAAACAAAGAAAAATTGATCAAGGTTTTTATGCCTTGTCTAATTGGTTAGTTGTCTCCCCCTTAATCATATAAATCATTGAATTTAAATAACCTTGCAAAACAAATTCATAAAATTTGTATAGTCCATAATTTTAATATAGATTCAATTCAAAGACAATTTAACATACTCCCCTTAATCAAGTAACTAAACAATTATCCAATTTCCAATTTTCCTCCCCCTTTTGGTCACAATCAAAACAACTAATACCAACCAACAAGATGAAATAGAGGAAACACAAATAGTCATCAATATAAAGATACAAATATGAAGAGGAAAAATTATCGCAATTACATTAAATAGAGAAACAAGTCATCAAACACAAATAGTCTCAAGTAGCAATCCAACAATATGAAAACAATATGAAATGTCGGTCTTGGATGGATACAAAAACCATCATGGTGGAGAAACATCATCGTGAAGAAATCTCAAAGGTAGAAGAGAATGTGTTTTCGGAGATTTGAGGGAAGGAATTTTTAAAGAGACCCAGATGACTGATAGTCGACTAGTAGGATATTAGTCGACTAATAAAAATAAAAGAAAGAGTGGGGGTTGTTTGATATAAAACTAGTCGACTGGTCGTGTTGAGTTAGTTGACTGATGCATTTAAACACCTTATCTCTTGATGCAATAGTCAACAAGCCAATCAATAATTAATACATTGTCAATGGTAGGCAAAGGTTCCTTACCCACTTTACCAACACCAATGACTTTACCTTTGTTGTTATCTCCAAATGTGACATATCCTTGATTCTTTGGTTTGATTTCTGCAAATAAGTTCTTATCTCCACTCATATGCCTTGGACATCCACTATCAATTTACCATGTGCTTGGTAGATTTTCATTCCTTGCTTGTACCTACAATTGAAACATTCTTTCTTCTCATTGGTACCCAAGCCATTTTGGGTCCATTTTGGTTAGTCATATAAACCACATTAGGAGGTGTTGTACCTTTTAACACCCAAATTTTCTTAACCTTAACACATCTCCTGATACTTTTGCATGCAATTTCTATATGACCGTCTTTCAAGCATCTAGCACATTGAGTAACTTTTCCATCCTTAGTGAATTTGGAAATTAAAGAACAATCTCTATTAAAAGGATCGTATCCTAAACCATGTTTAGAAATAGAATATCTTTGTAAAGACAACATCTTTTCAAATTTTTCATTTCCATTAGCAAATTTTCCAACCACATAAGAAAATTCCTTTCTAAGTCTATCAAGCTCACAAATAAGATTTTCCTTTTCAGCAAGGCATGCAGAATGATCTTCCTTAGGACAATCTAAATCATCAATAGTCTCATGAAAAACATTATTTTCAGTAACTAGATCTCTTACTTTCTTTCTCAACCTCTTGTTGATTTCAATAGCTTCTTCAAAATCAATTTGTAAAGCATTAAAAGAATCTATAAGATCTTGATCAATTAATGTTACCTCATCTTCATCATCACTTGGTAAGGAGCTATTTGCCATAAGAGCTAAGTTGTTTTCATCACTGTTTTGGTATGCTTCCTCATCATTACTCCAAGTGGCTACTAGGCTAGCTTTCTTTTTCCCTTTGTCATACTTGTCATTTTTCTGAAGATTTGAACTCTACTTTTCTTCATAGCCTTTAGACCTTCTTTCCATGGTGTACTTCTTTCTTTCTTCATTTCTACCACCACGTAATTCTTTCCTCCTATTTTTGAGTAGTCCTTTGAACTTTCTCAAGTTTCTAGCATACATTGCTATTTCTTCATCTTCGTCTTTTTCATCTAACCCTTCATCGCTTTCATCAAGAGAAGAAAAATTAGCTTTTAAAGCAATTGACTTTTGTGACTTACCTCTTCCTCCTCTTGACTTAAGAATGATCTCATAGTTTATGAGTGATCCCACCATGGCATTAAATTCCAATTGATTGAGATCTTTAGACTCCATAATGGCTGTGACTTGTGAGCCCCATTCTTTCGGTAATGAACGTAGAATCTTTTTCACCTTCTCACTATCCATCATGTGTTTTCCAAGGTTGCCTAATCCATTGATAATTTCTACAAAACGATCAAGCATAGTGGAAATAGACTCACCTTCCTTCATGACAAACATTTCATAGTCATGGAGAAGCATGTTGATTTTTGTCTCTCGAACTTGATTGGTTCCTTCGTGAGTAATGTGAAGTCTCTCCCACATTTCTTGAGAGCTAGTGCATGAGTTCACTCGATTTCTTTCCTCAATAGTGAGAGCGCAGTATATCAATTTCATTGCTTTTGCGTTGATGTAGGCTTGCTTCTAATCATTGTCGTCATACTCCAGCTCCGTTTTCAATTCACCATTCTCTTTCAAAGGTGCTTGTGGACCAAAATGATGATCTTCTAATACTCTACTCCTCACTTATAATATGATACTTCATAGGATTTTCCAAGAAGAATAGTTAGTACCATTAAATAAAGGAGGCGATTATTGGTGTTACCTTCTTCCGCTAGATTGTTGTGTGTCATCCCTGGATACTTCTGCTCTGATACCAATTGTAAATGATCTAGAAGGGGGGTTGAATAGATCTTTAAAGCTTTTTGAAAAATTCTACAATAAAATCAGAGGTTAATTCACACAAAACAATTTAAACAAATTTAAATATAAAGAGTAGGGAAGAAGAGCAAACCTTTGTTTTATAGAGGTTGGTCTTTAAGACTTACGTCCTCTACCTAAGCTCCCACTTAGGATTTGGCAAACCACTTTCTTGCACACTTTTAGTTTAGTGTGAACTCTTACAACACCACTTGATTTCTGGCTCTAGCTACCTTTACACTTGATTTGTCTTCCGGTACAAATCCTACCAACACCACTTGATTTCCAGCTCAAGCTACCTTTACACTTGATTTGTCTTCCGGCATAAATTCTACCAACACCACTTGATTTCCGGCTCAAGCTACCTAACAAGTGATTCTCCTCTAATCACTTAACTCACAATAATCACAATGATAGAAAATAGAAATGCTAACTCTCAGTACAAATGAATGGAATTAAGACCAAGCTAAGAGTAGTATGAGAACAAATTCTTGGAACTATAGTAGTATACTTTGATTTTTGCGTTCCTTCCCTTTCCCTTGATGTTTCTCTATTTATTTGCAAGCTATAAGATGATTATAGCCGTTGGGGATGTCCACTAGCCGTTGTTGATATTTCCTAGTCGTTCCTTGATTTCCTCCTTTCCATTTGTGACTAATTGACTTCGTCAGAATCAGTTTCTTTGTACTCGTAAATCGACTTGTCGTGGTGTGTAAATCGACTTGTAACAACGATTTTAAGTAAAACTTTATCTCCGCTCTTCTATAAGTGGACTTATGCGGTGTAAAGTCGACTTGTAACTTCGATAAGTCGACTTATAGTCTATTAGTGGACTTGTGTTGTTCTCAACTTTGACAGATCTTGATATATTAGTGGACTTATGATTTACTAGTGGACTTATGTTGGCTTCAACGGTTATATTGCAGAAAATCTTGATCTTTAATTGTTGGGATACATATCTTTGAAGATCTTTATCCATAATCTTCATCCTTGAATATCTCTAGCACATTTAAGGAAATTTCCATCTTGATTCCACAATGATTAATCTTTTCCCATCAAAGATTAATGCTATCTTGATTTTCACAATTCTTTTATTGAATATCAATCCCAAAGTACCTGAAATAATTTCTTAACCAATTCTATCATTTTATCATTATCAAAACATAAGTAGGATTTAATTTGTCAACCACCATTGGTCCAACAAGTTTCATTTTTTGGCAATATTTCTGTTTTCAAGGAGATTAAGGAGAAGCCTTAGCAAGTATTAATTTTTGACATTCATTTCCTTTTATTTTTAACAATGTGAACAATGACTTTTTTTACATATTTTAATCGAATTTGTATTTGTTTCTATATTTTCAACATAGTCATTTTGCATCTTTTTACTTCATTGAAAATAGAACTTTTATCATCCTTTTTATGTTTTAAAAGGCAAACGACTGGATTTTCTTGCATGACATGGCAACAATCAAATGCTATAACTAAGACTTCGAACATGAATTTATATCAACTTGCGTACTGCTTTGAAATTCATTGTCTTCTTTGCTTTGTTTTGATTATCTTATTTGGTTATTTGCTCATTCTAGCTCTGTCGTCATCTTCTTTCACGTACTTTAAGAAGATCCTTTTGTTTGTTTTGTTATTTACTAAGTTTTTATGTAATTGGTTTAATTTGGGTATTTGTTTGTGGTTTGAAATTCTCATTTGAACTTCCTGCATCTTTAATGTAAATGGCTGCACCAACCGAAACTTGTTTGTGGTATGAACTTCGGTTTATAAATGAATTAATATAGGATGTTGACTTATATTATAGTTCCAATTATATTAATTATGTCAATCCGTTATTTCATTTATGCTCTTTGAAATGATTAGTTTATCTTTACTTTTCATTTGTGAATCTTTACGCATTTTAATATAATAATGATTTTCTTCTAAACATATTAGATAATTTGTATATGTTGCAATAATTTGTTAAAAATAAGTATTCATATTTTATTTGGCACTAGTACATATTTAATTTAGGTTAAATATCAAACTTCTAACATTAATTCTCTTCTAACATATATGATTATAAAAAAATAAATCTTCAATTAAAAAATAATTTTGATCTTAACCCATAACTTGTTATGAAGCTCCTATGAGGCTTATTGGTGAAAAATATCACGAGCTTAGGAGTCACAACGAGAACTTATTTTCTAGATTCACAAGTCTTATCTTTGGTGATTAATTCAATTGTTTAATACTTAGGGGATGTTATGTAATGTTTAGATGTTTTGTAATCTTTGATGAACATGAATGATACTAACTATAGAATCACTGTTTTAAATTAACAGTTTTGCATAAATGAGTAATGTAGAATCACTGTTTTAAAGTAACAGTTTTGCATAAATGAGTAATGTTGATATATCTTAGATGTATAGACGATTAGCATCTGATGGTTTCATTAATCCTAAGTTTGTTGAAGGAGTTGAAGCTTTTATTCATTATGCATGTTCTGAACCTACATATATGGATGGCCCAAAGATTAGATGTCTATGTAAAAAGAGCAAAAACATACGTTTCCTTTCTATTAATAAAGTTAATGGGCGTTTGCTAAGAAAAGGGTTTGTCCTCAATTATTTTAAGTGGACACGACATGGGGAACCATTGTTTTGTAGCACCTTAAGGGGTAATCAAGTATAATCTTCTGTGAACTTAAATGAGTTTGAAGGGGGGATAGACACGCGTGAGGAAAACAAGAGCAACGTGGCGTCGTTTCTGGAGGCAACAAGAACATAAGTGATGTACAACGTAACAGGAAGCGTCGTTTTGAAGCAACACGCAGCAGTGAAGCATATACGTTGGCATTTCAAAAAGCTACAGCAGGGAGGATTAAAGGGTTTTAAGTGAGGTGACCTTAATTCATCAAATCAAACTACAGTAGACACTAGAAATAAAACGAGGCAACAGTGGAGAGAAGAAAAGAGGGACGGCGCAGCCAAGAGGCTTCACAGGTGCGGCAGCTGGCGTGGGCTTGAGTCTGCACTCTTGTTGTAACTGGAGAGGAGCGAGTGTGAAGCGAGAGGCGAGAAGGTTTTAAGGGTTGGAGAAATAAATTGTCAAATCGATGAACAGTGGAGTGAAGCTTTGGGCGGTGAAGAACTAGAGAATTTTTGCTAAGGATTAAGACAGGGATTGAAGCAATTTATCGAGAAAGACCCATGAAGAGCTAAACGTCCCAATACTGGTTTGGAGGTTAAATCGATGTCGACGACTCGGGTTAAGTATTATTTTAATTATTTTGTTGTTTTTTTCTCTCATTAGAAATTGATTGTGTTGTCTGATTTTAACTGATTTGGGTTTCGTGTATGGATAATCGGATTTTTGTTATTATTCGGTTATTTGCGTATGAATCTATTGGGTATTGTGAGTGATGATTTTAATGCGTTCATTGGATTGTTAATTGCAAAACCCATTGCTAGAATTTCGATATAATCCGTAATTGTTATGTTGAAATTCATGTGTAGCGACTAATGATTCGTAATCATTAGGGATAACATGACCTCGGCTAAATGACCCGAGCATGTGTCTTTGTTGCCTTGATTAATTAGTCTTCCTAATTTGTAATGCTACTGCCTAATTAAATCTAGAGATCGTATCCTAGGTTATTAGGTGGTTATGTTGGACCCCAAACCTTGAGTTACAATTTGAGTTAGTAATATGAATGGTCAAGTGGATGAGTTGATTGAAATGAAGTTATATAGCAAGAATTAGAAAGAAAAAGTGTGAAAATTTGAAGGATTTAGAAAGTTTGACTTTTGGATTGACTTTGAGAGTTGACTTATGATTTAGGCAAAATTTGATAAAATGGTCTTCTGGAAACTTGTAGGTTATGTTAAGAGATTTTTGTGGACATAAAGTTTGTAATTTTTCGATATCGGAGTGAAAGTTATGATCGAGTCAAAGTTTATGTTTGATAGGGTTTGACTTTAATTATGATTAAATCTTTGACTGAGAAATTAACCTAGTTAGAGGTTAATTGAGCTTTGATGTTCTTCATGAAAATTGAAGGATTTGTTTTGATCTTTATTTCGATATAAAGTATGTAATTTTTCGATCTCGGAATAATAAGTTATGATTTTACAAGTTTGTATAGAGGATAGTATCTTTGACGGAAAATGGACTCCGTAGGAGTTGAATTGAGTTTATGTTCTTCTTGGAAGATTTAGAGTTTCTCTCAAGCTTTCTATAGAGACTAAGTTTGTCAAAATCGGAGTTCGGGAGTAAAAGTTATGAATTTGGAAGTTTTAGATTTAAAAATAATAATAACAATAATAAAAATAAAAAAATTAAGCATCCCGTCACTCTGGCGACGCATCGCCGTAGCGATCTGACTTTCAGCTTCGCATCACCAGGCGACGCGTCGCCCTGGTGATCTAGCGTTTTCCTTGCCCAAACGACGCCGTTTTGCTCCACGATTTCTTGACTTTCTTTCTCCAATCCGACATTTGTTTACCGTTTTGTTCATATCTTTTCCGTTCGACATCCGATTGAGTTGATTCTTTTGCGTTGGATTCCTAAGACAATGAATTTAATTTTATAAGAAATTTGTGAACTTTTGAGATTAAATTAATGGTGATTAATTTAATCAAAGTGAGTCGGGAAATTTTCGAGCATGATTAGGTGTTTTGTGAAATTCGGGATCTGTAGAGATTCGATTGAAGCGATTCTTAAGGCAAAATAAAGATAAGACAAGGGCTACAAATCATATGAAGACATGAAATGTCAATTTTGCCTTAGGACTTTTAATTTTGAATTTAAATTCGGATTGGGGTGTAATTTTGGATTAGGAACACTGTGAGTAATTTGAGTATAACTTTTGATCTGGTGATCGAAATGAGACGATTCTTATTTTGAATTAAACTAGAGACATAAGGATACAATTATTATGAAGACATTGAGTTTCAATTCTGGGATTAAGAATGTGAATTTTGGACTGAAATAATCGTACATAAGAAATGTGTTAGAATATGGATTTTCCCTTATTTAGCACATAACTTTTGATGTAGTGCTCGGAATTGGCGCGGTCAGTGGCGTTAGATTCGTATGATTGAGAGGAACATTTCTTTAGAAGGAAGTTTTAACAAATTCCTTCAACTCGATAGTCTGCGAATCAAAACCGCAAGTGAAAATGGCATAAAGTAACATGTGAGGGCTTTTTGGTCTTTTAGCCCTCAATTAAACAACATGACTTATATAAACATATGGGCTGCCGTTTAGAGTGGAGAATTCTCGAAGGTTTGAGAAGAATAAGAGAAAATAAGAAGAGGAAGAGAGAAGCTCTTTAATTTATGGAGAAAAACGATGGAAGCTTAGAGATTTTTGAATTTTTAAGACTTCAAGCTTATTTTTGGAGTAGATTCAAGGGAAAAGGAAGGAAGAAGGTGAAAGCTTCCTCAAGAACCAAGAAATTTCGAAAATAGAGAGGAAAAAAAGGTAAGAGAAATATTTAAACTTTGAGTTTTTGATGAATTTTTAGTTTAGAATTGTGAAAAAGGATTTGGGTTTGTGGTTTATGATGTTAGTTTTGATATTAATGCTTTAGGTTATGTTTAATTTTGGATGAAAAATTGATTAAGGTTTAGGCTTAATTTTATGATTAAGAATTTTGAGATATTTTGGTGTAGAATTATAGGAAGTATGATGAATTGATGATATATGAAATCAATTTGAAGAATTTGTATTTTATGGTATTGAATTGGGATAAATTGGTTTAGGCCAATTTTAGGATTTGGGGATTTTGAAATTGGGGATTTAAATAGTTTGGAATTAATGTGAATTGATGAATTGTGAGATTAATTTTGAAGAAATTATGTTTTATGAGATTGAATTTGGGTGTATTGGTTTAGGCCAATTTTGAAAATTGGGATTTTCAAAATTGGAGATTGAAATAACTTGGAATTATGATAGTTATGTTTTTCCTATGGTTGAGTTTGAGAATTATGCAAATTATGATGATGAATTTGGATGTTATTGGCTTAGGAATTTTAAATTGAAGAAAGAAGAAGGAATTTGGAGAATTGACTATTTGGACAAGCTTAGCGTCATTTAAAGTGGGTAGCATATTTATATTTTGATTTATAAGTTAAATATTACTTTTCAAAATTTGAGAAAATGAAAGAAAAGATTTTCGTACTTTGTTTATTTCGAATGATTTTTGGAAAATTATTACAAGCGTAAATTCATTGCGTTAAATGATTTGATAAACTGATAGAAATTACGAAAAATGCATTTGTTGTGTATGCATTAAATGATTTGATTTCGAAATTAGAATTGAATGATGAATTGATCAAATTGTATGCTTTATGTGAATGTGTGGAAAATTAAGAAATTGAAAAGTGCCTTGAGGCGCAATCAGGCTCTTCGTTTTCGATTATGTGTTATGTGGGTTTGGTAGGTCCTTGGTGAGTCGTTATTTGTCTATGTGTATAGCCTTCTCCAGGCTACCCATTAGTGTACAGACTCCGTTCGGACTCCTTCACGGCTACAACTGGACATGATGCGGGAAAGTGTAGTACGTTCATTCACTGTTGCTGCAGGACCATTATCTGACTGGGGTATGCGATCGTCTGTTGGACTAGCAGGACCATTACGATATGTTATGTGTTTTGATTTGTTTCTATGTTCTGCATTCATGTTTATAAAGTGAGAAATGAAAATTGAAATTATGTTGCATTCATATTTATGAAGAATTCGAGAATTTTGAAAAATGAGAAAAATGAGATTTTTATGAGAAGTTTGGGAAAATTGGAAAGAGTTTGAGAGAAATATTCCAAAGTTGAAAAGTTTGAAATATTAGCCCTTTTGGCAAAAAGTTTATAAAGAAATGTTTTACCTTATTTATCGGTTTATAAATGTGTTATCCACGAGCTTAGAGCTCACCCCCCTTTCATCCCCATCTCCGGGTTTGACGGAGATCGGATGAAAGAATGTGAACTGTCAGTTTCGACATATGTGTCGATTAGATTTTGTGTATTTTGGATTTTGAGTATGGATCATTTGTGGTTTAAGAAAGGTTTGAAAGAAAATGTATTTGTGTATAAAGTTAAGTATTGTGAATGATTGTGAAATTTGTATAGGAAATTATGGAGAATTTGAGAACATATTGTATGGTTGATTTGGGAATTTGTATAAATTTGAGATATATATTGATTTTGAATTATGAGATTGGTATATTGATTTGAGAAATATGGAAGTATTAGTTTTAGGTTTGTGTTTCTGCTGGTGTTGGGATTCCGGACGGGAGAGTCCGATGGTTCTGATATTTTGATTAGGGATTATAGAAGTGTATTTTGCCTTTGCAGGAAATTTTGGGTTAGGATAAAGGCAGCCGTTATGCTGCCGAATTTTCGATAAGATTTGGGATAAAAGTGTAATTTTGGGAATTGGTTGCATTGGTTATGTTTTAAATGTGTTTGAGTAAGAGAAGAAATGAATAAGGAATGAAAAGAATAAGAAAAAAATTCATAGCGGTTTTGGAGCGTCTTAGGATTCCCAGCGATTATGTTCATTCGATAAGTTTCCTTTGATTATTGTTTCGGATGTCGGATGTATGCCTTTGATTTCGTTTAAGCTTTGCAATCTGTTCGTTTGATTCGATTAGTTCTTGCTTAGCTTGCTTTTGCTTAACCGCTTACTTTTCGATTTGTTTCGATTCGCTTACTCGATTCGTTTCGCTATTTTCGCTTCGCATCCGCTTTGTACTTTGTTTACGCATTACATTTTACGTAAATCGTTTTTTGGTTGGGATCGGCCCGGATCGGTCCCAACATTATGGTATCGAGCCCGATAATATGACCTTACTTGGCGTATGAGTATGAATAAGAAATTGATCTGAGTTTGTAAAGATAAAAGTGAATTTGTGAGAGTGTGCTAGGTGGTCATTTGATTTTGATGAAAGAAATATGATGGTCTTTAGGAATTTGAAATTGATGTGCATGACTATTTGGCGAATTCAAATGATTGGTTTGATTTGAGTGTTAAGAATATGTTTGATTTTGAATGTGTTGAGGAAATTAAGATTAGAACTTCTTGAGAAATTGTGATGAATTGATATAGATGAAAGAATGATGACATAATGATGATTAAACCATATTAGGGTTCCTTAAGAAATGGACCATTAATTTGTGCCCATATATGAAGAAATAATGAGTTATAGATATAGTGTTTTGATATGATATGAGTGATATATGATTTAAGGAAGTGAAAATTTTGAAGAGATTGAGAATATGTATGAAGAGTAAAAGTGATGAAAAGAAATTGATTATGAGTTGTGAAAAGAAATTAGTAAGAAAGTGCTTGATGATCATTGTTTAGAAAGAAATTTATGTAAGAATGAATTACTTGGAGTTAAGTAAATATGAATTTCGAGGACGAAATTCTTTTAAGAGGGGGAGAAATGTTGGACCCCGAACCTTGACTGACAATTTGAGTTAGTAATATGAATGGTCAAGTGGATGAGTTGATTGAAATGAAGTTATATAGCAAGAATTAGAAAGAAAAAGTGTGAAAATTTGAAGGATTTAGAAAGTTTGACTTTTGGATTGACTTTGAGAGTTGACTTATGATTTAGGCAAAATTTGATAAAATGGTCTTCTGGAAACTTGTAGGTTATGTTAAGAGATTTTTGTGGACATAAAGTTTGTAATTTTTCGATATCGGGAGTGAAAGTTATGATCAGTCAAAGTTTATGTTTGATAGGGTTTGACTTTAATTATGATTAAATCTTTGACTGAGAAATTAACCTAGTTAGAGGTTAATTGAGCTTTGATGTTCTTCATGAAAATTGAAGGATTTGTTTTGATCTTTATTTCGATATAAAGTATGTAATTTTTCGATCTCGGAATAATAAGTTATGATTTCTATAAGTTTGTATAGAGGATAGTATCTTTGACCGGAAAATGGACTCCCGTAGGAGTTGAATTGAGTTTTATGTTCTTCTTGGAAGATTTAGAGCTTCTCTCAAGCTTTCTATAGAGACTAAGTTTGTCAAAATCGGAGTTCGGGAGTAAAAGTTATGAATTTCGGAAGTTTTAGATTTAAAATAATAATAATAATAATAATAATAATAATAATAATAATAATAAAATTAAGCATCCCCGTCACTACGGCGACGCATCGCCGTAGCGATGCGAGCTTTCAGCTCGCATCACCAGGGCGACGCGTCGCCCTGGTGATGCAAGCGTTTTCCTTGCCCGAAACGACGCCGTTTTGCTCCCTGATTTCTTGACTTTCTTTCTCCAATCCGACATTTGTTTACCGTTTTGTTCATATCTTTTCCGTTCGACATCCGATTGAGTTGATTCTTTTTGCGTTGGATTCCTAAGACAATGAATTTCATTTTATAAGAAATTTGTGAACTTTTGAGATTAAATTAATGGTGATTAATTTAATCAAAGTGAGTCGGGAAATTTTCCGAGCATGATTCGGTGTTTTATGAAATTCGGGATCTGTAGAGATCCGATTGAAGCGATTCTTAAGGAAAAATAAAGATAAGACAAGGGCTACAAATCATATGAAGACATGAAATGTCAATTTTGCCCATAGGACTTTTAATTTTGAATTTAAATTCGGATTGGGGTGTAATTTTGGATTAGGAACACACTGTGAGTAATTTGAGTATAACTTTTGATTTGGGAATCGAAATGAGGCGATTCTTGTTTTGAATTAAACTAGAGACATAAGGATACAATTGTTATGAAGACATTGAGTTTCAATTCTGGGATTAAGAATGTGAATTTTGGGACTGAAATAATCGTACATAAGAAATGTGTTAGAATATGGATTTTCCCTTTATTTACTTTACATAACTTTTGATGTAGTGCTCGGAATTGGCGCGGTCAGTGGCGTTAGATTAAGTATGATTGAGAGGAACATTTTTTAGAAGGAAGTTTTAACAAATTCCTTCAAATCGATAGTCTTGAATCAAAACCGCAAGTGAAAATGGCATAAAGTAACATGTGAGGGGCTTTTTGGTCTTTTTAGCCCTCAATTAAACAACATGACTTATATAAACATATGGGCTGCCGTTTAGAGTGGAGAATTCTCGAAGGTTTGAGAAGAATAAGAGAAAATAAGAAGAGGAAGAGGAGAAGCTCTTTCGGCTATGGAGAAAAATGATGGAAGCTTAGAGATTTTTGAATTTTTAAGACTTCAAGCTTATTTTTGGGGTAGATTCAAGGGAAAAGGAAGGAAGAAGGTGAAAGCTTCCTCAAGAACCAAGAAATTTCGAAAATAGAGAGGAAAAAAAGGTAAGAGAAATATTTAAACTTTGAGTTTTTGATGAATTTTTAGTTTAGAATTGTGAAAAAGGATTTGGGTTTGTGGTTTATGATGTTAGTTTTGATATTAATGCTTTAGGTTATGTTTAATTTTGGATGAAAAATTGATTAAGGTTTAGGCTTAATTTTATGATTGAGAATTTTGAGATATTTTGGTGTAGAATTATAGGAAGTATGATGAATTGATGATATATGAAATCAATTTCGAAGAATTTGTATTTTATGGTATTGAATTGGGATAAATTGGTTTAGGCCAATTTTAGGATTTGAGGATTTTGAAATTGAGGATTTAAATAGTTTGGAATTAATGTGAATTGATGAATTGTGAGATTAATTTTGAAGAAATTATGTTTTATGAGATTGAATTTGGGTGTATTGGTTTAGGCCAATTTTGAAAATTGGGGATTTTCAAAATTGGAGATTGAAATAACTTGGAATTATGATAGTTATGTTTTCCTATGGTTGAGTTTGAGAATTATGCAAATTATGATGATGAATTTGGATGTTATTGGCTTAGGGAATTTTAAATTGAAGAAAGAAGAAGGAATTTGGAGAATTGACTATTTGGACAAGCTTAGCGTCATTTCGAAGTGGGTAGCATATTTATATTTTGATTTATAAGTTAAATATTACTTTTGAAAATTTGAGAAAATGAAAGAAAAGATTTTCGTACTTTGTTTATTTCGAATGATTTTGGAAAATTATTACAAGCGTAAATTCATTGCGTTAAATGATTTGATAAAGCGATAGAAATTCGAAAAATGCATTTGTTGTGTATGCATTGAATGATTTGATTTCGAAATTAGAATTGAATGATGAATTGATCAAATTGTATGCTTTATGTGAATGTGTGGAAAATTAAGAAATTGAAAAGTGCCTTGAGCAATCCGACTCTTCGTTTTCGATTATGTGTTATGTGGGTTTGGTAGGTCCTTGGTGAGTCGTATTGTCTCTATGTGTATAGCCTTCTCCGGGCTGCCCGCTAGTGTACGGAGCTCGATTCGGACTCCTTCACGGCTACTAACTGGACCGCAATGCGGAAAAGTGTAATGCGTTACATTCCTGTTGCAGGACCATTATTATGCGGGAGCTATGCGATCTGTCTGTTTGGACTAGCTGGACCATTCGATATGTTATGTGTTTTGATTTGTTTCTATGTTCGCATTCATGTTTATAAAGTGAGAAATGAAAATTGAAATTATGTTGCATTCATATTTATGAAGAATTGAGAATTTTGAAAAATGAGAAAATGAGATTTTTATGAGAAGTTTGGGAAAATTGGAAAGAGTTTGAGAGAAATATTCCAAAGTTGAAAAGTTTGAAATATTAGCCCTTTTGGCAAAAGTTTATAAAGAAATGTTTTACCTTATTTATCGGTTTATAAATGTGTTATCCACGAGCTTCCGAACTCACCCCCTTTCATCCCCATCTCGGGTTTGGCGGAGATCGGATGAAAGAATGTGAAGACATCGATTTCGACATATGTGTCGATTAGATTTTGTGTATTTTGGATTTTGAGTATGGATCTGTTTGTGGTTTAAGAAAGGTTTGAAAGAAAATGTATTTGTGTATAAAGTTAAGTATTGTGAATGATTGTGAAATTTGTATAGGAAATTATGGAGAATTTGAGAACATATTGTATGGTTGATTTGGGAATTTGTATAAATTTGTGATATATATTGATTTTGAATTATGAGATTGGTATATTGATTTGAGAAATATGGAAGTATTAGTTTTAGGTTTGTGTTTACTTTGGTGTTGGGATTAGGACGGGAGAGTCCGATGGTTCTGATATTTTGATTAGGGATTATAGAAGTGTATTTTGCCTTTGCAGGAAATTTTGGGTTAGGATAAAGGCAGCCGTTATGCTGCTGAATTTTCGATAAGATTTGGGATAAAAGTGTAATTTTGGGAATTGGTTGCATTGGTTATGTTTTAAATGTGTTTGAGTAAGAGAAGAAATGAATAAGGAATGAAAAGAATAAGAAAAAAAATCATATGGATTTTGGAGCGTCTTAGGATTCCCAACGCGATTATGTTCATTCGATAAGTTTCCTTTGATTATTGTTTAGGATGTCGGATGTATGCGCTTTGATTTCGTTTAAGCTTTGCAATCATTCGTTTGATTCGATTAGTTCTTGCTTCCGCTTGCTTTTGCTTAACCGCTTACTTTTCGATTTGTTTCGATTAAACACTCGATTCGTTTAGCTATTTTAAACTTCGCATTAAGCTTTGCATTTGTTTCGCATAGAGTGAAAGTGTTAAGTTTAAGTAGTTGGATTTCGAAAGCGGGATCCAACAGGTTAGGTTTAATCAACGATCGTATCTTGATTAAACAAAACCTAAGGAAAAACTCGGGTTAATTTTTAATCCACAATTAATAATTTCTAGGAAAGGTTACAGAACAACAAATTAATAAAATATGCTTAATCAAGGTGTAGGCCGAGATTGAACCAAAGAACCGGATCCCTACCAAATTCCCCACATTTTTCATTTTATTGCATGTTTTCTTTAATTTTTTTTGTTAGTTAGTTTTATTTTATTTTCATCTCTAAAAATCCAAAACCCCTTTTTTCATAAACACCGATTAATTTCATTTCTTAAACTTTACATACACTCTCTGTGGGATCGACCTAGACTCGCCACTGCTACAATAATAGTCTAGTTATTTTAATTTTGATTAGCGTTACGACGCGTGGTCAAATTTTGGCGCCGTTGTCGGGGAGTGTGGTGTTTTAGTTTTTTTTGTGATTTAATTGGTGTTTTGTATATATTTGTTTGTGATTAATTTCTTTTCTGTTATTTGGTGATCTTTTCATTTTCTTATGTTGTGTTTGAAAAAAAAATTGTTATGGACGGAAGTAATTTCTTTTATAATTCATATTCTCATTCCTATAACAATGTTTGGACTGATCAACCTAACTTTTGTTATGGATGGAATAATCATCAGAATTACTTCCATGATAGTTTGCAGGACACACAACAATTCTTGTTCAGACCAGAAGCTTCCTATCACAACCCTGGTCAATCTCTAGAAGAGTTGATGTTGCAATTCCAGGAGAATACTTTACAATTCCAGAATGATGGAAGGCAATTTCCAGAAAGTACTTGGTCCCAAAACGGAGAGCCAACTTGGTTTAGGTGCATCTTTAGAAGAAATTGTTAACAAACTTATTGCTTCCAATTTGCAATTGCACTAGGATTTTCAGGAAATGAAAGCAAGCCAACAGGAAATGACAGCACACCAACAGAGGATGGAAAACCTAATAGGTCAGATGGTAGTGAGCCTTGATCACCTAGAATCGCAACAAGAAGAGGCGTCGTCGTATCAACCCGAGGTGTATCCAATCGAAGTCTATGCAAAAAATTTACAAAGTGATGAGGAGCTTGAGAATTTTGAGGTCAACCCTCAACGAATTGTTTGTGTCGAAGAAGTAAAGAAGGAGCTTGAAGCCACAAAGGACATATCTTTTAGCTCGGAGGTAAGTACTGAGTCCATAATTATTTTTGAAACTAACTCTTTTTGTTTACATTAAAGATTTGAGGAATTGAATGATGAAGAAAAAGGTAAAGAGACGTTCGAAATATTTTCGGAGTGTATGGACTCAGTCAAGATTGAGCATCTGAGGATAGGGAAGGCGTCGAGTAAGGATGATGATCAACTAAGATCCTATCCAGAATTACCTCACGTAGAGAAGCCGCATGTGCTACATGAAGATCACAACTTTGTCAGTGAGGAGAAAAAGAATTGAGCGGTGACCCTAAACAAAGGCGCTTCTTGGGAGGCAACCCAAGGGAAGTAAATTTCTTTTCCTTTATATTTTCGAATTACTTTTTATTTGTATGTGTGTTTTCGAATTTGTTTGTTTTACTTGTTTTTAAGTTTTCAATCAAGATGAGAGAAAGAATAAAACAAATGAAACAAACATTTTCTCATTTTCTATTGCTTCTAGGATTATATAATCATGATTGGAGTGTTGATTGACTGGATAATTTCATAGCAACTTTAGCATGTACTTTTGCTTTTGTGATTGGTCAATATGCATTATCTTTAGAAGAGTAGTGACTAGTGGTAGACAAAGCCGGTGAGATTTTGAGCCTTAATTGGTGACACATCATGTCGATCTCATTACCTTTTGATAATGTGTGAACTTCATGACATGTACATCTTGATTTTGCGTTGAATTTCTATTGAGACCACATTTTATCACATGCATTAACATGGATATGATTAGGCATTCTTTGTTTTCATAAGCTACATTGGCAAATGACCTACCTATTGACATAATTTTTCCTTGATAAAACCCTTCGAGCTTTAACCTTTCTTTTTGTATAAACCACATTTTATGCTTTTAAACTTAACCAAATGTCCTACCTAAATCATAAAGCTAGTGGAATATTTGTGATTGTTGAGGTTGTAGATGTACAAAATTCTAAGTGTGGGGGTGTATATATGTAAGGGTTGGTTATAATCTTGGGATATTATTTTATGTCTTATCATTAAGATTCCCATGTTGATGTAGTTTATTTTAATTTTTACAAGGAAAAGAAAAGAAAAGAAAATGAAAAAAACTATTAAAAAAAAAGAAAAAAAAAGAAAAAAAAGAAAGAAAAAATTTATTAAAAATAATTATCAAGGAAGAATTGCATATGTGTTTAAAAGTTGTTTATGATTTATGCATCTTCCTAGAGTTGTAATGATTGAGTTATTTGAGGATGTTGAATATGAGGTTGAGGTTTGCTTGAAAGGTTCACTCTTGTAATTTCATTGAGATAAATTATATGAGTGATTCCTTTGAATTGATATATACTTCATGTGGTTTGTGTGTGAGAGTTGAATGGGGTTGTGAAATGTAAATGTTGCATTCGTCATAACTGACGGTACCCAGTTTTTGATTAAGTGTTATTTTTGTTTCACTAGCTTTGATGACTTTCATACTTCTTGACCTAAATTTACCTCACCTTACCCTTGCCCACATTACAACCTTGAAAAGTCCTTTGATTCATGATTTTGCATGTGACCATTAGTGGTGGAGAAATGAAATGATATGCAAAGTTATGGATTGTCATGATCATGAATGGTGTTGAGTGTACCCATGGATATATTTTAATCAAACACATTTTCGAGTCTACCATTAGATTGCTCAGTTTTTGAAGATATTGAATGTTGATTGATCATGAGTAAAATCATAGAATGTTGATTTCTTGCTATGATGTTTGAAAGTTATTCATCTTTGCTTATGATTATATTGTTTAATTGAGTAAATGTTTCGGATCTTTGAGCTTAATTTGGATGTTTTGCCCGAGGACGGTCAAAAGCTAAGTGTGGGGGTATTTGATATGTGCTTAATTGTTAATATTTTTAATTATTTTCACTTAGTGATTATCGATACAAAAATGATTAAAATACTCACTTTAATTCATATTTGATTTTAGGTACAATTTGGAAGCGAAAAAATTAAAGTGAGTCAAAAGTATCCCATTTGAGATACTTTTCAAAGATTTATTTTTGTTTATCTTCATGAAGCAAGAAGAAAAAATAAAGACAAGAAAAATCAAATTAGGAGGAATCAGCTACAGTGAGAGGTGTAATTGCAAAGCACACGCCATTGTAGAAATTAAAGGTGCAAAATAAATGAGCACAAGGAAGGCAGCGTGGAATGAAAAACACAGTGTTTTAAATGCACAAGGAACAAGCAACATAAGGTGACACATGCAACAAATTAATTACGCAGCTACAGAAGGCAATAGACACACGTGAGGAAAACAAGAGCAACGTGGCGTCGTTTCTGGAGGCAGCAAGAACATAAGTGATGCACAACGCAACAGGAAGCGTCATTTTGAAGCAACACGCAGCAGTGGAAGCATATACGTTGGCGTTTCAAGAAGCTATAGCAGGGAGGATTAAAGGGTTTTAAGTGAGGTGACCTTAATTCGTCAAATCAAGCTACAATAGACACTAGCAATAAAACGAGGCAACAGTGGAGAGAAGAAAAGAGGGACGGCGCAGCCGAGAGGCTTGACAGGTGCGGCAGCTGGCGTGGGCTTGAGTCTGCGGCTGCTATTGTGGCTTGGAGAGGGAGTAGGTGTGAAGCGCAGGGGCAGAAGGTTTTAAAGGTTGGAGAAATAAATTGTCAAATCGATGAATAGTGGAGTGAAGCTTTGGGCGGTGAAGAACTAGAGAATTTTTGGCTAAGGATTAAGACAGGGATTGAAGCAATTTATCGAGAAAGACCCATGAAGAGCTGAACGTCCCAATACCGGTTTGGAGGTTAAATCGACGTCGATGACTCGGGTTAGGTATTATTTTAATTATTTTGTTGTTTCTTTCTCTCATTAGAAATTGATTGTGTTGTTTGATTTTAACTGGTTTGGGTTTCGTATATGGATAATCAGATTTTTGTTATTATTCGGTTATTTGTGTATGAACCTATTGGGTATTGTGCGTGATGATTTTAATGCGTTCATTGGATTGTTAATTGCAAAACCCATTGCTAGAATTTCGATATAATCCGTAATTGTTATGTTGAAATTCATGTGTAGCGACTAATGATTTGTAATCATTAGGGATAACATGACCTAGGCTAAATGACCCGAGCGTGTGTGGTTGTTGCCTTGATTAATCTATCCAAAAGCCCCCTTTTTCATAAACATCGATTAATTTCATTTCTTAAACTTTACACACATTCTCTGTGGGATCGACCTAGACTCGCCACTGCTACAATATTAGTCTAGTTATTTTAATTTTGATTAGCGTGACAATGCGTGGTCACTAAGTGTATGACTTGCCAGCAAGTTAAGGCTGAGCACCAGGCTCCAGTAGGGAAGTTACGTCCATTGCCCATTCCGGAGTGGAAATAGGAACGGATCACTATGGACTTCATTATAGGATTACCTAAGACTTCAAGGCAGCATGATGCTATATGGGTCATAGTGGATCGGTTGACTAAATCGGCCCACTTCTTACTAGTGAGAGAGATTAACTCACTTGATCAGTTGGCCCGAAGTATGTGAATGAGATAGTGAGACTGTATGGGGTTCTAGTGTCCATAGTATCAGACAGGGATCCTATATTTACTTCGAAGTTTTGGAGGAGCTTGCAGTCTGCTATGGGGACTAAGTTAAACTTCAAGTATAGCATTTCATCCTCAGATAGATGGACAGAGTGAGAGGACAATCAAGACTTTTGAGGATATGCTCAGAGCTTGTGTATTGGAGTTTAGAGAAGCTTGGGATCAATATATATCATTGATAAAGTTTGCCTACAACAATCCTTATCACAGTAGTATCGGAATGGCACCGTATGAGGCATTGTATGGTAGAAAATGTCGGTCACCATTGTATTAGGATGAAGAGGGTTTGAGAATGGTGGAAGGCTAGAGTTGATACAGGACATGGTGGATAAGGTGAAGTTGATCCAAAGTTGAATCAAAGCGGCTCAGGATAGACAGAAGAGTTATGTGGATCAACATCGACGTGATATGAAGTATAATGTGGGAGACATAGTATTTTTGAGAGTGTCGTCCTGGAGGGGAGTTTTGAGATTCGGTAAAAAGGGCAAGTTGAGCCCTAGGTACATTGGTCCTTATGAGATCATTGAGAGAATTGGACCTTTAGCTTATAAGTTGGCTTTACCGAATGAGATGTCTCAATTGCATACCGTATTTCATGTGAGTATGCTCGAAGATACCAATCGGATCCAACACATGTGTTCCGGCTCAGGAGATTGAGGTTGCTAGTAACTTAAGTTATATCGAGGAGCCAATCATGATTGTGAGATCGCAGATCAAGTAGTTGAGAAATAGAGTCATTGCATTGGTAAAAGTACTTTGGAGGAACCGCTCAACTGACGAAGCAACATGGGAGACAGAGGAGCATATGAGGAGACAATATCCCCACCTGTTCGAGCAAACAGGTAAGAATTTCGAGGACAAAATTTCTTTAAGGAGGGGAAAGTTGTAACATCCCATTACCTGCGGGAGGGTTAAAATGGTAAATGTGAGTGATTAATGAGACTTAGAAATGCATTTCCATGTTCATGCATACTATCTCATACACATATATATGAATAGTGAAGTCATGGAACATGAGAATAATTGTACATGCATTCATGAATAATTCCGGGTATAATTAGATTGAGTTATGATTTTAGTGTGTTTTGATAATTTTGAATTTATTTATATGAAAAATTTTATTGGTTAGTAAGAATATTGTATTTGTGAATTTTGGGGAATTTAGGCATAAATTTTTGGAAAATTTTGGATAATAGGAAAAATACATCAAGTGAAGATTTGGAGATAGTTGAATTGTAAAGATGAGAGTTAAGGGAGTTAGGTTCAAAAGAAACTAAGTTAGAGCTTAGGTATTAGGAAAGTGACAAGTGTCACTTAGGCTGTGTACTTTTGCTAGATGTAGGTTACTGTTTATGAGAGTTGAAAGGTTAAGTTATATGTCTAGGTTCATTCTTGATGGTCATCTTCTTTAAGTTTCCTTCGCACAAACAGAGTTTTCCATCTAACCTCTTCTAAGAGATTTCTTTGTTTTCCTTCCTACACCAAACCCACCTTGTTATTTGTATCTTCTACCCTAAGAAAACCAAAAGTTAGTCATTGTACACAGTGAAATACGTAAATTGCATGGAGTTTAGGGCTTGAAGATTTTAAGTTTTCAACAGGTAAGTAGTGAATAAATCCTTTAGAGTTGGTGATTTATGAAAGAAAATTAAGGAGTTACTGTCTTTTGCATGGAAAGTGACATTTAAGTGTATATTCATAAATACTGGGTGGTTGGGAGGAAATAAATTTGGTTATAGTGTCAAATTAGTTTTTGAAAGATTTTTAGTGTTGTGGTGATGTAAAATATTGAAAGTTTGAAAATCTGGAAAATGCTCAATGAATATGCTTCAGTCTTTTAGCTATAACGTTTTCTCAAGTTGTCCAAATGAGATGATTCTTGATTTGGATTAACATAGAGATATATGGATACATTTTGTATGAAGACATAGAATTTCAATTCTGTCTCTAAGAGTCTCAAAGTTTCATGAAGTTGAGAACTGGGTGCAGTACATTGGGAGTTGAATGTAAAAATTCATGTTTTGAATTCAGGAGAAAATATGGAGTAATCTAGATAGATTTTGGCAAAGTTGCCTTCTTGAGAGTTGTAGATCTTTCTTTTATATTTTCAACAGTATATAGTATGGAATTTTTTGACATCTAAATCGAATGTTATGATTTTTTCTGTGGAGATGCGAAACTAAAACGATGGGAAACTAAGACGATAGGAACTAAGACGATGGAAACTAAGACGATGGAAACTAAGACGATGAAAAACTAAGACGATGGAAACTAAGACGATGGAAACTAAGACGATAAAAACTAAGATGATGGGAAACTAAGACAATGGAAACTAAGACGATAGAAACTAAGACGATGTGAAACTAAGATGATAGGAACTAAGACGATGGGAAACTAAGACGATGGAAAAACTAAGACGGAAGCAAAAACAAAATGGATTCTTTTGGTCATAACTTCTCCTCTAAACATCCAAATGACCTAATTCTTAACCCATTGGATTTGTAAGACATTTATCTACATTTCCACCAAAAATCATAGCCATCCAAAATAATGTGAGAAAGATTGAGTGAAAAACATGGGGACGAGTACAGTGTGTGTACTCTTAAATTTTATGAACTGGTGTTTTTCCACTGAACATACCCCAGTATTGTGGGCATATCTTTTCATATAGTTATCTAAATTGAGTGATTTTTTATTCCAAGTAAATTAGAGACATAGGTATCCAACTTATATGAAGGAATAAAATTCTAAATCGGACTATAAGAGTTTCAAATTTTGGATGGAAGTTGAGTATGGGGGTACTATCTCAAAATAAAAGCAGTCCGAAAATATTTGGAGTATAACTTTCACATTGCTAAACCAAAGTGAGTGATTTTGGTGTCAATGGAAAGATAAGGCGTAGAGGAATACTTTTCTAGAAGATATTTTGACCAAATTACTTTAATTTCACCTTCTGATTGTACATGAATAGTAGATCTGAAAGGGCTTTGTCTTGGAAAAATATGAAGTGATTCAATGAGAAATGAATTATGAGTTCAATGGGTTTAGTGAGGCATAAACCTAAGTATACGTTATACTTAGATGAGTTTGGTATGGGGATAGTTTTGTGAAGAATTTATTAAGTGATACCCGGGATTGTCATGAACATGCCTTGTACATATTTCATTGCATTCATGCATTATTAAACACCTATGATTGTGCAAATTGTGATATATGTGTATGTTATTTGTTATAGAGGAGCAATTGGAGCGTCAACCCAAAAACGTTGCCAGAACTTCCAGGCAATAGTTTCGGGAGCAATCAATGAGTAACCTAGACAGTTTGTCTTAATTATTGTTTGCTTATAATTATGTTTTGAGTAATGAATGAATGTGAATGTGAGACCTCTGTATTTTATCAAGTGATTGATTGTGTTACATACATTCCATTCATGAATGCATAATCAGATAATGGAAGTTGGGACTAGGGCAGCCAATGATCAGAGCTTAATGCTCAATGTATGGAAATGAGCTTTGAGCTCAAAAGTGTTTCAGAGCCTCAGGCTCAACGTGTAATGAGCCATGTATCCTCATCGGATAAGGGACGGTATAAATGAACCCAGTATCCAAAATGGATACAGGACAGTTTAGGCACCCAGTCATAACAGCGTAACAATTTGAAAGTGTCTCATGAGCATTTCATATGAATCTTGTTAAGTATGTTTCATAGAGTGAAATGCAAAATTGCTTATGTTTAAGTGAAAGTGTGTTATTCATGTGAAATGCAAAATTGTGAAATATTTGTGATATGAATTGATGTGTTGCATGAATTGAGTGAACCATAGATGATGGTCACCTCATTGAGTTCACAAAACTCACCAAAATTACAACGTTGTCTTTTCAGGACCAAGGGACGACTCTAGCTGTTGGGAGGCTCTATTTCCATGTAGATTGTGATTTGACTAGAGAAGTCATATTTCAAAGGTCGGTCAGTCGGGATTTTTGCATGGCTTAGATAGATTTGATATATTCTTCTCTTTCATGTAGAAATTTTGTACTAGGTTTGTTGATGTACATGCAATAAAAGTTGAAAGACACAATGTAGACTTTCGATTTTTGAAAAAAAAATGAAATGAGGAAAAGTTGATTTAAAAAATATTGTGATACCTTATGATGCTTTTAAGCAAAGATTGATATGATGCCATGTGAACAGAATGTAGTGATCAAACGTAGCTTGCCCTTATCATAGGATATGTACGGAATGACCTTCGGGGGTCGGTGTATGCTGCGGTATGGGGGCGCTACAAATATGGTATTGAGACATATAATGTGTCTCTGAAACAAAATTTTATGTTGAGAGCGGTTTTAATGTTAACCATTAGTGATTTTTGCATATGCCATGTTTTCTGGATGGAGCATAGTAGGAAAATTGGCTTGTCCTTATTGTGGTAATGATTTTGATGCATTTTATCTTCCGAATGGGGCCAAGACATGTTGGTTTGACAATTAAAGAAAATTTCTTCCTCCTGATCATCCATTTAGATGCAATAAACAAAAGTTCATTAAGAATAGGATGGTAAAAACACCTCCTCCTCCTCTCAAAGTTGGTGAAGAGATTTTGCAAGAGGTTGAGGAATTAGGCTTGCTAAAAGTTACAAAATTTGAAGCTGATGAAGTAAATACAAGCATTAGTAAAAACTTTGGTTAGAGAAAACGAAACATCTTTTGAGATTTACCATATTGGAAAACTAATTTGATACGTCATAATCTAGATGTGATGCTTATTGAAAAATATTTTTGACAATATAAACATTGAAGGGAGGACAAAAGACAATGCAAAATCATGAGCTGATTTGTGACTTTTTTATAGAAGAAATGAGTTACATAAAGATCTTCACACTGGTAAATATCTGAAAACATTAAAAAAAAAAAAAGAAACTTTTGTGTAAATGGTTAAAAGTTCAAAGTTTCCTGATGGTTATGTTTCAAACTTGATAAGGTGTATAGACATGAAAAAATTATTTAGGATAAAAAGTCATGATTTTCATGAGTTTATGCAAAGGCTAATTCTAATTGCATTTTGGGAGTTGTTACCGAATAAGGTTTGGGAAGTAATAACATAATTAAGTTTGTTTTTCAAAAGTTTAACGTCATTCGAAATAAAGTTGGTTGGAATGGAAAAAATAGAAAGAGAAATTCCAATAATTTAGTGTAAGTTAGAAGGGATTTATCCTCCAAGCTTCTTTGACCATGTGGAGCATCTACCTGTGCATTTAGTACAAGAGGCAAAACTAGCCAGTGCAATTCAATATCGATGGATGTTTCCGTTTGAGAGGTAATTCAACAAAAATGATTGTAATTGAAGTAATAACATGTTTTAACTACTAAATTGTAATAACCATATTCTTAAATATAAGTATTTGCATCACTTGAAGAAAAATATCAAAAACAAGGCTAAAGATAAAGGTTCAACATGTAATGCTTATTTAGTGGAGGAAGTTAGTACATTTTGTTCACATTATTTTGAGCCGCTTGTTCACATAAGAGAAAGAAAAATTTCTCGCAATGACGATAGGGGAGGAACGAGTGATGCTAATGGTAACATATCTATTTTCACATATCCTAGACGAACATATGGACGTTCAACAATAAGAATATTAATAAAGGAAGAAATTGAGTCTGCCTGTGGTTATATTTTACTCAATGATTGGACCAAATTTATACTATAAATTGGCCCTGTTTTCTTAAGTAATTATGCACTTGTTGGCTCCTAATTCATGGTTTTTGTGCTTAAATTGGTTCCTCATATCGATCTTTTATAATTTGCATATTGTCAGTAGTTTGTTGTCATTTGTTATTAATTCTGCATAATTTTTATTGGGACAATTGATACTGCAAATAGGTTGTATTTTGTAGGACCAAAGGAGTCAACATTCAACAAGTCAACCTTGCGAGATTATTTGGGCGAACCAAACTCTCCATTCGCCGAGGTGAATTAATGGTATTTAATTATTTCGCCATGCGCGAGTGACCATTCAACGTTCATTGCGGCGAACAAAGCCATTACGCTTGACAAAAGTCGGATAATCCGGCCTATATTTGGCAAAAGTTCCTTTGTTCAGACCCGACCATACGTATCCTATAAAACTTTGCCATTTAGGGCAAAAGGGGATAGCCGCACAAAGTTTTCTTCTCTTCTTTCCTTCGCTTCTAATAGTTTTCGTTTTACTGTTTGTTTTCTTGATTCGCCGCTTCAGAGGACGACGCAAGTTTCATTCATCTCTTCCTTTGCTTTCTCATCTGCGTTACGTTTCGTCGTTGGAAACATGAACCGAGGTGATCCTTCAACAATGAAGATTTCATTGGTACCATGGTGGCTAAGGTTCCATTCTCCGGAAATGTAGCAATGGTGCGAGTTCCATGAGCTTCAAGGGTGTCGTTCATAGTTTAGGATTTACGCCATGTTTTGTAACAATCCGAGTTGGTATTATTGCATTGTATGGCGGATGAACCTTGCTATAGTTTAGTAGGGTGTTAAACTTTGATATATGTTATGGATTGATTATTGTTGAATGTTGTGCTTAAATACATGGAGTTCATGTATATCGGTTGGATGATTGCATTAATTAATTTAATCGCCTAGTTGTGTTTGATTGAGTTGGTTGTGTTATTGTTTGATCGATTTATTGCATTAATCATTCTATACATACACTAAGGTTCTTAACAAGTTTTAATTACTCGAGTTGATTAATTAATTCTTGGACTTAACGAGTTATTAAGGTTTAGCTTTGAAACTTAGTGGATTTCAAACCCGATATTACTTTAAGCGATGATGACGAGCTACATTTTCGGAGAGTTTTATTAATTGTTTTTTAGTCCTTTTAATTTCAATTGCCTTATCTTTTCAAAATCCCAAAACATTTATTCTTACTTTGGCTTAGTTTAATTTTAGTTAATCAAATCAAAACCCCTTTTATTGCTTTAATTGCATGCATCATTTAAACATTAGGCTAGTCTAGGATCAATTAGTACCTTTGGTTCCTTGAGAGTCGACCGAGGTTGCATCTGTATTGCAATCCTTGGTATAAATTTTATTTGACGGTTTCGAGGATCAATTTTAATATTGAGCGATAAGTAAGCGATCAAATTAAGCGTAGTTCGGGGACCAAAGTAATTGGTTTTCTAGGTTAGCCAAGTATTTGTTTTGCATTTAGTTTAGTTATTTGCATTCTGTTTGCTTCAATCTTTTTAGTGTTAATTACTGTTTTGTTTTAAGTGTTTAGTGTTATTGTTCTGCTTATTGTGCCTAATTTGAGTTATTGTTCTTTCTTTGTGATTCTTGGCTGCGACGAGTTCATCGTTAAATCGAATGCGAGTTCATCGTTAAATCATGACGAATATTATTAATTTTGTCTGTTACGCATGGCGAGTTAAATGCAGTCATGACGAGCGAGAGTGAATAAACCCTTTTCGTCATTTGTCGTTTTAGTGGCGTTATTAGGTGAACTTCTCTTGTGCATGCCCGTAGACTTAGGTTAGTTCATTTCAACCTGAAATTGGCGACACCTTAGACGACTTAGGAAGAACAAGAGAGAGCAAGAAAGACTTAGCACACTAAAGCGATTAGAAAGCGATATGGTGAACAACAAGATTTTCCGGTTACCAACCAAGAGCGGAGATCATGGATTAAATGGTGACCGGGAGAGAGTTGATGACAACAATGCGAACATCGACGTAGAACCATCGAGAAGCTACAACCTCGGATGTAAACTACGATCCTTTCATCGCTTTGCCCTAACCCGGCGTAAATTTGAAGTTAAAGGTTTATTGATTAACTCCTACCCAAATTTCACGGTTTGGCGGTGAGGACCCTACATGCATCTTGAGGCCCTCACAATGATCATCAAAGTATGAGCACTGTAGGAGCACATCTGGACCAGTCTTTGTGGAAGGTATTCCACTTGTCGTTAGAAGGAAAGGCCGGGAGTGGTACATGAGCCTCCCAAAGCATGTCGCGAATGCCTATCATAGTTGGGCCAACTTGCGGAAAGCTTTCTGGAAAAATATTTTCCAGCCTCGAGGACTTCGTCAATGCGAAAAGAGATTTATTCGCCAAGGCGATTCGACGAATCCTTGTATGATTTTGGAGCGATTCCAAGATCATTATCTCGGTGCCCCATCATCGGATCCACGATGAACAATTGGTTCAATATTTTTATGATGGGGTGAAGAATCGAGAAAAGGAATGTTGGATCTTTGCGTCGGAGGTTCGTTGATTGACCTCACCGTGCGTAAGCTTGGGCCCCGATTAAGAGAATGGCCTGAATCATCAACAAGATATAGTGTCCGTGATTCCGAGGGCGTGAATGAAGTGGGAGCCATGCGGCTCAAACCAAGAGGATGGAGAGCACGAATCGAAGGTAAATTCCTTTGAACATCGGATAACTTCCGATTATCCTCGATCACTGGTGAACTTAAGAATTTGAATGTGCATCGCCCATCACCTTCCACCGAATCTGGTCGCACCGGTTGTGATAGTTGTGGGTCGATGATGCACATTTCAAGTGTTTTTCTGGCGGATATGAAGAAGTCTCCATGATGTATCAAGGTAGACAGATCGAAATGGGACCCGTATTCCAACACGTATAATGAGGATGGAGATCCCACCCAAATTTTAGTTGGAGGAATAACGGAAAGAACACCAAACCTATTTCAGAAGGAAGTGGGTGGTCAATCTACAAACCAGTTCGGGATCAACAAGCGTTGACGGTGCAACAACCACCGCCACCAAAGGAGGACACCAACCAACTACGCATAGTATGATGGCGTTGATGAAGAGGAGCGAACTTCGACAAAGAACTCAATTCAACGCCATCGCAAACCTCATCCAACAGGACTCCGCTAAGAATGCTGCCCGTTTTAGCGCCTTAGAAAAACGCATGGATCAATGGGAGACCAAGGCAGAGAACTTGAACTCATATGTCACTCAATTGTCTAATAATTTGAGTGACAACCAAGCTAGAGTAGCGGAACCATTCCTTCAACACGGTAATAAACCGAAGAGTTTAAATGCAATTGAGTTGAGGAGTGGAAAGAAAGTGCATTTCGACATTCCAGAAGAAGAAGAATGCGAGGAAATTGAGGTTGAAGATCGCCTCGAGTGAGAGAGAAGCAAGGTATGCGATCGAGAGTGATCGCGAAGAAGAGCTTCGAGAGAAAGGAAGCAAGCCTCAAAGAACAAGGGAACTACTTTAGAGAGTTCCAACGATCAAGCAAAGGATGGAGAGTCAAGCAAGCAAGCGGTAAAGGTGAAGAGGTAAATATTCATAAACTTCCGTTTCCTAATTCAGTATATGATGAGTAAGCGCTTAAAGAAATAACATGAGAAGGATATCATTGATCTGTTTGGGAAAGTGGAAGTGAATGTCCCTTTACTTGACTTGGTTAAGCGAGTTCCGACCTCGCTAAATATTTGAAGGATACGTGTACAAATAAGAAAAGTTTAGGCGAATGAGAGGGTGCAAGTGAGCTCAAATGTGTCACCTTGTTTAAGCCCATGAGATACGGTAAAATGTCGGGATCTGGATCTTTTACCATCCTTGCACCTTAGGGAAAGTGACCATAGGTAGAGCTTTGCTAGATCTAGGGGCAGCGATAAATGTGATGCTGAGTCAAGGTATATAAGGCCTTGGGGTGAAGAGTATTAAGCCCACATCATTATTCTCCGGTTAGGCGATAGGTCATTTAGGCATCCCGTGGAATTATTGAAGACATTCGGTCCAAGTTAAAGGCTTAGTGTTTCCTGCAGATTTTTACGTGTTAGACATGACGTTTGAAGTGGTACATGACACTTCTCTGATCCTTGGACGACCCTTCCTGCGTACTGCGAGCACAATGATTAACATGAAGGAAGGAAAGATCACCATGGAGGTTGGTGATCAACACGTTAGCTTCAACATGTATGAAGCTATGAAGCACCCTAACGAGGATTACTCCTTGCTTGGGGTGAATATGCTTGATGTTGTGATTGATGATGCTTGTTCTGAATTTGCAGAAACTCTAACCCCGACCACTAATGATTTCTTTGGAGGCAGTTTCTATTTTGATGATAGTGCAGGTGCTTATTCGGATACGGGAATGGACATGGAGCTGCCCAGGACCCAAGCTGTTGACATGGAGCTTGGATATCAACCGCACGTCCATCCCGAGCTACAAGATCCACCGTGAGCACCAGGTGTTTCTTTTCCTACATTTTCAATATATTTGTGCACATTATTTGATTTGACTTGAAATGTTGTGTTGCATGAATGTGTTGATTAAGTGTGGGGGAGAAACCCATCCGAGAGGAATAATTTGTAGTAGGTAGGATTTCCTTTCCGTTTGAATAATTTGATTCCCTTTGTTAGCTCTATGTTCTTCCTAATTTAATGAAGCATGATTAGATTGAAGAGATTGGGTGAATTGTGGATTGATTAATTGGTGATTATGTGGTCGAGTAGGATCCTTAATGTAATCTTACGGGTAGTTTGCCATGACAAGAATCGTTGTTCGCTGCGGCTAATCTAAAGTTTTCTGCTTGTTACTTGTTAATGACTACTTCGTCGCGACAAATAAGGACATCTCTACCCTACGGACCGTTGGACATCTCTTTTGTCAAAGCCCTTTTGGTCTTTTCCCCTCTCGTCTTTTTCGTCTCCGCGTCTTCTTCTTTTCTTCTTCTTCTTTCTCCTTTCCTCCTCATTTCGCTGCCGCCTTCCTTTGCCTGCCCGTCGCTCCTCTCTTTGCCATCTGTGTTTGAAGCTCCCAATCTCCTCCAATCTTCTTCCAACCGTGTTTTGCCCTTACGTAAGTGTTCCTATTCCTTCCTCTTGTCCATTTTCGTTGATTAATCGTAGATTTGAGGCAAACAGCAAACGCTGTTCGCTGCGATTGTTCGCAGAATCGCCATTCGCCGCGGCTACATTCATATCTCGCCGCGGCGAACTTAGGGTTTCACAGATGCCCAGTTCGCTGCAGCGATTACCCTGTTGGCTGCAGCGAATGGAAGAGGACTTTTCTCGCTGCAGCGAACGTTCCTGTTTGTCGCAGCGAATGGCTGAAGACTTTGATTCTGTATAATTTTCTTAGTTTAATGCCTATTCTAACGTTTGTTTGTGCAGAATTATGCCTAGAATGAAACAAGCCACCGACCGGGCAAAGCAGACCATCCTCTTCTTCCTCCGATCACACCCTTTCCTCTTCCTCGCAACCTTCCCGTTTTCCCTCTCACCTAGCAGATCCTGAGTATGTTCAGTTAGCCACGCGAGTTGCGAGCCAGACCATACTCACAGAAAAGCCATTCCCTCTTACTCGGCTACTAACCCTTTTGTGGGTCAACTCTTTCAACTAGAGTTGACCGGCCCGCCCACCTCGCCATTGGCAACCTTACCTTTATGCCAAGATACTACACCCATGCCACATTACTCTCACACCTACGGAATTAATTTCCGGTGTTTCTATCCCAAATGTTTTCACATACGCCATTATCGAGAACACTACCACCTCCTGTTGTCCCTCGTTGTTACTATTACGAAATGATCATTGCATACCCACAGGATGGCGTCATTCGTACTCTCCGCCACGAGGGTACTCGGTGGCTTCAACCTCGGGGCAGCGCTATATCCGGCGTTCCGACCTCCTCCCACAAGCCCGTCCATGGTTACATTTTATATGTAACAACATTTTACCTACTCTCCACCTCACCAACATTCCAAAGGAGCAGGCTCTGTACATATATCTGCTTATGACTGGCCACCCTGTGGACCTAGCTTCCGCCATATCCTCCGCCCTCCGCCAGTGTGTCCTCGCCACCAACCCCAAACTCAAACTCCTTTTTCCCCATCTTATTTCCGACCTATTAAGACTATCGAGTCCCGGAGCATCATCCGATCTCACCTTTTCTTTGCTTCCCTTTTATCTCGTCCAGTCTCGGTAAGCCTCCCCTTGCCTGCCGCCCCACAACTCCTTCTTCCCTCACCTCCTCCTGCCTCTGATCCCTCGAGCACCTTCTCCCACCTCCCGTCCTTCCTCCTGTTTCCTCTCCGCCTCCTATCCCTACCCAGTGTCTTCCCACCTTCCATTCCCCTGCTCCTTACGAGGTGGCTCTGCTGCTTGGGGCGTCTTTAGGCTTGAGGCCGGCTCACTTCTTTCGAGGCCAGATGACCGCCGACCACGAGTTGATCGCTCGATCTTGACCATGATTGCGACTCACCTCGGGCTGCCTATTCCGCCTCGCTTCTGCTCGCCTTTTGCCCTCAGGATCCGCCATTGATGATCCTGCAGCATAGTTTTTATTTCTTTTTCGTTTCTTTTGTCGTTGTTCTTTTCCTGTATTTTCTTTTCTTCGTTGTAATTTTAGTTAGTTCTTTGGCTCTATTATTTTTGTACATTTCTTTTGAGCTTAATGATATATCCCGTTCTCTTTGTTTTCTAGTTGCTTCTGCTTTCTCTCGTGCTTGATGCTTCGCCATTGTGGACAATGCCATGTTTCAGTGTGGGGGAACCGTTCCCTTTTATATTCTGCATTGTACACCTATTAAAATTTATGCATAATTTTGTGGGCCCGTTGCTTTTCTCGATAAATTTGGACTCAATCAAAACATTTTCTGCACTTGTTCTTTTGTGCCTTGCATGCAAAACCCTTATAAGTTTCAAGCGATACTTGAGTTTTGAAAATGCTCTCCATTCTTTGAGCGATAATTGGTTTTGGCAAAATTTTAACTTTTGAAGTTTTCAAAACAAAGTAAATGGGAGCATGCTAACAAGGTAGCATTTAAGTTTTAAGACTTGAGATTGATCATTGAGATAAAACCTTGTTGGAAGGATATTGAGCCAAATTTTCTCTATATTTTGTGTGTGCATCTGCTTAGTCCATTCTTCTCTAGAACTTGTGTCAATTTTTACTCAAAGCTTGATGGACTAGATTTTTGTGGATATGATAGAGGCATTCTTTCTTTCGACTCTTTCCCAAACACCAACCCTTAAACACTTTTCCTCTTGCTAGCCCTTGAGCCTTTTGCTATGAGCATTTGCATACATTCTTAGATGATCGGTGATCGTGTTTAGTTTTAAAAAATGTTGAAAAATGAAAAAAATGTTAGTCTTGTTTATTCCAAAAAGGGATAATAATGTGTTGTATCCCAAAAAAGGGGATTAGCATCTCAAAATGAGATAGCCAAAAAAAAAAGTGTGTATTCAGTTTATTTCAGTGTTTAGTTTTAGTTTTGTTGTTGACATCAATTCCTCATTTAGTGCGCATGCTCATATATTTTTCTTTCACTTCATCCATTCATCTAGCCCTCCGCTCATTACAACCCTGAAAGACCTCTTGATCTTCAAAATGATAGTCCTTGTAGTGGAGAAATAAAATTGATACAAGCCTATGGTAGGAGATGTATTAAGCAGATTGAGAGAAAAATATCCCTACTATACAAGTGAGACGGCGTAAACACCATATCTGAGTGATTCTCTGTTGTTCAATCTCTTGTGCTTAAATTCTTTCAATGTTTGTTTTATTAGCACTCTTTCAATTTCTTTGCGTTAGAATTACGATAAAGTGGATTGAGTCAATTTTGGTTGTTGTTTGAGCATGGGCAGAATTTTCTTTTACTCTTGTCCTTTTGACTCTTATAAGCTTTGTTCAGAGTACAAAGGTTTAAGTGTGGGGAATTTGATTGGACCAAATTTATACTATAAATTGGCCTATTTTCTTAAGTAATTATGCAACTTGTTGGCTCTAATTCATGGTTTTTGTGCTTAAATTGGTTCCTCATATCGATCTTTTATAATTAGCATATTGTCGATGGTTTGTTGTCATTTGTTATTAATTACGCATAATTTTATTGGGACAATTGATCTGCAAATAGGTTGTATTTTGTAGGACCAAAGGAGTCAACATTCAACAAGTCAACACGCCATGAGATTATTGAAATGAACCAAACTCTCCATTCGCCGAGGTAATTAATGGTATTAATTATTTAAATGCGGCGAGTGACCATTCAACGTTATTGCGGCGAACAAAGCCATTAGCCGCAGCTTAAAATCGGATAATCCGGCCTATATTTGGCAAAAGTTCCTTTATTGGGCCGCCCTTACGTATCCTATAAAACTTTGCCATTTAGGGCAAAAAGGGACGGCCGCACAAAGTTTTTTCTTCTTTCCGCCGTTTCTAATAGTTTCGTTTTCTGTTTGTTTTGCAGATTCGCCGCTTCAGTACGGACGACGCAAGTTTCATTCATCTCTTCCTTTGCTTTCTCATCTGCGTTACATTAAATCGTTGGAAACATGAACCGAGGTGATCCTTCAACAATGAAGATTTCATCCGGTACCATGGTGGCTAAGGTTCCATTCTCCGGAAATGTAGCAATGGTGCGAGTTCCATGAGCTTCAAGGGTGTCGTTCATAGTTTAGGATTTACGCCATGTTTTGTAACAATCCGAGTTGGTATTATTGCATTGTATGGCGGATGAACCTTGCTATAGTTTAGTAGGGTGTTAAACTTTGATATATGTTATGGATTGATTATTGTTGAATGTTGTGCTTAAATACATGGAGTTCATGTATATCAGTTGGATGATTGCATTAATTAATTTAATCTGCCTAGTTGTGTTTGATTGAGTTGGTTGTGTTATTGTTTGATCGATTTATTGCATTAATCATTCTATACATACACTAAGGTTCTTAACAAGTTTTAATTACTCGAGTTGATTAATTAATTCTTGGACTTAACGAGTTGTTAAGGTTTAGCTTTCGAAACTTAGTGGATTTCAAACCCCGATATTACTTTGAACGATGATGACCCGAGCTACATTTTCGGAGAGTTTTATTAATTGTTTTTAGTCCTTTTAATTTCAATTGCCTTATCTTTTCAAAATCCCAAAACATTTATTCTTACTTTGGCTTAGTTTAATTTTAGTTAATCAAATCAAAACCCCCTTTTATTGCTTTAATTGCATGCATCATTTAAACATTAGGCTAGTCTAGGATCGGTTAGTACTTGGTTCCTTGAGAGTCGACCGAGGTTGCATCTGTGATTGCAATCCTTGGTATAAATTTTATTTGACGGTTTTCGAGGATCAATTTTAATATTGAGCGATAAGTCGAGCGATCACTCAAGCTGAAGAGGTTCAACCTTTCATGCATAAGATGAAAATGATTATTTGGGTATTGAAATTTTGTGTTGTTCGTAACTAAAATACATAATAATGTTTTAGATTATGCAAGAAATTGCTACACGAGCTAATACTAGACAAAACACAGGATGATATAAATAAAGAAGTTGGAAGAAACTTTCCTTGATAGTTCGAGAAATATGTAAGTTTTACTTACAAATATTCAAATGATTGAATTATAAGATTTAAGTGTTCAAATGACATTATACTCTTTGATATGATAATTTCTTTTATATAGGCCTTAGAAAATCCAATAGAGAACAAGTTCATACGTGATCTTGCAAAGGGACCTCTGTGAACTATTAAATCGTATCCGGTATATTTCATTAATGGATACAAATATCATACAGAATATCATGGTCATAGCATGGCAACAATAAATAGTGGAGTTTGCATATAGGGAGAATTAATGGATTATTATGGTAAAATTATTGAGATACTTGAAATTGATCCTACATTGACAATAAAGCAAAGTGTGATATTTAAGTATGGCTAGTTTAATCTGACTCCAAATGTTGGCATAAAAGTGCTTAGTTGATACAATCTAGTTGAAATCAACAACCGAAGAAGATTGAGATAATTTGAACATTTCATGTTAGCAATGTAAGCAAAACAGGTGTCTTATGTCCCTTTTCCTAGCTTATGATGAGATAAGTCAGATTGGTTGGCCGTTTGTAAAGTTAAACCTAGAGGTGTTTTTGAATAACATAGAAAAGGAGAATAGATAATTGAAAGTGAAGCGTTTCAGAAAGATGTTTATGAAATAAATGCATCTATCACATATGACAATAATGAACCTTTGAACGATCAATCTAATGAATATGTTGAAATTTCATCTATAGAGGATGAAGAGGGCCAACTATCTGAAGAGGAGTTAGATTTTGATTCTTATTCTTCAGAAAAAGAAGTTGATTGTAATTTACAATTAAGTGATGATAACGATTAATTTGTGTTTGTAATTGAATATTATATTTAACAAATCAATTATTTTCTTTTTAGTATATTGTGCAAAATATTGAATTCAATTTCTTAATTAAGGAATGTCGACAAGTCGACTAGTTCCGAATGGTACTCATTCATTATGTTGGGAGAAATGTGGCAAAATTATCCCTACTGAAGGAATAAACAATGCAGGAAAAATCTCCACTTCATACATTAATGATCGTTTGCCTTCTATGGCCAATCTTCTACTTCAAGGTGTTTAGTATCATCTGAGCAACGTTACTTTCCTTATTATGTACATCTCATTTCCTTTTCTAAAGCTATTATATATAGTCACAATTGATGGTATATACTACATTTTATTTTAAGCTTCCTTGAATCTCGAAGATGACATGCATGCCCCTAGAGGCGAAAGCGATGTCACAATAGTCTGTAAAGGATTAGGGAAATTGGTTGTTTTGAAAAATTCGTCAATTCCACAGACCTTGTCTAGAGATTCATGTATGCACGTCACTCCAATTTTGGTTCGTTTAACAGTTTTCTAATATAACAACTGATTATGTTTTAGGTAAATCGTTTCATACTAGCAGCTCATCTGGATAGTTTATTTTCCATACTAAATCTGATGACTCATTCATTGTATCCTCTACAAGTTTAGCTATAGCGGAAGCGTTGTTACAAGAAGGTGTTAAAAACCATACACTTAAGGGAAGAACTATCGTTGTTTCCATTGGTGCGTTTGAACATGTCAAACCCCTTCTCAGGAATCCAAACATCAAGGACTCATTTACTTTTACCGACTCTCATGTAACTTGGAATCCAACAAAATAATTATATCATTGTCATTTATCGATGCAATACACTGGACTCAACTTTAAAGTTGATTTATTGTTGTATCTGTAAGAATTTGTCAAATAACCTCCCTACTAATTAGGGGTCAAGCTACATACTATTGAGTGTGGACTGTTATTGTTCTTGTTCTATGATTGTAACAATTATTAACCTTCTAATTCAAAGTTTGTACTTGAATATTATATTCAATAAATCGCATTATTTCCTTTTCAATATATTGTGTAAAATATTGAATTCAAATTCTTATAGTCCTAGAAAATTCAATAAACAATGAATTTTAGGTAGAAATATGCGACCAAAGAGACAATGTGATATAATGCAACCTAGGTTTAGACAATGATTCGGAGGTACTTACTGTCAAGGTGAAACATCACACTCTGCAGCTGCAACTGAATCACCTCCTCCCCCTCCATCTACTACAATTGCAGATGATGCATCACCTGATGTTCCTGATGCTATACCATCCACCACTTCTACATCATCCAATACCCCTATAGCGAATGAAGGAGACGACCGCTAGCCTGAAACTGAGGGACCTGATGGAAGAACTTAAATAACAATTGTCAATAATCTGTAAGTGAAATTACTTGAAATACTATATGTTTATAATTAAGTTATAGGTTCAAATTTTTGAAAATGGTATAAATTATTTGTTTTTATATTAGGTTAATTCCGTTTGGACCGTGCTCAAGGAACATGACATCTAAATTTAAGGGGAAGATTGATCCTAAGAGTTATGTATGGGATGAAGTAAATCACACGTTAGTATACGATTTACAAAGTGCACAAGAAAGAGGGGTTGAATTGTGTATTCGGATTTTTATCCAAATCCCTTCTCTAAAAAATTTGCTTTCTCAAAACAATAGATAAACAGTATTAAAAGATATTTATGTCAGTAATAGAAACAAGAGTTAAGAGATAAGAGTGAGAGTCGACACAGCAATTTTATACTGGTTCACCCTAAATCGTGGGCTACGTCTAGTCCTCAGAATCCCTTCTGAGATTTCACTATACTTCACAACAGTATAAGTATTCTTTTCATCGAGCCTCTTCAGGTCTCGTACAGCAAGTATTCTTTTTCTCACTTAGCCTCTTCAGGCTCTCAGCTATTCCTCTTTCTTACAGAAAAATATTTCGAGTTTTGTTACAAAAAATATAGCTATCGTGTTTTTGCACAATACAGTATTTTTCTTTTGAATATCACTAACAAAAATCACTTAACATAAATTTGCTAACTGCTTCAGTCTTCGACTTCGACTCATATTTATAGTCTTCATCTTTAATTGATTCTTGATAACTGCTTCTTTCTTCTTGATTCTTGATCCTTAAAGAAACAATTATTCAGTTGAGTTCTATAACTAACTCAAACTGATTTGCTTCTTCGTCTTGTTTTCGGCTTCGCTTCATCTCATTTTGCTTCCGTCTCACTTTGCTTTTGCTTCCGTCTCATTTTCGCCGCTTCTGTCTTATTTTGCTTTTGCTTCCGCCTCATTTCACTTTCGCTTCCATCTCATTTTCACTTTCGCTTCCGTCTTATTTTACTTTTGCTTCCGTCTCATTTTTGCTTTTGCTTCCGTCTCATTTTGCTTTCGCTTGTCTGATTTTCGCTTTTCGCTTCCTTCTCATTTTCGCTTTTCGCTTCTCGCTTCCATCTCATTTTACTTTTCTTCCATATCACTTTGCTTTTGCTTCTGTCTCATTTTTCTTTTCTTCGTCTCATTTTGCTTCCGTCTCACTTTGTTTTTGCTTCCGTCTCATTTTGCTTTTGCTTTTATCTCATTATTTGTTTTTCATCAAAATTAATCGTAAAGTCATTTTGACTTAACAATCTCCCCCTTTTTGATGATAGCAAATAATCATAGAGAAAATAGATTTTTATCCTCCATCTTTATTTTCTGTAGTGTTCTCCTTTTCTTTTCTTCTTCTCCCCCTATCTTTGTCAATTCTTCTTCGTCCTTCTCCCCCTATTAGTTATTGATCAAAAATAATTATGACCGCAGATGCTTTATAAATTCAGAAAACATTGTTCTCAACTCAATGCGAAGTGACTTGATATCTTCTCAAATATTCGCTGCTTCTTTATACAAGTCACCCACAGAAGCACACAGATAATCAACTTTCTCTTCAATATCTTCATCTGGCTTCTGTTGTACGACTTCAATACCAACTAGTCGTAGTATATGCATCTGAGGATGTAACATTTGGTTCAAGTATTGTAATGGTAGGAGGTTGAACAGATCGGTTAGGTTCTGGAAGATCAAGATCATTGGGTCTAGTTAGACGTAAAACTTGTCTTCCCAATAGGTTTGAAACATCACCGAATGAAGACACAGTTGATAGCGGTCTAATGTGCATAATGAGATGCACAAAGAACTCTACTGAGTGACTTCGTTCTCCAACCTGAATAGATCTGTACGGCCTTTTAGAAAGTCTTCCACCTACTTGAAAAGAATCTTCAGTGGTTTGCTGACCACTATTGCTTCCTGATGCTATTGAAATGAAGTGGGAAACATACGTTCCAGTCTACTGAACTGCATGACATGCTTCATCAATATTTCTCACTTCAGCTTCAATCTGTTCATCTGTCAGATCATTTATCCTTTCAGGACACATCTTCTTCTTCCCTTTATCCTCATTGCGAACAATGAAAGGTTGAGTTTGAATATCAGGCACAACCTTGATCACAATTTTCCTTGTGATTGGAAAAATAGTGTATTTATGCTTTGTCATCTGTGTAGGGTATGGTTTGGTTCCTTCATCCTTCAAACCATGATACATACTTTTCTCGTCTTCACTCAACAGATGCATGGTACTACTATTTACCAATATAGGTTGAAATTGTACCTTGACTGACTTTTTGGGATTTCTCTGATTATGATTGAATTGTTACTCCTAACAGGTTGGATTTCTTCAAAGATCTTGACTCTCAAGTCTTATTTACTTATCAATTGAGAAGTATTGACCTGTGCTGGACTGCATTCCAATATCTTCCTCTTCTTTTGAACAGTAGTAGGAGTGCTCTTCTTTTTCTAAACAGCAATAGGAATGCTCTTCTCAGTAATGATTTTATCCTTTTTTATTCTCCTTAATCAGTTTGGAAGTCTGTTAAGGTTGAGATTTTACTTTCTCAAACTCCAATTTCTTCCTGATTTTAGTCACTTTAGCCAATTTTGGTGATTCTTCTCTCAAAATTGAAACTAAGGACCTAGTTGCCTAAGATGTTGTCTTCTTAGAGTTTTCACCATGAATCAACTCTTTTCTTTTCTTTTCTTCTTGTTGACGCAAGGTTCGAACTCTAGGCGACCTTTTTGCTTGCTTTGGCTTTTCCGAAAGTAGAATATCCCCTTTTCTTTTCAGCGTTACTATCTCCTTTTGTTGCACTTGGCTTCCTTCTTTAAGAGATTTCATCCTTCTCATTGATTGTCCAGACGATTCCTTTTCTCCTTTTGTAGGTATCCTCTCAATAGATCGAGATTTTGATTTTGTTGAGGGAGATTTTTTTCTAACACACTCCCCCTCAATCCTGGCTTTCTTCTTAGAATCAGCTTCTACTTTTTGGATTCTTCAAGCCCATTTTACCAATTGTTGTAGAATTGATGACACTTTTGATATTCATCATCATCCTGTTTCCCCTTTCTAGGCGTACTCTAGAATCTCTGAATATCCTTGTTAGTATCATTCCGTATGGTAAAGTAGCGAGTCTTTCTTAGACTTTACCATATAATGAAAGATAAGGAATGGTAGGTTGATAGGTTGACAATTTAACAGATGAAATAGGCATTGTTCATCTAGCGTTATTACCAAATGCCTTGGCCCTGTTCTCGGTAGTACACAATGAAAAAGAAGTGAGTGTAATACCCTAGCCTTTGGAACAAGATTAGATGCCTTCTTTTCCCTTGAATCGTTGCCTCCATATAACTGCAAATTGATCTGGGTTTCCTTCATACTGGTTTGTGTCGTTCATCTAGCTTTGCTTGTAAGCTTCTCTCCTTCAAATGGACACTCCGTGACCTTCTCAATCATCTTCATGGTCACAATAATCGATATGTTATCCACCGAGGATACAAGAGTATCAGCTATCAATTCCATGTTCTTCCAGAAATCATAAACTTCATTCATGTAGACTGTTTCTCGATTGTCAAAGAAATTCCTCCATCCAGCTGCTATAATATCTGGTTCAATATCCATGTTGTCCTGCTTTAGGGATTCAAAGTTAACAAGTCTTCCTCTTTTCATGGCTATCTCCATTTCTTATAGTTAATAACGAACTATGAGCAGAGAGGTTTTTCAAAGAAGTTAAGTTGGTTTGTGAAGTTGAGAGTGTGAGCAAGGAAAGTTTGAAATCTAAACAAAGTAATGAAAAGTTTTTGTTAAGGGTTCTCCAAAGGTTGATTGTCAGAGTATATGATGAGTGTTCTAGAATAGGTGGTGTTCTCAAGGCTACGAGAAACCTTCCCTCCAAAACTTTCTTTTAACGGACGTTATCAGCTATAACTCATGGTTACGGTTACCGTTAACTCTTTCAATCTTTTCATCTGGGTTATGACGTGTCAGACGGTGGATTACTTAACATCACCATGTTAAGGTTTCGTCTGATTTCTCTGAATCTTTCTTCACTTAATGGCTTAGTGAAGATGTCCACCCATTGATGATTCGTCTCAACAAACTGAAGACTCACGATCTTCCTCTGAACATAGTCTCGTAGAAAATGATGTCTGACTTCAATATGTTTAACTCTTAAATGTTGAATGGGATTCTTCGACAGATTGATGGCACTTGTGTTGTCATAGTAGATCAGGATTTCTTCTTCTTGTACTGCATAGTCTTCTAACTGATTCTTAATCCACAACGTCTGTGAACAGTAACTTGCGACTGACATATACTCGGCTTCGACTGTTGATAGAGCAAATGAGCTTTGCCTCTTACTTGACCACGAAACTAGATTATTTCCAAGAAAGTGACATCCTCCACTCGCACTTTTTCTATCAATCCTATCACCGACATAGTCCGCATCACAGTAGCCAATTAACCTGAAATCTTTACCTTTCTCATACATTAAGCAAAGATCAGTAATACCTGATAGATATCTCAAAATTCTTTTGACAGTAATATAATGAGATTCTCTAGGATCTACCTGAAATCTTGCACACAAGCAAGCACTAAACAAAATGTCAGGTCTGCTTGCTTTAAGGTAAAGTAAGGAATCAATGATCCCTCTATATAGAGTTTGATCAACCTTCTTGCCATTTTCATCCTTGGACAAATGGTTTGAAGGATGCATCAGAGTTGACATTGGTTTTATTTTTCCCATATCATACTTTATCAATAGTTCCTTCACATACTTCTGTTGATGAATAAAAACTTTTCTTCGGTTTGCTTAACTTGCAACCCAAGAAAGAATTTTAATTCACCCATCATACTCATCTCAAATTCATTTTTCATCAAATTTTCAAAACTAGCACATAACACTTCAGAAGTAGCACCAAAAATAATGTCATCAACATAAATTTGGACAATAATAAAATCATTCTTTATGCATTTTCTAAATAAGGTTTTATCCACCTAACCTCTAGTGAACTTATTTCGCAATAAGAAAAGAACTCAGACGATCATACCAAGCTCGAGGAGCTTGTTTTAAGCCATACAAAGCCTTATGAAGTCTATAGACATGATCTGATTCTTGACATCTTCGAAACCTGGAGGTTGCTTCACATAAACTTCTTCATCTATAAAGCCATTTAAAAAGGCACTTTTCACGTCCATTTGAAATAGCTTTATATCATGACAGATGGCATATGCAAGCAATATCCTAATAGCTTCTAATCTTGCTATAGGAGCATAGGTCTCATTGTAGTCTATTCCTTCCTGCTAATTATAGCCTTGTGCTACTAATCTTGCTTTGTTACGACTCACTCTACCTGATTCATCTAGCTTATTCTTAAAAACCCATCTAGTTCTTATGATGGACTTTTTCGGTGGTCTAGGAACTAAGGACCAAACTTTATTCCTAGTAAATTGATTCAGTTCCTCTTGGATGGCTAAAATCTAAGCTTCATCTTGAAGAGATTCATTAATTTTCTTAGGCTTTATTTCATAAATAAATGCACTATTTGCTTCTCTTCTGAATTTGGATCTAGTTCGCATACCTTCTGAAGTTTCTCCTATAATCAACTCTTCTGGATGAGAACTCTTATATTTCTAATCTCTCTTCAAATCAAGAGTCTCAGGAATATCTTCAACTTTGTCTAAGGAAGTTTCGATGATGATACTTCTTCATTATCAACCAAGGGTGCTGAAAGGGTTTCAATATCAGGATCATCTCTCCGACTTGGTTGAAAACTATCATCAAACTTGACATGAATGGTTTCCTCAACAGTCTTAGAGGTAAGGTTGTAAACCCTATAGGCTTTTGATGATAGAGAATAACCTAGAAAAATTCCAGAATAACTCTTAGAGTCAAATTTATCCTGACTTTCCTTCGAATTCAATATGGAGCACTTGCAACCAAATGGATGGAAGTAGGATATATTAGGTTTCCTCCCATTCCATAACTCATATGGAGTTTTCTTTAACAAGTGTCGCAAAAGTATTCTATTTTGAATATAACATGTTATATTCACAGCTTCTGCCCAGAAGTACTTAGGAAGATTCATCTCACACAGCATAGTCCTAGCCATCTCCTGAATCGTCTTATTCTTCCTTTCAACAACTCCATTCTATTGTGGGGTTCTAGGGGCAGAGAAATTCTGGAAAATTTCGTTCTCTTCACAATACATTCTGAACTTCTCATTCTCAAACTCACCACCATGATCACTCCTAATACTTGCTATAGACATTCATTTTTCAACCTATAACTTTTTGGATAAGACCTTAAAAAACTTAAAAAGACTCATCGTTATGTGATAAAAACAATATCCAACAAAATCTAGTGAAATCATCAACAATAACAAGACCATACCTCTTTCCACCAAGACTCAATGTTCTAGTTGGACCAAATAAATCCATATGTAACAACTCTAGAGGTCTAGAAGAAGTTACAACATTTTTAAAAGAAAACATTGATTTAACCTGTTTTCCTTTATGACAACTTTCACAAAAGAAATCCTTGTTTCAACTTTCACAAAAGAAATCCTTGTTAAAACATATTTTTGGTAAACCTCTCGCCAAATCATGTTTAATCAACTTGGAAATATTTTTAAAACTGATATGACCTAGCTTTTTATGCCAAATCAATCATTCTTGATCAGTAGATATAAAACAAGAAATATTTTGATTTTGAAAATCTTCCAAATTGATTTTATAAAGATTGTTTTGTCTCTTAGCAGAAAAGAATATAGACCCATCCTTGTTCTTAACTTCACAATAATTTTGATTGAAGGACACTTCAAAACTAGAATCATATAATTGACTGACATTAATCAAATTGTGTTTTAAACCAACAACTAGCAACACATTATCAATGCATGCAAAGGAATCTTTACCTATTACCAATTCCAATTATCTTGCCCTGCTGATTGTCTCCAAAAGTTACAGATCCTCCCTTCTTATACTGAAGATCTAGGAACATAGACCTTCTTCCCGTCATGTGTCGCGAGCATCCACCGTCCAAGTACCAATGGTGTTAGCTATTTTTTTCAAGGAAGGATATCTGCAAGTGGTATTATCTGTCTCTTAGGTACCTAGATTTTTTTTTGTTCCTTTAGGGTTAGTCTGTGCATAATTCATAATATGATGATGCAATTGATGATATCTCTGATAATGATTCTGTTGATGAAATTTCTTCCTAAAAGGAACAGTAACCTTTTTATGCTGAGAGTGGTTTTTACTAAAACCTAATCCCGTTTTATCATTAGGATGTTTGTATTTTCCTAGCATATCATTCATTTTCTTCGTACTCTCCGTAAATGTTGATAGATCAGCTGAAAGACTATTTATTCTTTGCTTTAGCTTATTGATTTCTTCATATCTATCTACCACAACCTTTTTCTTCAACTCATCTACTTGTTTCTTTAAGCAAACATTTTCCTCTTCTAATGCTTGTATGTTTCTCAAGTTTTCTACATACTTTTTCTTAAGCAACTTATACTGCTTTATAATAGCATGAGAATCTTCTAATAGTTCTGATTATGCATCTTGTAATTCATTAAATTTGAGGTTACCTCCTCTTCACTTTCTTCCTCAGCTACTAGGAAAATATTTACTTGCGCCGATGTTTCTGAGTTCGTATATGATTCAGACGAATCTAGATCTTCCCAGGTTGTCATCATGCTTTTCTTGCCTTCTCTACTCTTCTTTGGCTTTTTCTTTAACAATGGACACTCGGACTTGTAATGTCTCGGTTTATTGCATTCATAGCATGTAATGGATGTTTTCTCGTTCTTCCCTTCTTCTTTGCTATTCTTCTTGAAGTAGGATTCTTTATTTCCTTTAGCCTTTTTCTTCCACATGCGTCTGATCTTTCTTGAAATAAAGGATAGTTCATCATCTTCCTCGCTTGAAGTATGATCTGAATTGCTGGAGTCATCATCCTTGACTACCTCAATCTTCAGTGTTTTTGATGATGAGCTTTTCTTCCTTTGTTTCTTCTGATTCTTCTGTCCAGCCTTCAATGCTATGGATTTGTCCCGTCTAGGCTATCTTCAGCATCGAGTTCAACTTCATATATCTTTAGAGGTCCAAGTAGTTCATCAAGCTTCAATATGCTTAAATCCTTGGCTTCTTATACGATTGCAACTTTTGGTCTCCATCTCTTTGGTAGGCTTCTTAAGATTTTTCTAACATGATCTTGATTGTCGTACGTTCTACCGAGAGCTTTAAGTCCATTGATGATAGTTTGAAATCTTCCAAACATCTGATCGATAGACTCTTCATCTTTCATTTTAAACAGCTCATACTGGTGTACAAGAATGCTTATCTTGGACTCCTTTACTTGATTTGTGCCTTCATGTGCGATGGATAACGTATTCCACATCTCCTTCACGGTATCGCATCCGTGAATTTTATCGTACTCACTTCTACTTAGGGCACAGCTCAAGAAGAACTTGGCCTTCGAATTCAGCTGGAATCTTGCTTTATGTTCTGTCGACCATCTGATTTGTGGAATGGCATTTCCCTCTTCATCTACCGGTGTGTAAGGTCCATTTCTATTATCTCCCAAATATCAATATGAGTAGATTCAATGAAGAGTCGCATCCTGTCTTTCCAGTAATGATAGTCTTCTCTATTGAACGCCGGAGGTCTAGTTACCAAGGCACCTTCAGCTATATATACGTGTGATTCTGCCATGGATCTTTATCCACACTTTGTTACGGTGGTACTTGGACACCGAGCTTTGATACCAATTGAAACAAATCACACGTTAGTATACGATTTACAAAGTGCACAAGAAGAAGGGGTTGAATTATGTATTCAGATTTTTATCCAAATCCCTTCTCTAAAAAACTTGCTTTCTCAAAACAATAAACAAACAACATTAAAAGATATTTATGTCAGTAATAGAAACAAGAGTTAAGAGATAAGAGTGAGAGTCGAAACTGCAATTTTATACTGGTTCACCCCAAACCGTGGGCTACGTCCAGTCCTTAGAATCCCTTCTGAGATTTCACTATACTTCACAACAGTACAAGTATTCTTTTCACCGAGCCTTTTTAGGTCTCGTACAACAAGTATTCTTTTTCTCACTTAGCCTCTTCGGGCTCTTAGCTATTCCTCTTTCTTACATAAAGATATTTCAAGCTTTGTTACAGAAAATATAGCTCTTATGTTTTCACACAATATAGTATTTTTCTTTGAATATCACTAACAAAAATCACTTAACACAAATTTGCTAACTGCTTCGGTCTTCGACTTCGATTCATATTTATAGTCTTCATCTTCAACTGCTTCTTGATAACTACTTCTTTCTTCTTGATTTTTGATCCTTAAAGAAACGATTATTCAGTTGAATTATGTAACTAACTCAAACTGATTTGCTTCTTCATCTTGTTTTCGGCTTCGCTTCATCTCATTTTTCTTCCGTCTCACTTTGCTTTTGCTTCCGTCTCATTTCCGCTTTTCACTTCTGTATTATTTTGCTCTGGCTTCCGCTTCATTTTACTTTCGCTTCCGTCTCATTTCCACTTTTCGCTTCCGTCTTATTTTACTTTTACTTCCGTCTCATTTCTGCTTTTGCTTCCGTCTCATTTTGCTTCGTCTCATTTCCACTTTTCGCTTCCATCTCATTTTTATACCTTAGTCTCACTTTGCTTTTGCTTAGTCTCATTTTATTTTTGCTACATCGCATTATTTTTTCATCAAAATTAATCGTAAAGTCATTTTGACTTAAAATAGGAGAATATCTCTCAGGCCACAAAGGCATTATACTTTTAAGAGTTTGAGGTACAATAAAAATTATTTTCTTTTGTAATTGATTTGTATACATTAATTAGATAAATATTATTACATTATAAGTATTTATCGAATTTTTTCCTTTATTTCAGAAAGAATTTTTGGGATTTTGAATTTGACGTGGTCATACATAAAGTATGGTAGAGACAAGCACGTACACATTATCGTGACTTTATTAGTGTGATACACAAGGCTGATGTATGACCGCCTTATATTTCTGAGCAAATATGGAGTCGTTGGCCGCAGTATTAGACATCACTTAAGGCATTGTCCATTTTAGAACATAACTTGACCAATAGACGTGGAGGATCGGGGGAAGAGAGTCTTTCTGTACATACGGGAGGATCAATTACCCACCATGAGCATATAAAGAGACTTTTAAGTATCTAAACTTTAAACTTATATTGTAATTGTTTAACTTTATTGTATTTCAATTTAAATTGATGTGCGAATGTTGGAATGAAAATATGTATTATAGGTAATGATAATGGAATAAATGTCGGTGACATATATGGTTGTGTTGAGTTATTTTCTTTCAACCGGTAGTAAATATCATAAAAATAGAGAAACTCGCTGAAATTTTTATAAATTATAGTTCACTTATAACATTTTATTCTTATGTAGGAAAAGTCTATGGGCATGAGGCCTACACCCGTCGACTCTTTTTACACACTCACACTAAGAAGCATGACAGTATGCGTTAAATCAATACCCATTAGAAAACTTAATGTATGTGAAATTTATTCTTTAATATTAATTCTTAATAATCATCACTTACTAATATAAACATTGCCTCTAATAAGACCAAATATAAGAAAGCATGCGGTGGATGCTAAGGACCGTTATGGAAGGATCTTGGGTTAGGTTCATTTGCAAACACATGTTACTCGCATTCTTCCACGAATAGTACAACATCTAGTAGCGAATGATAACCAATGAAGTCAATGAGCTTGGACCACAGTGTAGACATTGATGGAGTACATAGCTCAAGCGAGACATTAGGCGAGATGAGTTGATGGGAGAGGTAACACTTGAGCATCCACAGTCACCGAGCAATAGGATTATTGTAGTTATTTGCTTTGAATTATAAAGACTTATTATGTACACTATAATGTTTTTATTATCAATTAAGATAATTTTAACTTTATATCATCAATCAACTTTCTGTTTAAACAAATTAAATATATAAACAAATCAAAATATTATGCATGATAATTCATAGCTGTTGAAATTATGTATTAATCATAAGATAATGAAATAAAATTTAATGTCTAGATTTTTAAAAACCTTTAAATTTCTTGACCAATAAAAATAAAATACGTCGGTAAAATCCATTATATTTACTGACAAAATACCATAAACTGTCGGTAAAATGTATGATATTTACCAACAATTACTCTTTGTTTCGTTAGTAATATAAACAATCGTTGTCAACTTTACCGTCAGGATTTTCTGAACCATCGATATACTCACCGACGGTCAATCATAACCATCGGAAATGTTACCAACGGAATAACCAATATCGTCGGCAAATATTTTGACGAAAAGGAAAAGTCCGTAGGTAAATTTACCGACAGTCACAACCATCCATTGGTATATTTATCAACTGTTGCATAATGTGTCCACTGGTAAATTTACCTATGGTCATTTTAACGACACCTTTGTCCGTCAGTAGATTCCATCGCTAATTTATATTACCGACATAATCCAAACGTTTTCTATCGATAATTTTGTCGCTAAATGACATTTTTCTTGTAGTAGATTTTAATATAGATGATTTCTTTATCTCAATTTTTTTAGTAGAACTATCTAAAAGGATAAAAGGATAGGAAGTTGGTTGGGGCACATCCTATATAGCTTCTACAATATGATGGTGTAATATTTTAACTAAGAATTAGTGTAAACAAAATTGTCCAAGAAATTGTCTAAGATACCCAAATGATGAAAATGCACAAGTTATCTATTTTGACGGAGGGTAGTAACATAGGTGATCAGGCGATTGAGGCAATGTAGAAAATTGAAATTCTAAGACTTATACAGACTAAACCATATCTTATCTCCATGCAATGATAGTTATAATTTCACAATTATTATGGGTTTTTCATTATGTTGGTTGTTAATTGTCCTAATATGCTTCTAACAATTATATAGCTTTAAACAACATCCAAAGAAATTTATTTGGATAATATAAATATGAAAAGTCATGATGGTTGGCTAGAAAACAAGCATTACCTCTCTAACTGATGGCTTGTATGTGTGCACGTATGTGTGTGTGTTATAGGAAGAAAAAGGTTTGGCTTGACTTGCTTTAAACCCTGATTTCATATACAATTTGTTATGACACATTAATCAAAGTATATATATATATATGGTTAGTGTTCATCTATTTCTTATCCATAAACATTTGTAAAGTGAATGCACGAAATATGTTTGTGAAAATTTCAAAGGCATTATTATCAAATTGATTGAAAACTGCACCCAATTTGATGACATTCAATATATAGGATCATTTGCACTTGTACTATGTCAATTTGCGTCTAAGTGCAAAAATCGAATAGCCTACCTTTATTTGACGAAAGGTTTCAGTAAATTACACAAAAGGTATTTGATAAAATTCTTAAGTAAAATATATACAACTTGTTTCACAGAAATTCATTAAGAACTTAGTTGTAGAACCTAGTTGCAATATAAGGGAATTGAAGGTACTTATTTAGCTCAACTTAACCTTTCTAACTAATGGTATCAAAGAAAACAATAAGTAAATGTTGGTGATCAATGGTGGGAGGATGTAAGTGTAAGTCGTGTACAAGTCGACTTGTTACAATGGATAAGTCGACTTACACGCATCTAGTACCGATAAGTCGACTTGTACAAGGCATAAGTCGACTTATGCATGGACGGTACTGTTTATTTGTGCCCTAAAGGCAATCCCCTTTAGCGCGTTTTATTCACAAATGATGCGCATCGGTGAATGAATAAATAAAGAAAAGGCATAATTCATTAATTTGATGTTCATGAACATTGTTTATGAATTGATTGGATCTTTAATCGATTAATGAATTCCATGATATATGACATAGCATGAAGGAAATTATAATGTGATCATACCCCGAGATTCCTATCATGTGCAATTATGTCAAGATATCTAAATTCTCCTAGTCATAGGATTAATGAGATTGGACATCATTAATCCGGATAGACTAGCACATGTCATATTCCTTGATTGGATCAGCGGTGGATCTCGAAGCGTAAATATGAGATATTTAGAATTGACATGTGGATGCTTATTAGCAGTAGTAAGTTCATTGGATGACCCGCCATGAGATCATCACATGGATATCTTATCTAGTGTCGGTGATAATCTCATCATAGCATTGGTGCAAGTATCCTTAGACTTGAGGTACTCAAGGATATCTTGATATCTTGATCCGTGCTTTGACTCCATTCCTTGTTGCCTTCGGAGGTAACTCATGGGTGGTGCTTGGGTACAGCTTGAGGTATTCGAAGGTAATTGAGTGGCCAATAAAGGATTCACCACTTCTGGATTAGCAGAGGAGATACCCATGGCCTCTTGTCAGGATCATTACTCGGAAATCTCGGCAGAGTGAATATGTCATGAAGAGTGTCTTCATGGACATATAGAGTAATGAGTCCCAGACGAGATCTGTTATCACTGGCTAGACTCGGTCTAGTGAGAGTTGACACTTTGACCATACTCATAACCAAGTGGGGTATAGGATGGTGAAAGGACTAATTGCACCAGAATTGTCTATGGAAGGGTTTGTGATCCGTTCTTGATGAATACATCAAACCGATTACTTTCCGGTCAATTGGGGGTCATGATGTGTTGCTAGATACCGCCATGACTTGCTCAGATTAATTGTTAATCTAAGTGGCCAATATAACCGGAGCCTAAAGCGGTCACACGATAAGAGTGTCTCAGAGAATCAGAAATAGTAATTGGACAGAGTTCCAATTATGGAGAGCATTAGGATTAAATGGATCCCGATGAGATTGGGATATGTCCCGATGAGATCGCGACATCAATATTGCTAAGAAAGTTTCCGTCGTCTTTCAAAGATCGGGACCAATAGGCTAGTAGGACCGACCCCAGTTGGACTGGACCTTAGCAATTATTTATTAATTGATTAATTAACTAATTAATTAATTAATTACTTAATAAATTAATGTTGTACACGTTGAATGGAGAAAGGAGAAGATATTTGCTTTGAAAAGTCAAAGCTTTCATTCTTTAATGCCTTAAATTGTGTGCCATCAATTTGAAGCTTACTATTGGTGTTTTAAAAGTTAAAACACATATAAATGGGCAAGATTTTCGTGGATGGCATAAGGAAAATGAAGCATGCTTCGTATGGTTTACAAAGGAGGAAGAAGAGCTTAAGATGTAAGCTTAAAATGAAAGTGTTTCATTTTCCTTCTTTATCAAAGCCATCATCGTTTTCTCTTCTCCAAGCACATGGTTCAACGTTTTCCTCAAGCTCTCCAGGACAGAGGTAGGGTCTAGCAGCCTTTAATCTGTTCTAACTATTCCCGGGTCAAAGGGGTTTGACTCGGTTAGGTTTTCTCGATCTGCGTGGATCACCTTTAGAGATAGTCTCTTTGGCTATTTTGGTTGATGTCTTCATACGGATACCTGGATCCTGGGGATCGGAAAGTCCCGGAACAAAATTTTGTTTTCCGCTGCGTGTACATGTGATGTACCACCGGGATTTTCCTACAGTGGTATCAGAGCGCCTGGTATCCCGTATGAAGCTTTAACTTAAGCTAGATCAGAAACCCTAAGTGCTGTTTCTGTTGATGCATGTGTACTGTCCCAATTTCGAATTTATATGGTGATATGTTTTTCGAAATTTTTCTGCCCAGAAATGTTCATAACATGTTAGATAATATGTCTATGAATTTCCAGAATTTATTGATTTGATTTGATATAGTTTTGCTAATTAATTCCCTAAGGTTACAGATGCTGTTTTGTGAAACGATTCTGTAACAGACAGTAGTATAAAATCGAGAATAAATTCTAGAAAAATGGTTTTTCGGATTTTCCTTCACCTACATGTCTCTAAGATGTTGGTGAATGTCTGTGAGCATGGAAATTGGATTTCAAGGTGATTGGATATTTATTCACGAATTTATTCTATACTGTTGGGAATTGCTGTGCTGATGAACACAGTTTTTGAATCGGTATTGTTATTTAGGTTGACTGAGTTTTTGATGGCCTAAAATCCTAAACAAATTCAGGTAGCATGTTCAGAACATGTAGTAACCTATATAATTTTCTCATGATTTATTGAAATTGTTTCATTGATCATTTCAAGCAATGTACAGAACTGGACAGTTTTTGTGAAAATTGTTGGGACTGCTTTGCTTGGCTTGATTGAGTGTGCTTTTTCAGTTCCAATGCCTTGCAGCATTTTTAATGTGATTAAAAATGTGTAATCTTGATTTAGTATGATTGCCAAAGTGAATTTCTTGAATTTGCTTTTCCAAGAATTTTTGGATGCCAAATAGGTCACTTTTGTGTCTCATTAGTGTATGTCGTTATCTCTTTTGTTTTGGCCGTCACAAATTTTGTGACTTGTGCCGAAGTAATTTGATAAGGTATAGGCTAGTTAGAGATGCTCAAAGTGATAATTTGGGTATTTAGAAATTAATGAGTTATGACTCATTTTCAAGCTTTTCATATAGTTTGACTATATAAGGCATTCATGGATCAATGAAGTGTTCATTGATACATCACTTTACAGATATTACCCTAGGTATGTTGGTATTGTGAATTGGAATTGCATGGATTGAGGAATTAGCCGATTAGATATAATAGCAATTCTTGTTGAATAAGTCGACTTGTAGTGTACATAAGTCGACTTGTTCAAAGTTTCCGGATAAGTCGACTTGTATTGTACATATGTTTAAACTTGTTCAATCTTCGGATAAGTCGACTTGTATTGTACATAAGTCCACTTGTTCAAATTTTAGCATAAGTCGACTTATATCAGACAAGTGGACTTGTGTGATGGCGAGGAGCATAAGTCGACTTATATCGGACAAGTCGACTTGTTTGTGAAGGATGATGTATAAAGGCGACTTGCATTTGATGAAAGTCGACTTGTGGCATGCTCAAAGTTGGATGATGGATGATTGTAAGGATTGATTCAATGTGATTGATGACCCTAAATCATTCCATATAGTCATGGTGACTATAATCCTACGGCTTGGAGAAGAAGAGACCCAAAATCCTCCTCGGTATATGAAAACTAACGCCTTCCATTAATATGGTAAGAACCGAGTTCTTATAGGGTCGAGTTGTTGAGCTAACCTCAAGCTCACTCTATACTTAATATGTTCAAACCATGAAAATAAGATTTTCGGATTAATGGGTCGGTTTTCCTAGAAGCGTTGATTTGTTGAGCTAACCTCAAGGTCAACGTGACAGAGGCGGTTGGGTAGCATACATTAGATGTATGCGATCAAAGAGTTGATACTCAATGAAGTGCACACATCAACAAGTTGATAAAGACTGATCGATAGTTAGGTCTCGAGATGTAATTGGTATATCTGATACCTCCCGAGACATAAGGTGGCTTGTTGAGCTAACCTCAAGGTCATTCTTAATGTCGGTTATCGATGATGCAATTGGTATGACCGATACCTACCGATTGACCTAAGTTGTGGTTTGTTGGGCAAACTCAAGGTCACTCTTAGCAATGTCGGATATCGACCCACTAGGACATTATGTCACTTTGTTTCTCTGGATTCGTAAAGAGGGTTATGGATTCTAGGAAACTAGTGGGAGCCATATGCATATCATGCAAGTCCTTATGATCATGCAGGCAATTCTATTTTATCATTCCTTCTCTCTATCGCGTTTAGGTTGATTGAAGAAGTCTTTCAGTGTGAATTTACGCTCACTCTTCTGGATCGATTTTCTTGATTGGCTGAGGACTCTGAGAATTGTTCTCAGATCTGAGGAACTGGGATACGTCCTAGATGTTCCACTTCCAGTTGCACCTGCTGTTGATGCTTCTGATAAGGATCAGAAGTCATATCGTAAGCATCTAATGGACGGGGACATGGCTACTTGCCTTGATGTCACTAGAGCTGCAGCAGCAGCACGAGTTCATGAATGCTCACTCAATAGTATTTCATCTTATGGAGCTGGTTGTTGAGTAAGCTCGGTCTGAAATGTTCGCGACCTCAAGGCTTCTCTTCATCACAAAGATGGCTCTGTGGATATCTCACGGCAAGATGCCCCAAGATGAATGACTATGTTGAGAGATTGGCCGCCTTAGGATTTGTAATGGATTATGAGTTAAGTAGAGACTTAATTCTGGTTGGATTGTCGATGGTTATTCACGAGATGTGATAAACTATCGATAAACCAAATATCCACAATAATTCTGAGTGATCAATCGCTTAAGATAGTTGAGCAGTTATCAAGAATGATAGCAAGCAAGTTATTGGTGGATGCTTCTTCTTCGGTTCAAAGAAGAAAAGGCCAAGAAACTAAATGGAAGTGCCATCAAGGAAAAATCAAAGTAATCGCCCAAAAGATTTTGCTTTCATTGTGGCAAGTCCGCCACTAGAGGCAAACCGAAAGTCTATCTGGAGTTCTTGAAGCGTAAGAAGGCATCGATGCCTCTATTCCTTGAATATGTTTGTCATTGAGATTAATACTATTCTGATCCAAACATATCGGTATTTGATACGGTTGTGGCTCACATATATGATAATATGCAGGCCTCGGGGATGTGATGAGCGACTCATAAAATGAGAACTAGACCTTTGTGTAGGTAATGCGACAAAAGTTGCTACATTAGTCAGAGGCACTTATGTCTTGTTACTCCCCATTGGGCTTATATTCAAATTGGATAATTGACATTTTGTACCCGCTTTTAAACAAAGAACATATTGTATGTTTTATGTTTAATTAAATTTGGTATCCATTGGACTTTTGGAGCAATGGTTGTTCTATTAGTTCGAATGGAATGCTCTATGGTACTGGTACATTATGCAATAGAATTGACATATTAGATATGTCATATCCAATTATGAATGTCAATGACGAGGAAAGACATAATCGAGATAATTTAAAATCAACTTGCTTATGGCATTGTCTGCTTGGCCATATAAATGAGATACGCATTGCTAAGCTCCATAAGAGTGGAAGTTTAGAGTCATTTGATTATGAATCATAAGACACATGCGAATCTTGTTTATTAGGCAAGATGATAGGAAAGGGTGAACGAGTGAATGGAATATTAGACCTGATACATTTGGATGTATGTGGTCCGATGTCCATCTATGCCAGAAGTGGTTGTTTTTACTTCATTATTTTTATCGGTGATTATTCACGATATAGGTATCTCAGTCTGATGAGATACAAATCTGAAGCATTTGAAAAGTTCAAATAATTCAGAAATGAAGTGGAAAACTAACTTGGTAAGTATGAATACATTACGATCTGATCGTGGTGGAAAATACTTAGACCAACAGTTTTGGATTATCTCAGAGATAATGGGATTTTATCTCAGTTCACTCCACCTTGCACGTAGCACAATGGTGTGGTTGAAAGGAGAAATCGAACCTTGTTAGACATGGTGCGATTGATGATAGGTTTTGCACAGTTTTTGGGGATATGCGCTCGAGACAGCTGGTTACTTGCTAAACAGAGTTCCATCAAAGACAGTTGTGGTTACTCCATATGGAGATATGGACTAACTGAAAGCCTTATCTTTCTCATCTGAAAGTTTGGGTTTGTCCTTCGTGACGCGAAGCGATCGCCGATACATTTGATGTAAAAGTCGACAAGTGTTTGTTCGTGGAATATCAATTCTACCTTGCTTAGGAACAAAAGTTGTTTGTTTCCAAGCATTTTCTTAAAGAAAGAGTTTCTTTTACAAGAGGACGGTGGGAGCAAAGTTGAACTTGGAAAAGTTCAAGATGCTCGAACAAACATAGATCAATCGCTCGAACTCAAAGCTGTCACTCATATAGATGAAGTAACAGCCCATCTTCTACTACACACTAATTTCAGAGGTCACGAGGATACGACTTGTTCGAGAGATATGGATTTCGTGAAGTGAATGAATGACGTAATGCTCATAGGAGATGATGAGCCTACTACCTATGAAGAGGTTCTGAAGAGTTCAGAGTCTGAGACATGGCTTTGTGCCATGAAATCTGAAATGGATTCCATGTATGAAAACCAAGTATGGACTTTGGTTGTTACACGAAGGATAAAACCCATTGTATGCAAAGGAGTTTTCGAAGAAAACCAACATGGATGGTAATTTGATTACCTATGAAGCGAGACTAATGGCCAAAGGATTTCGCCAAAGACAAGGAGTTGACTACGACGAGACCTTCAGCCTAGTAGCAATGCTTAAATCCATTAGGATACTCCTAGCCATTGCCGCTCATTATGATTATGAGATATGGCAAATGGATGTGAAGATAGCTTTCCTGAGAGGAAATCTACCCGAGGATATGTATGACACAACCCGAGGGCTTCACTTCCATCGATGGCGGCGTATGCTAGCTTCGTAAATCCATGTTTGGATTGAAGCAAGCATCTAGGAGTTGAAATATCCGCTTTGATGAGACAATCAAAGAGTTTGATTTCTCACAAAATCCGGATGATCATTGTGTATAAGAAGATTAGTGGACTGCAATCGTATTCCTTGTGTTGTATATAAATGATATACTGTTACTAGGAAACGATGTCTCTATACTGCAATCAGTTAAAATTTGGTTGTCCAATCAATTTGCCTTAAAAGACCTTGGTGAAGCGACTTATATCCTAGGGATATAGATTTATAGAGATAAATCAAAAGTTGCTTGGTCCTTCACAAGCATCATACATAGATGAGATGCTAAAGAGGTTTAGTATGAAACGATGTTATGTACGAGGTCCGATGTATCGTGTGCTCTAAGTGTTACGGCAGATACCAATCGGTTCCCGGTGAAGATCACACTGAATAGCGTGGCGGTCAGTTTGAAAAGTTCCAAACAAGAGACGACTGCTGTTTCATCAATCGAGGCAGAGTACATTGACGCATGAGATGCGTAGCGGAAGCAGTTTGGATCAAGAAGTTCATTACTAAACTTGATCCGTCCCTACCGTGATGGGCCCATAGATTGTACAGGATACAATGGGGCTAGTCTTGCAGCAAAGGAACCTAGGTCTTATCGACGATCCGAACTTGTACTTCGCCGATTCGGGAGATCATTAGTCGAGATGATATCCTGATAGAGAGAATTCCCACAGAGCAAAGTGTTGCTGTTCCGTTGACAAAGCCATTGTCGCAGGAAAATTGTGATTCTCATGGACTCGCTTATGGTATTAGATACCAAGGCGATTGGCTTTAGGTCAGTGGGAGATTTGTAAGTGTAAGTCGGTACAAGTCGACTTGTTACAATGGATAAGTCGACTTACACGCATCTAGTACCGATAAGTCGATTGTACAAGGCATAAGTCGAATTTATGCATGGACAGTCTTGTTTATTTGCGCCTAAAGCGCAATCCCTTTAAGCGCGTTTTATTCACAAATGATGCTGGTGAATGAATAAATAAAGAAAAGGCATAATTCATTAATTTGATGTTCATGAACATTGTTTATGAATTGATTGGATCTTTAATCGATTAATGAAGTCCATGATATATGACATAGCATGAAGGAAATTATAATGTGATCATACTCCGAGATTCCTATCATGTGCAATTATGTCAAGATCTAAATTCTCCTAGTCATAGGATTAATGAGATTCGACATCATTAATCCGGATAGACTAACACATGTCATATTCCTTGATTGGATCAAGCGGTGGATCTCGTAAAGCGTAAATATGAGATATTTAGAATTGACATGTGGATGCTTACTAGCGGTAGTAAGTTCATTGGATGACCCGCCATGAGATCATCACATGGATATCTTATCTAGTGTCGTTGATAATCTCATCATAGCAATGGTGCAAGTATCCTTGACTTGAGGTACTCAAGGATATCTTGAATCGATCCCGTGCTTTGACTCCATTCCTTGTTGCCTTCCGGAGGTAACTCATGGGTGGTGCTTAGGTACAACTTGAGGTATTCGAAGGTAATTGAGTGGCCAATAAAGGATTCACCACTTATGGATTAGCAGAGGAGATACCCATGGCCTCTTGTCAGGATCATTACTCGGAAATCTCTGGCCAGAGTGAATATGTCATGAAGAGTGTCTTCATGGACATATAGAGTAATGAGTCTAGGGCGAGATCCGTTATCACTGGGCTAGACTCGCCTAGAGAGTTGACACTTGACCATACTCATAACCAAGTGGGGTATAGGATGGTGAAAGGACGAATTGCACGGTAATTGTCATGGAAGGGTTTGTGATCCGGTTCTTGATGAATACATCAAACCGATTACTTTCCGGTCAATCGGGGTCATGATGTGTTGCTAGATACCGCTCATGACTTGCTCAGATTAATTGTTAATCTAAGTGGCCAATATAACCGGAGCCTAAAGGGTCACACGATAAGAGTGTCTCGGAGAATCAAAATAGTAATTGGACAGAGTTCCAATTATGGAGAGCATTAGGATTAAATGGATCTCGATGAGATTGGGATATGTCCCATGAGATCGCGACATCAATATTGCTAAGAAAGGTTTAGGTCTTTGTTTTGCCAAAGATCGGGGCCCGTGAGGTAGGGCAGAGACCAATTGGCTTGGACCTTAGCAATTATTTATTAATTGATTAATTAACTAATTAATTAATTAATTACTTAATAAATTAATGTTGTACACGTTGAATGGAGAAAGGAGAAGATATTTGCTTTGAAAAGTCAAAGCTTTCATTCTTTAATGCCTTAAATTGTGTGCCATCAATTTGAAGCTTACTATTGGTGTTTTAAAAGTTAAAACACATATAAATGGGCAAGATTTTCGTGGATGGCATAAGGAAAATGAAGCATGCTTCAGATGGTTTACAAAGGAGGAAGAAGAGCTTAAGATGTAAGCTTAAAATGAAAGTGTTTCATTTTCCTTCTTTATCAAAGCCATCATCGCTTCTCTTCTCCAAGCACATGGTTCAACGCTTTCCTCAAGCTCTCCAGATGAGGTAGGGTCTAGCAGCCTTTAACTGTTTCTAACTATTCCCGGGTCAAAGGGTTTGACTCGGTTAGGTTTTCGATCTCTGCGTGGATCACCTTTAGAGATAGTCTCTTTGGCTATTTTGGTTGATGTCTTCATACGGATACCGGATCACGGGATCGGAAAGTCCCGGGAACAAAAATTTTTGTTTTCCGCTGCGTGTACATGTGATGTACCACCCGGGATTTTCCTACAGAGGAAACTTAGAATAGTTGAGAAAAGAGATGCTTGGTTAAAGAAACTTCTTAAACCAATACTGGAAAAGAGGGATTCTCTATGACTATTTGGTTATATTGCATGTCTGAGGTGTTACAATATATACAAAATCCATTAGAAGACATTTTTAGAGAAGCAAATAGGTTGGTTAGTATAATAGAGTATGCTTTGACTCTCATTTGTCCCAATGTTGTTTATAATAATGGACCAAATTGGACAAGGTCAATTCTCAAATGTTGAAATATTAGAAACTTTTATGGATATGCATTAAGATTTCCATACTATAAAGGTGTTAGTGAGGGGATAAGATATTGGTGACCAATATATGTTTGGTCGGTGATGCCAAATTATGGAGGTGAGTAAAGATTGATAATGATCACAATTGTTAGGCCCGGGTCCCATTTCCTATCCCGAGGTGACCGCTCCTGGTCGGCGAGTAAGGGACACGCGAAGGAAGAATCGAAAACATCCAACATATAAAGGAATAGCAGCGGGAAGAGGAGGACTCGCCGCGGCGAGCACCTTGCAGAAATGGTTCGCCACGGCCAAAATTTGGCTTCGCCGGGGCGAACTCGCGGGTACAAGCCGCGGCGAACGGCTAGCATCACGCCGCGGCGAACACCCAAGGAATGCGCCGTGGCGAGCTCGCCAAAAACCGAACCCGTTCCCAACATCTTTTTAATTTCATACAAACACATACCCATACAATCTATCTAAAATTTTAACACACACAAAAACAAGGAACTTCATGTCATTACAATTCAAAGGAATTGAACAAGCATTCATAACTTAGCACAATACATACAATGCTTAAATCCAAATACATAAGGATGCTCAATGTTGATATGCTTGGAAAACTAACCAAAAGCACTAACTTAGTACAAAAGCTTCTAACTATCTTGGAGTTTCCGAAGCCTTGCAAGGATCAACGATCTTCTCGTTCTACACCTGAGGAGTGGGAGGTAACAGGGTGAGCTACGAAGCTCAGTGGCTTATACATTTATAGCCATCAAGCATTTAGCCACACATTCAAGCATATATATACACAAGTATATAGCAAGTCAACACTTAACAATTTATTCACAATCTTATAGCCATCACCAGAATATGTCACGTAATTTCTGTTTTCCAACATAACAATTTATTATGCATCATACCTAACAAACCAATAATGAAATGCACAACAAATGGCTCGAGAGTTCCGTAGAACAAAACGGATAAACCGAAGTTTATACCGTGAACAAAATGACTCCGATTTCTTAGGATCTCGTGGCCTCAAGCGGACAGCCGGGAGAAGGCTATACGTCGACGTGCACGTGACTAACAAAACGTTCCTCTCTCTCCCAAACGTAGCACATATTCATTCATTTCATACTCATATCATTTTATCAAAAGCTTTCATACTTTTCATGATCATCATGTGTTGGATCCCGATCTTTGAGCTAAAATTTGAATTATGAAAATGAAATTTAAGGAGTGCTTTGTGTATGTATTGTATAATAGATGACTCAAAATTTAAAGGATATTGAGAAGAAAAGAAATTATTTGATTTTGATATCTTTGGGGTTTTGAGTGGATTGGTATGGTTTATGAAATTAAGTGGATGAGTTGATTGAAATTAAGTTGAAAATCATGAATAAAGAGAAAAAGTGTGAGAAAATGAAAATTTGTGAAAAGTTTGACTTTTTGGCCTTTGAGGGTTGACTTTTGATTGAGGCAAATTTTGAGAAAATGACCTATATAAAACTTGTAGATTATGTTAAGAGCTTTCTATACCCATAAAGTTTGCAATTTTTTGATATCGGGAGTGGAAATTATGATCAGTCAAAGTTTATGTGTGATAGGGCTAACTTTTGACTTTAATTATGACTGAAACTTTGACTGAAAAATTTACCTAGTTAAAGGTTAATTTAGCCTTAGAGTTATTCATGAAAGTTGAAGATTGTGATTTAATCTTTAATTTGATATAAAGTACGCAATTTTTCGATCAAGGAATAATAAGTTATGATTTTTACAAGTTTATGTTATGGTTTTAGCATGATATATTAGAGGACAGAATATTTGACTGGAAAATGGACTCCCTTAGGAGTCGAATTGATTTTTATGTCCTTTAGGGAAGTTGTAGAGCTTCCTTCAAGCTTTCTATAGAGATCAAATTTGTCATATTTGGAGTTCGGGATCAAGAGTTATGAATTTTGAAATTTTGAGATTTTACTTATGTGAAAAAAAAAGGGTTTGGTCCATGCTGTCATGAGGGCGCAGCCCTCGCTAGCCTTTTTATGTTGATTCACACCTGGGCTAGCATTTTTCACCTAACGTAGTGTTTGCGGGTTATACCGCAAAGATCCAACACAATATCGATTTGTGTTGGATGCCGCAGATAACCCGCAAACACACGCTGGGTGGGAAATGCTAGCCCAGGTGTGGGGTCCAACATCATGCTTCTTCATCTTTCCATTCATACAAAATGCCATAATGTTTTTAAAGGCAATACATAATCACAATCACAATACATTGTCAATAATTTCAATGCCACACTCACATGCAAGCAAGCAAGATAATTTGCTCATATACACAACAACTATAAATATATTACCCACCTACTATCGCTTGATAATCCAAGCTCAATGTTATCCTTCCTCTTGCGATTGGATTAGGTCGGCTTGGTTTCCTATAACAAACCAAGTTCTCATTCAAACAACGTTCAAAGGAAATTCATAAAGCTTTGAAAATCAAAAGTGTTAACACTAAAATCTATACTCGAATTCCATCCAAGTTTTCAGATCTTTAGAGACTGATTCCTAGCTTCCTTTCTTCATAAAACTTGTAGCCCTAAAGCTCTAGTTCACAACGAATCAAAAATCACCTCATTTGGATATCCACAGCAAAAGTTATGCCCAAAATACCGAAATATATCTGTGCAGAAAGCTAGAGCTCGTCGCGGCGAATGGCGCCCTCGCGCGCCACGATGTGCACATGAACACATCGTGACGTGTGAGCCCAGAAAATCTCCCAAACTTGATTTTTCCCACATTCTTCATCCACAATCCTCCCATTTTTCAAATATGACACATCAAAACCTTAAATCATGTCTTATACTTCAGTTCTAAACTCATTACAACCTCAAAATCAGTCACAAACACAATAATATCATCAACCCAAAGAAATTTAACCATTTTTCCATAACCTTCTTATCAACCGAAACCTACACATTTTAAGCTATTCTAGGGTTCCATACAACCCAAACAATAAGAAAAGAAGCTTATACTTACCAGAAGATGCTTCAATCCCTTCAATTCTTCAAGGATCTCAAAACCCTACTTTCTCTTCTTCTCCCTTAGCTCCAACGACACTCTCCCTCTTCTCTTCTCACTCTTTCTCTTCTAATTTCTTTCCTTAAGCCTAAATGGAAAGAGCAAGGACCAATTTGCCCCTCCATGCAATGCCTTAACCTCTCCAACTTAAGTGATCTTTCCATTTTGCCCTCAAACATTTTTTTTTGCCACTTACACCACACTATACTCAACTTAATCTAAATTTTCCCTTAATACTTCCAATTTAATCAAACTAAGCAATAAGTCACACAATCAGGACAATTCATACTTAATACATCAATTAGAAAAAAATTTGAGGCCCAACAACAATGCTAGTCATCCATGAATTAAGACATGGGAGATGTCAGTGCGACAGTTTAAAGAGCAATTCTTACCTTGTAATACCTCTTAGTTTGTGAGGGAGGCCTTTTGGAAGCTGTGACATGATGGAACAATTTGGAACTACGTCGAGGCATTTAGCTCTCGAATTTTATATTCATAAAGTATCAAAAGAAGATAAACTTTTCAACTTTCTTTTGGGACCATATTCTTAGGCATAAATTGAGTTGTTGAGGTATGGATTCTGGGGCCTAACTAGTGCCATTACTATATAGAGTTTGTAGGAAAATCCCGAGAGGTACATCACATGTACCGGCAGCGGAAAACAAAAATTTTTGTTCTGGACTTTCCAAACCCAGATCCAGTGTCGGTATGAAGACATCAACCTAAATAGCCAAAGAGACTATCTCTAAAGGTGATCCACGCAGAGATCGAAAACCTAACCGAGTCAAACACCTTTGACCGGGAATAGCTAGAACAGATTAAAGCCTGCTAGAGCCTACCTGTCATCTGGAGAGCTTGAGAAAACGTTGGTCTTTGTGCTTGGAGAAGAGAAACTATGACACTTGAGGAAGAAGAAGACTTGAAATCACCATTCAAACTTTCCTTAACACTTAAGGAAATATTCTTCTCTTCAAAACCTTAGCATCATCGACGCAACTCATCAAGACAAGCTTCTTATATATATTTTAACAATTAAAAGAATCCATAAGAGTTTGTCAAGTGTAAGCTTCATTACCATTCATTTATTTAACTAATTAAATAAACAAACTTTGAAAAGTCAATGGCTTTATCTCTTCTCCCTAAAACCAACGCAGATCATGTTTTATATATATATAATTAATTAATCTTAATTAATTAATTAACATATATATAATTGCTAAAGAGGTCCAACACACCGGGTCGGTCCTACTGCCTATCCGCCCCGATCTTTGAAACAAATCTTAAACCTTTCTTAGCAACATCGATGTCGCGATCTCATCGGGACATATCCCGATCTCATCGGGATCCATTTAATCCTAATGCTCTCCATAATGGAACTCGTCAATACTATTTTACTGATTCTCCAAACACTCTTATGCGTGTGACCCTTTAGGTTCCGGTTATGTTGGTCACATAGATTAACACTTAATCTAAGCAAGTCATGAGCGGTATCTAGCAACACATCATGACCCCCAATTGACCGGAAAGTAATCGGTTTGATGAATTCATCACGAACTAGATCACGAACCCTTCCATAGAAAATTACCGTGCAATTCGTCCTTTCACCATCCTATACCCCACTTGGTTATGAGTATGGTCAAAGTGTCAACTCTCACTAGACCAAGTCCAGCCCAAGTGATAACAGTTCTCGTCCTGGGACTCATTACTCTATATGTCAATGAAGACACTCTTCATGACATATATGCTGGCCAGCCTTAGTAATGATCCTGACAAGAGGCCATGGGTATCTCTTCCGATAATCCGAAGTGGTGAACTTTATTGGCTACTCAATTATCTTGAATACCTCAAGCCGCACTCAAGCACCACCCTATGAGTTACCTCCGAAGGCAACAAGGAATGGAGTCAAACAGGATCAAGATATCAAGATATCCTCGAGTACCTCAAGTCCAAGGATACTTGCACCATGCTATGATGAGATTATCACCGACACTTTAGATAAGATATCCATGTGATGATCTCATGGCAGGTCATCCAATGAACTTACTACCACTAGTAAGCATCCACATGTCAATTCTAAATATCTCATATTTACAGCTTCGAGATCCACCGCTTGATCCAATCAAGGAATATGACATGTGTTAGTCTATCCGGATTAATGATGTCGATCTCATTAATCCTATGACTAGGAGAATTTAGATCTTGACATAATTGCACATGATAGGAATCTCGTGAGTATGAGCACATCATAATTTCCTTCATGCTATGTCATATATCATGGACTTCATTAATTTGATTAAAGATCCAATCAATTCATAAACAATGTTCATGAACATCAAATTAATGAAGTATGCCTTTCTTTATTTATTCATAAAGTCCGCATACGACTTTGAACAAAAGCCGCTTAAAGGGATTGCCTTTAGGCACAATATAAACAAGATCATCCTTGCATAAGTCGACTTACCCCATGTACAAGTCGACTTATCGATCAATACGTAAGTCGACTTACCCCATGTACAAGTCGACTTAAGACTTATAAATCTCCCACTTGACCTAAAGTCAATCGCTTTAGTATCTAATACCAAAAGCGAGTACATAAGAATCACAATTCTCATGTGACAATGGCTTTGTCATCGGATCAAGCAACACTTTGCTCGTGGGAATTCTCTCTATAAGGACATCATCTCAACCGATGATTTCCCGAATCAAATGGAATCGGCGGAGTACGAGTCTGGATCAGTGATGAGACATTGGTTCCTTTCCCTGCGACTAGCCCCATTGTATCACAATACAATCCTATGGGCTCATCATGTACTAGGATTGATCCAAAGCGGCCTCTCTGCGCATCTCGTGCGCAATGTACTCGCCTCGGTTGTTGAATCAGCAGCTTGTCTCTTAATTGAACTCTTTCAAACCGACCGCCAGGCCGTTCGGTGTGAATGTATATAACCCGATCGTGATTCAAAATCATCCTTATCGATTAAACCGCATTTATATGCCCGCCACTGGAGATTTTCATCTCCATATGTCAAAAAACATTCTTAGCTTCGCAAGTACTTGAGGATATTCTTGACAGCCACCCAAAGGACCTCACTGTGATCCGAGTAGTATCTACTGTAACACTTAGAGCATATAATACATCGGGTCTCGTGACATAGCATTGTTCCATGCTAAACCTCTTTAGCATCTTACCTATGTCGTTAATTGTGAAAGACAAGCAACTTCTTTGATCTATCTCTATAAATCTTTATCCCAAGGCTATAAGTTGCTTTACCAAGGTCTTTCATCGCAAAAAGGGTTTGGACAACCAAATCTTAACTAATTGTAGCATAGAGACATCGTTTTCCTAGTATTAATATGTCATCTACTTATAACATAAGGAATACGATTGCAGCCCATGAACCTTCTTATACACACAATGTATATCCGAATTTTGTGAGAAACCAAACTCTTTGAAAGTACCTCATGAAAACGGATATTCCAACTCTGGATGCTTGCTTCAATCCATACATGGAATTCAAGCTTGCATACCATTTCGCCATTATAGAGGTGAAGTCCTCTCGTTGTGTCATATACACATCCTGGGAAGATTTCCATTCAGAAAGTCGTCTTCACATCCATTTGCCATATCTCATAATCATAATGAGCGGCAATGGCTAGGAGTATCCGAATGGATTTAAGCATTGCTATGGTCAAGGTCTCGCCATAGTCAATTCCTTGTCTCTCATTTAATCCTTTGGCCACAAGCCTTGCTTTATAAGTAATCACATTACCATCCATGTCGGTTTTCTTCTTGAAAACCCATGTGCACCCTATGGGCTTTATTCCTTCGGGTGCAACAACCAAAGTCCAAACTTGGTTTTCATACATGGAATCCATTCAGATTTCATGGCACAAAGCCATTTTTCAGACTCTGAACTTTTCAGAACCTCTTCATAGGTAGTAAGCTCATCATCTCGTATGAGCAATACGCCATTCCGTTCCTCACGAGAAATCCATATCTCTCAGGAACAGAGCGTATCCTACATGACCTACGAAATTCTTGTGTAATAGAAGGTTGAACTCTACCTCATGTACATGAGTTACGATTCAGGTTCAGCAAATGATTCATCTGCTTGTTCGAGCATCTTGAACTTCCTCAAGTTCAACTTTGCTCCCACCGTCCTCTTGTAAAAGAAACTCTTTCTAAGAAAACAGCATGCTTTAAAACAAACAACTTTTATTCCTCAAGAAGGTAGAATTGATATCCCACGATATTCTATCGAACAAACACTTGTCGATTTTGCATCGCTAATCTGACCGTGTCCGCTTCACATAAGCAGACAACCCCAAACTTTCATTTGAGAAAGATAGGGCTTTCAGTTAGTCCACATCTCATATGGAGTAACATCAATCGCCTTTTAATGGAACTCGTTTAACAAGTAAGCAATGTGTCTCGGAAAGATACCCCAAAAGCGCGGTAAAACCTATCATTAATCGCATCTATGTCTAACAAGGTTCGATATCTCCTTTCAGCCACACTATTGTCTTTGCGTGTAAGGTGGAGTGTCTTGAGATAAAATTCCATTATCTACGAGATAATTCAAAACTGTTGGTCTAAGCATTTTCCACCACGATCGATCGTAATGTATTCATACTTTTACCAAGTTAGTTTTCTACTTCATTTCAATTATTTGAACTTTTCAAACGCTTGATTTGTATCTCATCGACATCAGTACCCATATCGTGAATAATCACCGATAAAAGTAATGAAGTAAAGACAACCACTTCTGGCATGGATGGACATCGGACCACATACATCCAAATGCATCAGGTCTAATATTCCATTCACTCGTTTTCCTTTCCCTTAAAGGATAACTTGGTCATCTTGCCTAATAAACAAGATTCGCATGTGTCATATGATTCATAATCAAATAACCCTAAACTGCCACTCTTATGGAGCTTAGCGATGCGTGTCTCATTTATATGGCCAAGCCGACAATGCCATAAGTAAATTGATTTTAAATTATCTCGATTATGTCTTCTCGCGTCATTGACATTCAAAACTGGATATGACATATCTAATATGTCAATTCCATTGCATAATGTACCAAAGAGCATAGAGCATTCCATTCGAACTAATAGAACAACCATTGCTACTAAAAGTCCAATGGAAACCACTCTATTGAAATAAGAAATGATAATATGTTCTTTGTTAAACAGTACAAAATGACAATCATCCAATTTGAATACAAGCCCACTAGGGAGTGACAAGACATAAGTGTTCACGGCTAATGTAGCAACTCTGCTGCATTACCTACACAGGTCTAGTTCTCCTTTATGAGTCATCTCATCGTCCTCGAGGCCTCGCATATCATTTCATATGTATGAGCCACAACCGTATCAAATACCCATATGTTTTGATCGAACAAGATAACCTCAATGACAAACATATTTGAAGGAGTAGAGGCATCCGATGCCTTCTTCCGCTTCAGAACTCCAGATAGACTTTCACGGTTCCCGCCTCCAGGTGGCGATCTTGCCACAATGAAAGCAAAATCCTTTTGGGGCGGTTTCTTTGGTTTTTCCTTGATGGCACTTCCATTTGATTTCTTGGCCCTTTCTTTGGACCGAAGAAGAAGCATCCACCACTAGACTTGCTTGCTATCCTTCTTGATAGCCCTTTCATTTATCTTGAGCAGATTGATCACCAGAATTATTGTGGATATTTGGTTCATCGATAGTTTAACACGAACCGTGAAAACCGCCGGACAATCCAACCGAATCAAGTCTATACTTAACTCATAATCCATTACAAATCCTAAGACAACCAATCTCTATATAGCCATTCATCTTCGTGGAAACTCGGACAGCAGATGTCCTCGAGCCATCTTTAATGGTGAAGAGAAGCTCGAGGTCTCAAACCTTTCGCATCGAGCTTACTCATCAGCTCCCAAGATGAAATACTATAGTGTGAGCATTCATAGACTCGTCTCGCTCGCAGCTCTGGTGACATCAAGGCAAGCATAATGCAAGTATCCATATCATCGTCCTTTAGATGCTTACAATATGCTTTCGATCCTCATCAAAAGCATTGACAAGTGCATCCGGAAGTAGAACATCTAGACGTATCCGGTTCCTCGATCCGAGAACAATTTCGATTCCTCACCAATCAAGAAAATTCGGTCCAAAATAGAGAGCGAAAATTCATAATCGAAAAACTTCTTCAATCAACCTAAACGCGAGAGAGAAGGAATGATAGAATAGAAATGCCTGCATGATCATAAGGACTTGCATGACATGCATATGGCTCCACTAGTTTCCTAGAATCCATAACCCTCTTTACGAATCCAAAGAAACAAAGTGACATAATGTCCTAGTGGGTCGATATCCGACATTGCTAAGAGTGACCTTGGGTTTGCCCAACAAGCCACAACTTAGGTCAATCGGTAGGTATCGGACATACCAATTGCATCATCGATAAGAGCATTGAGAATGACCTTGGGTTTGCCCAACAAGCCACCTTATGTCTCGGAGGTATCGGATATACCAATTACATCTAAGACACAACTATCGATCGCTATCAACTTGTTGATGTGTGCACTTACATTGGGTTATCAACTCCTTGATGCGTGTACATCCCAATGTACACTACCCAACTTCGCCTCGTTCACGTTGACCTTGAGTTTGCTCAACAAACTAACGCTTAAAGTGAAAACCAACCCATTAATCGAAAATCTTATTTTCATGGTTCAACATATCCGTATAGAGTGAGTTTGAGTTTGCCCAATAACCTTGACCTATAAGAACTCGGTTCTTACCATATTAATGGAAGGCGTTAGTTTTCATATTACGAGGAGGATTTCAATTCTCGACTCCAAGTGAAGGATTATAGTTGCGGGACTATATGGAATGATTTAGGTTTCATCAATCACATTGAATCAATCCTTTTAATCATCCATCATCCAACTGAGCATGCCACAAGTCGACTTACAACGAATGCAAGTCGCCTTTATGCCTCGCCATACACAAGTCGCCTTGTATCATAATACAAGTCGCCTTGTCTTCTTCAGCGCAAATCGACTTATCGATATATGTCGCCTTATGCACCTACTCACAAGACAAGTCGCCTTGTACATCGCAAGTCGACTTATGCAGAACCTGAACAAGTCGCTTTATACTCCAAATAAGTCGACTTGTCCAATGTAATTTGCTATAATTCTCTAATCGCTAATTCCTCAATCCTTGCAATTCCAATTCACAATACCAACATATCTAAGGTAATATTCTGCTACTTTGATGTCTCAATGAACACTTCATTGAACCATGAAAACCTTATATAGTCAAACCATATGAAAAGCTTGAAATGAGTCAAAACTCATTAATTTCCAAATAATTTAGGAACACCCAAATTATCATCCTAAGCATCTCTAGCTAGCATATACATTATCAAATTTACTTCAGCACATGCCATAAAAATATGACGGTCAAAACAAACAAGATAATGCAATATACTAACGAGATGCTAATGTGATCACTTAGGCATCCGAAAATTCTTGGAAATGCAACTTCAAGAAATTCAGTTGGGAAATCATGATACATCAAGATAACACATTTTTAATCACATTAAAAATGGTGCAAGGCATTGGAACTGAAAAAGCACACTCAATCAAGCCAAGCAAAACAGTCCCAACAATTTTTCACAAAACTGTCCAGTTCTGTACATTGCTCGAAATGATCAATGAAAAAATTTCAATAAATTCTGAGAAAATTGCATAGGTTATTACATGTTCAGAACATGCTACCTGAATTTTTTCAGGATTTTTATCCATCAAAAACTCAGTCAACCTAAATAACAAAACCGATTCAAAATCTGTATTCATCAGCACAGCAATTCCCAACAGCATAGAATAAAATCGAAAATAAATATCCAATCACCTTGAAATCCAATTTCCATGCTCATAGACATTCACCAACATCTTAGAGACATGTAGGTGAAGGAAAATCCGAAAAAACATTTTTCTAGAATTTATTATCGAATTTATACTACTGTCTGTTCCAGAATCGTTTCACAAAACAGCATCCGAAACTTAGGGAATTAAATTAGCAAAACTATATCAAATCAAATCGATAAATTCTCAAATTTCATATACATATTCTCTAACATGTTATGAACAATCCTGGGCAGAAAATTTTCAAAAAAACTATCACAATATAAATTCGAAAATTGGACAGCAAGCATGCATCAACAGAAAATTCCATTAGGATTTCTGATCTCGCTTAGGTTTTAGCTTCATACGACACCGACGCCCGATACCACTGTAGGAAAATCCCGGGAGGTACATCACATGTACCGGCAGCGGAAAACAAAAATTTTTGTTCACGGAACTTTCCCGAAACCCAGGATCCAGGTGTCGGTATGAAGACATCAACCTAAATAGCCAAAAGAGACTATCTCTAAAAGTGATCCACGCAGAGATCAGAAAACCTAACCGAGTCAAACCCCTTTGACCCGGGAATAGCTAGAACAGATTAAAGCCTGCTAGAGCCTACCTCTGTCCTGGAGAGCTTGAGAAAACGTTGGTCTTTGTGCTTGGAGAAGAGAAACTATGACACTTGAGGAAGAAGAAGACTTGAAATCACCATTCAAACTTTCCTTAACACTTAAGGAAATATTCTTCTCTTCAAAACCTTAGCATCATCGACGGCAACTCATCAAGACAAGCTTCTATATATATTTTAACAATTAAAAAGAATCCATAAGAGTTTGCCAAGTGTAAGCTTCATTACCATTCATTTATTTAACTAATTAAATAAACAAACTTTGAAAAGTCAATGGCTTTATCTCTTCTCCTAAAACCAACGCAGATCATGTTTATATATATATAATTAATTAATCTTAATTAATTAATTAACATATATATAATTGCTAAAGAGGTCCAGTCACACTGGGAATTCGGTCCTACTGCCTATCCGCCCCGATCAAACACTCCGGAAATCTTTCTTAGCAACATCGATGTCGCGATCTCATCGGGACATATCCCGATCTCATCGGGATCCATTTAATCTAATGCTTTCCATAATTGGAACTCGTCCAATACTATTTTACGGATTCTGAAACACTCTTATGCGTGCAGGACCCTTTAGGTTCCGGTTATGTTGGCCACTTAGATTAACACTTAATCTAAGCAAGTCATGAGCGTATCTAGCAACACATCACGACCCCTAATTGACCGGAAAGTAATCGGTTTGATGAATTCATCACGAACCGATCACGAACCCTTCCATGTACAATTACCGTGCAATTCGTCCTTTCACCATCCTATACCCCACTTGGTTATGAGTATGGTCAAAGTGTCAACTCACTAGACCAAGTCCAGCCCAGTGATAATAGCTCGTCCGGGACTCATTACTCTATATGTCAATGAAGACACTCTTCATGACATATATCTTGCCAAATTTTAGTAATGATCCCGACAAGAGGCTATGGGTATCTCTTCCGCTAATCCGTAAGTGGTGAATCCTTTATTGGCTACTCAATTATCTTGAATACCTCGTCGTACTCCAAGCACCACCCTATGAGTTACCTCGGAAGGCAACAAGGAATGGAGTCAAAGCACGGATCAAGATTCAAGATATCCTCGAGTACCTCAAGTCTAAGGATACTTGCACCATTGCTATGATGAGATTATCACCGACACTTCAGATAAGATATCCATGTGATGATCTCATGGCAGGTCATCCAATGAACTTACTACCACTAGTAAGCATCCACATGTCAATTCTAAATATCTCATATTTACAGTTTCTGAGATCCACTGCTTAATCCAATCAAGGAATATGACATGTGTTAGTCTATCCGGATTAATGATGTCCGGTCTCATTAATCCTATGACTAGGAGAATTTAGATATCTTGACATAATTGAACATGATAGGAATCTCGGAGTATGAGCACATCATAATTTCCTTCATGCTATGTCATATATCATGGACTTCATTAATTCGATTAAAGATCCAATCAATTCATAAACAATGTTCATGAACATCAAATTAATGAAGTATGTCTTTCTTTATTTATTCATAAAGTCTGACACGACTTTGAACAAAACGCGCTTAAAGGGATTGCCTTTTGGGCACAATATAAATCAAGAATCCTTGCATAAGTCGACTTACCCCATGTACAAGTCGACTTGCACTTACAGAGTTGATTGGTTAATTTGTGACCAAATAATGACAAGGAGAAACTCTTGAATGGTAATACAAATGGGAAGATTGTTGGAGAGCAATCTATTGGATATAATGAGAAAGGTAAGCATACCCAATCCTCTCAAAATCTTATTTAATATAATGTTACTTAATTTATATACAATTAAGTAGACTGTGAAGGGAATTATCCATAAAGAATAAGTTGAATGCATTATCGCCAAAGAGGAGTACAATATTGAATTAGATATTCTTTTAATATATTTGTAGTGAAAAAACACCTATAAGTGAAACTTCTAGGACCTTTGATGAATAAAATAGATTGGTACATATCAAAGTGGGATAGAACAGGGGAAAAGTTCAAAAAATAACATTTCCTTTAATAATGAGGGGCTTCAGATGTACTTACAGTTCCATTTTGTAGATATTCCTATTGTGGGTTTTAAATAGGTAGTAGGGGTCATCTCAAAAATTATTTGAAGAAATGATTTGAACAAAAGAACCATTTCAGCATGCATTTACTTGATCTTTGTAGGAAAAAGGGGAATTACTTGGCCAACTTTGGAACTAATTTGCCAATGTTAAACATAATGGCCATATTCGACAAACTTACTAGCAACGTTGTCTTACCAGTGATTTAATTGATTATGCATGATTGAGTTATTGTTTTATTGTCTTGTTATTTTCTATGGTTTCTGAACTTATTGGATGCAATAATTTGGCCAATTTTTGTATTATTTTGATATGAAACGAAGAATCAAAAGAAAAGGCTTAATATTAGAACAAAACTTATAGGACGCTTAAGTTATGAATTAAAAATATATTAACTTAAATAGGTAATTATTTGTTGAGTTTAAATAATTTATTTGGATAATAGACTTATCGAATACAAAAGTTAGATTTAAAACCTATTCATTAATTTTAGCAAGACAATTATTCAATCAATTTGCTTAATCATGCATAGTAGATTAAATTAGTGAAGTTAATTTCTCAAGAGCTCACTATATTGATTGATCAAATTAAATTAGTTTACTTTTAAGTTTATTTGTCTTATTTTCTTTAAATCCTTTCCTCAACAAATTGGCTAGAGTATTTAAGATTGCATTTGCTTTTATTCAAAGTTAATTTGAGTGGATCAATTTCTTCTCTTTAAGAGACAACTCTGAGTATTCAACTACAATTACTTCAGATACTTGCAGTGGGATATTTAAGATTTTAGAATTTATTTTGACACAACAAATACACATATACATCTTATATAATATAACTCATTCAGTATGATTACATAATTCAATTTCATCTAACACAATTTATTAATAAGTTACAAAACTAATAATCAAAGTATTCAACATACATAATTACATAATACACGATACTTTATATAATTACATCATTCAACCATAAACCAAAGACATATACTCACAAGTATAACATATTCAACTTCAATCATAGCTCACAACTCTAAGTTTACAGTTTACTTTACGTAATCTCACAATTCACAGTTCCATTTGTAATGCTTATAATTAGTTGTTTTCTTAACTAATTTTAATCAATATTGTTACTAGAATTCTAATTCCTAACTCTAGTTTAACAATCTTTCATTTACCAATTTTAATCAACATTCTTAATTTTTAATTCAAATTTTTCAATGCATTAACTTTCTTCATAAATTAACAATACCTAAATTACCAACTCACACAAATAATTCTAAATTTCAAATCCAAATTTTCCAATGCATTACTTTTCTTTATAAATTGACAATCCATTGAAAGAACCAACTCACAAAAATAATACCAACTTTTAAACCCAAATATTCTAACTCACATAAATAATTCCAACAATTTCAACCGTTACAAAAGACATAGCAAAAACAAATATAATGCAATAGCAATTTAGAGCAAAAAAAGCCACACACAAAAAAGAGAAAATATAATTAAGAATCAGGTCGGTTAAGTTCGGTGTAGGCTAGCAGAATCTGAAAAATTGAAATTCCAAATCTACACTTCACACTCTCAAAACGCATTGAGCAGTAGCTGGTTGGAGCTTGGATGAAATGGAAAGCGATTGGGCAAGGGTGGCCGGTGGTGTGCTATGCGTGAGAACTAATGGCCTGTTTGGTTGAGGGTAATAGCATTTCTATTACCCGCCTATTTCCGACGTATTACGTAATCTCTGTTTGGTTAGAAAAAAAAACCTACGGAATAACCATTCTGTAGATTAACAATTCTAGGACTTTGGGGAATAGCTAAAGATGCTACCCCCCTGTCTTTGCCTATTCTGCACCCATCCGGAGTAGGTAAACCCAAGCTTGTTTTTGTTGGACAACTTTTGTCCCTCTCTCTCACGTAGCAACACACCCATGTGTTTCTGACTCACATAGCAGGTACGAGCACAACAAGAAGCGCGAGGATCTCCAGAGATACGAGGAGCTTCGTAAGAAAGGTTTGATTTACTGTTTTTCATTCTGATTCTGGCGAAGACGAAGAAGAAGATGGGGAGAATAACAAGGATAAGAAGAAGTTGGGTGAGTATTTAGGTCAGGAAGAGGAGTTCGACGAGAACAGGATGTTTTTGTAGGATTGTTTCCTGAATAAGATGTGGGTCGATAAGGGGAACAACGATGATAAAGGGTTTGATGAAGTTGATGAGTTGTTGAAAGATCAGGAGGAGATTGAGAAGCAAGAGGAGTATGAGATGAATTTTTTCAGGCATTAAGAGGATGTTGGGGATAGGGTTATTGGTCATTCCAGGAGGAAGAAGGACAATGCTAGAAAAGAGCAGAGGAAGAGCAAGGAGGAGAGGACAAAGCACTACAAGAAAAATGTAAATTAGTGTCGGAAACTTAGCAACGGAAAAATTTTCGTTTCGCAATTAAAGAACTAAATACGCTTCATTGCTAATATCGAAGAATTTAATGACAGATTAATATTCGTCGCTAAATTTGGAGGGAATTTATCGTGGCAAAATTGCTGACGGAATAATATAGTCGTCGGTAATTTATTACCGACGAAAAATATACTGTTGAAAATTAACGACAGAAAGCATATTTACGTCGTTAAAATTGAGTAATTTAGCGACGGTACTAATACTCGTCGCTAAATTTAGAGGAAATTTATGGCGGTAAATTTAGCGACGAAATTTAGCAACAGTATGCGTTCTGTCGCTAAAAATTGAGGGGATTTTTGGCGGAATAAAAAATTTTGAGTTTAACTACTGAAAATTCCGTAGGTAAATTCCATTGGTAAATTAAATTAGCCACGGAAATTTTCTTTCCGTCTGTAAAAAGGCGGGAATTATTGACGGTATAAAATTTTTTTGAATTTACCAACGAAAATTTTCGTCGGTAATTCCGTCGGTAAATTCTTTTTAAATATAAACTCACCCGACATCTCCTTCCAACTTCTATCTTCTTTTTCCTTTCTTCTTCTTCCTTCTTCCTACATCTTCTCTTCGGTTTCTTGGAGCCCATTTCTCTGTTGTGGACTCCTTTTTTGCTCGACGATGTTGTCTTCTTCGGCTATTGTCATCATGTCCTTCGGTAGAGGTATTTTTGCAACTACTGTCATGTATTTTTTCATATATTAGATGAAAGTTAATTTGGGTATTTATTATTTTCGTTTATTTGCGTATTTTATTATTGAAAAACAACTTTAAGGTATGAATGTTAGTGATAGAAGGGACAAGATGTGATTTTAGTTGTGATGTTAAGATAAATTTCTGGTGCATGTAAGGTGTTTGATTAATTGTTTGTTATTTGAAAAAATGATTTCAGTTATGTTTTAGTATGAAATTTAATATTTTAAATTCTTTTACTTGAAATAATGAAGTTCTCTCCATGGTGGCTTCCAGAGAAACTAAACACTTTGCAAGTAAATTTTAAAAAATAGTTTTCAGCAAATTTACCGACGGAAAAAAATTCCGTTGGCAAATATATTGGATTTTACCGACGAAAAAATTCCGTCGCTAATTACCAATGGAATTACAAAATCCGTTGGTAATTTTCTGACAGAAAAATTTACTAACTGAATAAAATAATCGTCGATAAATTTACCGATGAAAATTTTTACCGTCGGTAATTCCGTCGATAAATTTACCAACGGAAAATGTCCGTCGTTAAATTTAGTAACAGCCATATCTCTGACGTCTTTTTTCGTGAATAAATTCCGTCGCTAAATAAGCTTACCGACGGAATATGTACAAATTCTGTCGGTAAATTCCGTCGCTAAACATTATTTTTCTTGTAGTGAAGTTTGCATAGATGGAGAGGGAGGAATTGAAGCACCTTAAGAATTTGAAGAAGGAAATGCAGGAAAGGATGAAGAAGATTATGTTAGCTGTTGGGGCTAAGGGTAGTGATGATTTTACGTTCGATTTGGGCGACTTGGAGGAGGAATTTGATCCTCAAAAATACGATAAAATGATAGAATAATAAAGTTAATAATTAAAAAATAAAAAAATTGAAGAAAAATTTAATAATAACAAGAAATTTAATAACAAAATCAAAATAAAATTATTGATAAAATTAATAATAATAATAATAAGTATAAAATTTATAATAATAATAAAATTAATAATAAATAAATAAATAACAATAATTAATAATAATAAGAAAATAAAAATAAAAATAATAAGAATTTTAATAATAAAATAAGAACAAATTTAATTGATAAAATTAATAATAAAAAGAATAATAAGTAGGAAATTTATAATAATAATTAATAAGTAATAAGAATAAGAATAATAAAGTTAATAATAATAATAATAATAATAAGGATATTATGATCTTTATTAGTTATTCCTTTTCTATTTTAAGTTTATATTTTCAAATCAAACAATGAAATAGAAATTTTTATCTATTCTATCTCTTAAACTAAATAAAATAATACTTATTTTATTTTATTTCTTATTTTTTATTCTAAAAATAACTATTGTATTTCTTTTCTATTTTATTCTGTAAACCAAACAGGCCGCAAATAAAAGCCGAAGAGACCATGGCTGTGGGTTGAACATACATAATCCATGACCGTAAGTAAGAGATGATGGTGAGCCAACGGGGGACTATCGAGTGCGTGGTGGAGAGTCACCGAGAGGGAGGAGAGAGAGAGAGAGAGAGAGAGACTGAGAGATAAGATCTGGTAGAAAGTGGCGGGATTTTTTGCTTAATAGTCCTTTAATTTTTTGAAGTTTATATACTAGTCGATATTAGAAACTCTTACGGTTGACCAGAACATTCAAACAACTTAAACATAAAAACAGTTTTGTTTAAAAGCACACAATCCGATAGACGTTAGGCATGGTACTCGTCATGTTTGCAAATGCCAATTTTAAACACTAAAGAAAATCCGACAAATTCCAACTTTTGAACTCTGAAAACCAGTGTCGCTAATGGGAAAAAAAAATCAACTTTAGGTGCAGATTCTAGAAGGCATGAATCAACCATTAAATTGGGGAGATTGCTCATATGTTACATAGGATATACAGCGGGTGTAATAAATGGCGATAATTACAAATTGGGGAAGAAGCGCTCTGATTATCCGGGGAAGATCTTGGTTAGTAACACCAGTCAGGAAACCTTATGTACTTAGCTGTTAGAAACAGAGATTAGATAGCACAAGAACATATTGAGATCAAAAGGAGATTTACGAGCAACCAAAACACCGCCTAAAAGACAAAAAGCTGGAGTGTTCCGGTGCTGGCTCCCGCTGGGGCTTTTTTGGAGGGAGTTGCTTAAGAAATGCTTTAACTGCCCCAGTTACGCCATCCTCATTCTCCATGGCCTTGGCCAGCTCCACAGCACGCTCTTTTACCTGGCACAGCAAATTTGTTAGGCAATGTCCTGTTGGCTAATTGCACTAAAGATTAAGAAGTCTCTCTCTGTTCCACAGAATATTAGATCATATTAACACAACTCCCATTTCTTTATCAGAAGCAAAATTTGAAATTATGGCAGAGCTCATAAGCAAGTGCCAAGTTCAATTGCTTAACATACTATGTTAAAAAATGTAGTAGTTGAGAATAAAGGCATCATCTTGAGCAGCCACTTCATGCAAAACTATTATTTCTTTTCTTCTTTGAAATACTTGCCATTCTAGGAAAAAAGACAAGATTCCAGTATCATCAAAATAGAGAATCCTTCGTAGCTTGTGTTCTCAAAGATTAGAATGTTACTCTTCAAGGCTTTCTCTATAGGATCAATTCATTCTCTTATCAAATTGAAGAGTTTCCATGTAAAGAAGGGTAAATTTGGCTATTGTTTCTTGTGCCACCTATGCATATATCAACTCATCAATATATCCAGCCTTTGGAAAGTTACCTCTGGATCAAGCATGAAATTTATTGCATCAACCAACTTGGAAAATGAGAACTCATCAACTGGTATAGGTGGAGGACCTACTCCCCTGGCATGCACTCGGTCACCCCAGAAAGGTTGGTCACCAAAGAAAGGTACAATCGTTGTCGGGCACTAGAATGCAAACAGTGTATGAATTATAATAAGGCAAGAGCGTATCTAAAACTTATAACATAATATGGTGTAGCCATTACTGCAGCTTTAAGACCAGCAGCTGTTGTTCCAGCACCTCCATGATGAACCTGAAAGTTAAGTGGACAATTACTAAAATTGCAATCACCATTTAAATTGATAAGCAAAATGGTGAAGGAAGTATATACTTCAAACGGATACACCAACAACTATTCCAGAGAAATAAAAGCATGCCATTTGTATAATACCAACATAATTTAAGCCATCATAACAGTCAGGACACAATTTATTCCATATAATAAGATTTAAACCAAGAAGATTACAAGTTAACCAATGCCAATTAGATCATAGGCTAGAATGATCGACGTAGCATCATCTTTTTTAATCCATTGGTCCAGATGCATTGATTTTAAAGACAAAAAATCTATTTAGAAATGTTTTCAAGACTTCTATAAATTTCAAGACCATTAAAACTTACCACTGCTTTGCATCTTAAGAATAACCAATCATGAGGGCAATTATCCAATAGGTATATGGAGTCCTTTGGTTCCGACACTGGGAATCCATATAAAACATCAAATAGACACATTATAAAAAGATAATGCTATAAAATAGAAACACAATACGAGTAAGAAAAGAACTTACAGTCACCCAAGCCACCCCAGCCTTTGTTAATAATGCCCCGCTGTCCAGTTCGTTCCAATGCATCCACAATTATTTGTGTCATTTTTCTGGTTCTTGAACAGGCTGAAATGGAAAAGAAGCCGACAAAACAAAGCAATAAAATGAAAATGTTAATTAAATTACAAACATCCGTGACGTTATCAGCCCCCAAAATGTCACTTCAGCATTCACTTATAACATATACCCATTAAGAAAGGACAGCAGCATGATTAAACAGATGCTGATAAATAATATAAATCAAATGCGTATCAAGGTAACAAGATAAATGTCTTGTACGGCACTGAACATTTAAATGTCATTTAAAACAAACCAAATGCCAGCATTAAAAATATTTCCAGATCAATGCTTTTCACAATTCAGCTGCATGCCAAGTCAAGATCAAAGTACAGTTCAAGACAAGATGAGATAAAATTGATTGGAGCCTGCAAACAGTGGGATAGTCCCAGTGTTCAAGAATTTTATGATCGTCACTGGAAGAAGAAAAAAAATTCAAGGCTAGAAAACAAAGAATTTAGAATTAAGATGCAATAAATGATAACAACATCCATCATTCAGGAAAAGAGAAGGAAAGGACAAAAGTTGCAAAAGCAAACTCACAAGGCTTCCAAATCCAATATAAATAGGTTTAGGACCAGCATCAAGCCATTTGACTAGTGATTCAGGAGGTTCATAATTTGAAGCTAGATCAAGAAAGCAAAATCCTACCACATCAACTTTGGGTCCCCAATCTGAAAATAAAATAAAACAAGAAGTTCAGAAATCAATATCTCTGTATTAAGATGCATGCCTTTTCATATCATAATAATGATGCATGTAAAAGCTGCTTTTGGATAACATAATGTAGCCATAAATAAAGTTAACCGTTGGTGAAGTTAAATTATAATAGACACTTAGGTAACTGATTGAGCTTGGTAGATAAACTAAATGAGAAAAGGAGTAGGCCTTTGTATAGTAAAGGAACTCCTTACTGATCTTGTAATCCAGAATAGATGAGAATACACTGAGAAAACTTGATCAGAGCTCCTGATCTGAACTAACAAAAATTATTCAATTCAAGAACCATTTTACTGGTTTGAACATGCAAGTAAATGATTTTTTTAATTTTAAGTTAATTCTTTTATTTTAAAATTATTGTATCTCAGTTATATTCTAACCCTCATAACCTAGTTCAGGATTTCAAGACATTTGTAAGAAGTACCCAATTCAAGATTATGAATTCATGTTGAACGTGAACAAGATTTAGATTTAAAAGCACCAAATTGTTGGTCTTGAAGAATATTAATGATAGTTGACCTAGCTAATAAGCACAAGTTGCTGATTATAAAGGTTAATTATACAAAATATCTCAAATTTTACTCAATTTTACAATTATAATCTGAACTTTAAACAAGTAATGAAATACACAAACTTTTTTCCCTAAAATAGCCTGACATACCACGTCAGCTGTAATAAGTTACACATGGAATGTCAAATGTAAGTAAAATTCTATTATAATTAAATTAAATTAAATAATATTAAAGAAAACCAAAAAAACAACCTAACCTAACCGAAGTTTCCTTTCCTCATCTTTTTCCCGTTTGCCTACAATAATTATCTAGAAAGTGGTTTCATCAAAATTCTAATCCACAGCCATTAAAGCTAGTGGCTTAGATCTTTCTTGGAATATTTCGATTCCTAGACATGTCTGTGTATCTTGCTGCAATTGCATACTTAGTATTTCATAGCAATAGGGAGAGTACAACCCTTGTGCCAATGGCAACTGAAAGCCGTTAGGCTTAACGAGTCAAGAGATGCATTGTAAACCATTATTATAAATTGTAAAACAAGAGGAAAATTGTTAGCTTTTAATTCAGATTAATTAGGGCTAGTTTGGTTTTTTTCTTTCATTTTTGTTGTTTTGTAAAACAAGAAACAGATGATTGAAGTGTGTTTGGTTGAAACTTGTTTCCATTTTTTGTTTTTAAAAATAAGAAAACGGCAACAAGTTTACAAAAACATAAAGACCAAGTTTTCATGTGTTTTTAAAATAGGTTTTTCTGTTAAGAGAAACATCATATTTGGTTTCTCTGCGTTGACTTTAGCCTTTTTTGGTGTCTCCTACATCTTCAGCATCTTCTATGCTGCGATTTCTCTAGTATACCCTTTTCTTGTTTGTTTTCATATTTGTTGCTTCATTTGCTTTTCGATTCTTGTTGTTACTTGCCTTCGAAGCTTTCTTTGCAACTATAATTCAACGGAAAAACCTACAATCAACAATAAAAACCTACCACCTTCACTACCTTCTCTTCCAATCATCTTCATCTCCTAAAACAATCATTTAACCGAATCCTTCAAAGAACTGTAGCATAATTGAAAATAAATATATTCTTACCGTAGCACAATTGAAATTAAATTCTAAATTCATCAACTTCTCTATTATTGTTGTTTTCTTTCACTTCTTTTGTTTGTGACGTGTTAGACTTCCAGTGTTGTTCACGGGGTTGTTTAAGTGGCGAAAATGTAAAGAAACACCTCCACCCTCCTCATCCTCAATGCTACGGGCCTCATGTCGTTTCTTTACAAATTCCTTCCTCTCCCTATTGTTAGTGGAGTCCAACTCTCAAAAGGTGTTAGAACTCTAGCTGAATACACTAGAGTTGTATTATATTGATGATTGATAATAGAGGAAGTATACTGCTATTACAAGGTGATTCACAAGAACACCTTCTATCCAGAGCTGAATAAGCTCCTCAGGAAGAATAGTTTCTCTCTGTCTACAATATTCTCTCTTTTAACTTTCTGAATAATCATTTTCTCTCTCTGCCCCCCTACTTAGTTACACAACCCGTACATTCAGTTATTTTCCCCACCATGTACCCATTTTGCACCCTCACACTACTAACTAACTTGTGCATCATTGCCCACAGCCCCCTCTCTCTTTCTCCTCGAGTATACTCTCCATATCCTAGGTTTAATGGTATTGATCCTAAGACAAGGCCTCTCTTTTGCTTTTTCCGCCATCAATTCACTATAACCTCTGTCACTTCCAATTCCACTTCTCCTCATTCTTGGCTCAATTTTCATGGTTTGACCCTTGCAAGCTCGTGTCCTTTGTTCCTGATTCTCACAATTGGTTCTGATAGTGGTGATCATAGATGCTCGTTTTAGAAGTTTATGGAATGAAAACTCTATTGTTAAGATTACCAACTTTTAAGTAGTGCAACTATGCCCTATTTAGTGAAAACTCTATTGTTAAGCCACTAACTGCTAGCCTCGACAGATATTCGGGTCAAGCTATAAGTCTCTTTTTCTTCAATTGTGCAATCAAGCCTTCTTTAGTTGCCACTGCCTACACACACCAAAGCCAACTGCTGCTTCTCCAATTATGGAAAACAATCATCAACATCCAGCATGGAAATAGTGCTCATCACTTCTAGTTCACAAGTCAATCCAACTTGCATGACACCCTCATCTTATGGAGTTGTTTCTTCCTTCTCTCATCAGTCACTCACTACCGACGAAATCTATAGAAACCTTTATGGTTCTTGAACCTGACGACGTGTAATGAATTCAACTGCCCATAATATTTCTTGAGCGATGAGTTCTTTGTGAGAAGGTTAGGAATCTAATTATTTAGGAGAAATATGGCTTTTACTGTTCAAATAATTCAGTGGTATACCCACTTTCCAATAGCATTTTATATAGTATTGATCGATTATGTCCATTCACCTAAAACTTTGAGCTTCTTTAAACTCGTCGAGAGATCTTAGCCAGTACTTATGTGTGTGCTGTGGATCAATAAACAGTTGAAGATGAGAAAACACTATGGGCCCATTGACTTGGTCCATTCGAGTAACTACAGCATTAATGGTTCGTATTGTTAAAAACCATGTGCTTGCATGAGCATGGCATGCATCATGCATATATTATGACCTTGCTTAAATTTACACTTATTTTTATGATATAGAATCAAATGTTTAAAAGAAAGCTCTTGTATCGTAGATGAATACTAAATATTGTTGATATTTTTATAGAGATTGATTTTCAGTTAATTTCTCAATTCAACTCTTCTATCATTTCCATGCATACATTTAATATGGTTGTCTCATGTTTATTTTAAACCATGTTTAGCCTTTAATACTTTGTAGAAATTGTTGTGATTGATGTCACTTGTATATAATTACATTTAGTAATAGAAGGTCTAAACAATATAAACAATTCCAATGATTGCGTGAAAATAAATGAAAAAGAAGTGGTGTGGAATAATATCATGGAGACGTATTTAATCTCATTAATGGATGAAGAAGTGAAGAAGCGAAATCAAACGACTACTACTTTTTCCAAATCTGGTTGGAAGAATATTAAGGCAAGTCTTCAAACAAATTTCAATAAGGAGCATATTGGTATTCAATTGAAGAAAAAGTATAATGGATTAAGAGCCAAATTTAAGAATTTCAAGAACATACTCAAAGAAACAGAATCGATCACAAATCTTTTCCCGTGAAGTTAAGGCTACAAATAAATGTTGGTAAAACCTATTTAAGGTAAAGTATTTCTGTTTTACTAATATATATCTTATTATATAATATTTGTTCTCATGTTTCTTTTCATCATTATAGGAGCATAGAATAGCTCACAAATTCAAGAAAAAGGATATAAGGAAAGGTTGCTATGGTTAATAAAAGGCAAGCAAACTTATCAAGAAAACACAACCACCGATTAAAAACATAATAGCGGCTTGTACGATACCCTATCGAGGATAAGTCTCTTCCTTGTGTTGTCAGAGGTTCTTTAGAGGAAGGGAGAACACAGCCAAGGAAAAGAGGTGGCTTTCCTCGTGTTTCAACCCATGACTAAATCTTACGATACTCTGTGATTTTTTCCTCCTTGTTTTGTTTTTCTAGCTTTAACCTTTATTTTATACACTTGGCAGCATCATTAGCCTTGGAATATGTTTGCCAAATAGCATCACAAATGGTTTGAGCTGTTGGGAAAATATGAAGGTATCACTAATTTTGGGTGTCAATGAACTCCATAGCCAAGACATTATGAGAGAATCCTCCTTATCCCATGCATGAAAACTTAGTTCGCCTTGCTTAGGACTAGTTCCCAATAGGTGATTTAGTTTTCCTTTTCCGCTTAAGCATTGTTTTGACAAGTAGGACCATTTCAAATAGCTTTTTCTGTCTAAACAATATGTTGTTTGAATAATTTGGAATTCACCTTTTGGTTGAACTTCTTCTATTTGACGATTTGAGATTGGGGTTTTATGACCTTGGGCATGGCTTATATGGTTAAAATTATAGGAATATAAAACAGAGGATGAAAAGATGCAACAATAAAGTCTGCAAAATAATATTAAATTGCAGCAATGAAGGTTGCACAATTTGAAATTGAAGCAGTGAAGGCTGCACGATCTGCAGTTGAGCAGTGAAGGCTGAAAGAAATTGCAACAAAGGCATCACAAAAGGTTGAAATAGACATGTTTATATAAAAATTTTCCTTAAAAAGAAAAGATTCTGCTTTTCTAAATTATCTCCTAAATTATAGACAATAAATTAAAATATATAAATTAGAGACTTCCTAAAATAGTCCCTAAATTATAGACCATTAAATATGTAGATTAAAGAGACCTAAAGCTGACAGATCTTTCCATAGTACCTTCAATCGGCTTTGTTGGTTTTGACGGTGTATTTGGCATCCTCCTAGTTCAATGATTCAAGATTTAGGTTGGCATTCTCTATATGTCACCACTGCTGCACTTTTGTTCTACTTGAATGTCCTTTAGTTTGGAAAAATTCATTTTGACCGACTATTTATAGCCTGCCACAACTCAACCAACACTTAACTTCTACTCTGGCCATATCTTGGACTATGCTGACTTCATCTTAACATTTATAGTCAAAACATACCATGATGTTGGGTCTTCTCAAAGGAAATCTAACATGAAATGAACTTATGGATGAAACAAAACTATGAGATCTACCTAAAACCTTTCCTAAATTCCCTTATGCATGCTCATTGCCTTGAATGGTAGTCTATTGCCTCAAACAATTTCTAATCTAATTCTTGGATTATTGATTCTAGTGCAACATGCTACATAATATATAGACCTGTGCAATTTGTTTGTTATAAACCAAGTTCTGATTATTACAGCTAGATCAACCATTACTATTGTTGGCCAAGGGAGCATTCGTGTTAGGACTCTTGGTCATAGATCGAGTCACAGGACGATGTACAGAGTAATCTTGCAACTCTGTTATATCCCTGTTCCTGTTAGAATTCTTCTTTCTATCTGTTGACATATTAGGAATGACAGATTAGGAATGTGTATAATTAGGATTCTTCCGTTATTATTCTTCCTTAATTAGTTCCTTAATTAGTTCTTCCTTAATTAGGATAGTTTTTCCTATATATTCATGTGTATATACCTTGTAAATATCAATATAGAATGGAAAAATCCTTCATGGTATCAGAGTGGATGCCCATACTGGAGATTGAGTTCTCTCTCCGCATCTACGATTTTCATTTCGCCCTACTAAGGGTTGAGTTTTCTCCTCCTCTCTCAACACCAACCACACTAGAAGATCGGCAGGGTCAAGACCGGCCAGCCACAAAAATTTCACGGTCGTCTGACGTCTCGCGTGGTGTCACGCGCCGCCTGAAGTTCCGGTGACATTGTTCACGCGTCGGCGCGTGGGGCGCGTCCGGCCATCTTCGACCACCGTCCGACTCGATTTTTTGCCCAGATCTGATCTCCGGTTTTCTACGACTCTGATAATCCCATCTCCAGTCACTTCCGACGATTTGTTTTTTTTCTGGTTTTTCCGAACAGGTTCTAAATTTATCCCTACCTATTCTTCAGTCATTCTATCATCATGTCAGACGTTAAGAAAGGAACTGAAGTAGATAAATCTCACGTTTTTAGTGACAGTCCCTATATTCATATTAGCCCTATTAAATTGGATGGCTGTGGTACTTATTTGGCTTGGTCTAAATCATGTTTACTGTTTATTAAGGCTAGAAGGATGCAGGGATACATTAATGGAGATAAGAAGCCACCAACTGTTAATGATCCGTTTTTTAGTCAATGGGATTCTGATAATTCTTTGGTTATGTCTTGGCTTATTATTTCTATGGATCCTAAAATCTCTAGACAGTATTTACTGCTTGATACTGCGGAGAAAATATGGAAAGTTGCAAAAAATACCTATTCTCGAGTGGGAAATGATGCTCGGATTTTTGAACTCCGTAATAAGATTCATGGCACAAAACAAGGTGAGCTTTCTGTTTCAGAATATTTCTCTGAGTTGAGTAGCTTGTGGCAGGAGCTAGATTATTATCAGGATTTTCAGGCTAAATGTGCTGACGATGCAGTATTGATACAAAATATGATTGAAAAGGAGAGAGTGTATGATTTTTTGGCTGGTTTGAATCCTGAATTTGATCAATTGAGAGTTCAAGTTATTGGCAGATCTCCTTTTCCCTCTTTTGAGGAGGCACATTCTTATATTCAGCAGGAAGAGACTAGAAGAAGTGCCATGCTTTACATTGCACCAGTTGAGAAATCAGGTTTAACTGCACATATTACTCATGAGCAGACAAAGAGTATTGCTTCTGATAAAGATCAGTTAATATTTGATTATTGTGGAAAGCCAAGACATTCAAAGGAAACTTGTTGGAAATTGCATGGGAGACCTGCTAGGGGTCGTGGAAAACGAGCTAATTCAACAAAGGCTCAGGCCAATGTGGTAGAAACAGTAGAATCTTCCAAGGAGACAGCTTCAGTTGCAAGTCTCTCTTCTGATGAAATCCAGCATTTCCGACAACTTTTATCTCAATTCAATTCCTCCTCAGGTGCTACATCCAATTTTGTTAAATCAGGTAATCCGTGCGCTCATCTTAATTCATGGATTATTGATTCTGGTGTGAATAGACATATGGCAGGCACTTCTAAAGGCTTTCTTAACTACTCTCCTTGTCTAAAAAAGGATTGTGTCAGGATAGCTGATGAGTCATTAGCTCCTATTTCTGGGACAGGTTCCATTGTCTGTACTCCAAACCTTAAGTTGTCTTCGATTCTTCATGTTCCTCAATTTCCTGTCAATCTTTTATCTGTCAGCGCTATCACTAAAGCTCTAAACTGTAAGGTTGAATTTTTTCCTGATTACTTTATTTTTCAGGACCTTCAAACCGAGAAGAGGATTGGCAGTGGCAGAGAGTATGATGGCTTATACATGATGGAAGATGGTCAAGGTGTAGCCCTTTTGGAGATTGTAAGGATGTCAATCAGAAATAATATCTGATTGCATAGGCGGTTTGGACATCCTTCCTTTTTTGTCTTAGAAAGATTATATCCCCAGTTGTTTTCGAGGACTCGATTTGATTCTTTATCTTGTGATGCTTGTGAGTATGCTAAACATACTCGGAACTTTTATCCTTCGAGTAATAATAAAACTACTGTTCCTTTTATGCTTATTCATTCTGATGTTTGGGGACCTACTCATACTGTCTCTCTGTCTGGAAATCGTTGGTTTGTTACTTTTATTGATTGTTGCACTAGGATGACTTGGGTGTCTTTGATTAAAGCAAAAAGCGATGTTTTCTTATGCTTTCAATCGTTTCATCGAATGGTGCAAACTCAATCTGATGCTAAAATAAAAGTCTTGAGAACTGATAATGGGACAGAATACATGGATAGTAGATTTGGTATGTATTTGGAGTCTCATGGGATTATTCATGAAACTAATTGTCCTTATACTAGTGCTCTGAATGGGGTAGCTGAAAGAAAAAATAGGCATTTATTGGAGGTTGCTAGATCCCTTATGTTTACTATGAATGTTCCAAAACCGTACTGGGGGGATGCTGTTCTGGTTGCAGCCTATCTTATTAATAGAATGCCTCTTAAAACACTCAATTTTAGGACCCCTTTGGAAGTTTTAACTGGGAAGAATGGCTATACTGTTCCACCAAGGGTTTTTGGCTGTGTATGCTTTGTCCATACCAGGAATGTTGGCAAACTTGATCCAAGGGTTCTGAAATGTGTGTTCATTGAGTATTCTCCAACCCAAAAGGGCTATAAATGTTATCACCCTCCATCTAGGAAGTTTTATGTCAGTATGGATGTTACCTTTCGGGAGTCTGAACCTTACTTTGGCACTACCCAATCACCTCTTTAAGGGGAGAGTAGTAAAGAAGAGGTGATACCTGTAGTTCTTGGTGATCTTGTTCCAAATGTTGTTCAGGAGGAGAATGAGGAGACTGTTGTTCCAAATGTTGTTGGGCGGTTAGATAGACCCGATTTATTGAGATATTCGAGGAAAAACAGGTCTGAAGAAGCCATCATGCCTTCTACACTACAGGAATCCTCTGGTGAGTTATCTTCTGGTTCTGATTTAAACTTACCTATTGCTCAAAGAAAAGGGGTCAGGGCATGTACAAAATACTCTATATCTAACTTTGTCTCCTATGATTCCTTATCTCCTTCCTATAGAGCCTTTGCCTTATCTCTGTCTTCTATGTCTAGTCCACAGGATTGGAGGGAAGCTATTACAGATCCAAAGTGGAAAGAAGCTATGGTAGAAGAAATGAAAGCTCTCCTCAAAAATGAAACTTGGGAACTAGTTGATGCTCCAGATAAGAAGCTACTTAGCTGTAAGTGGGTGTTCACAATAAAACACAAAGCTGATGGCTCGGTAGAGAGGTTCAAGGCTAGATTGGTGGCAAAAGGATTCACTCAAACTTATGGAGTTGATTATCAGAAGACTTTTGCACCTGTTGCTAAAATGAATACCATAAGGATTTTGTTATCTTGTGCAGCTAATTTGGATTGGGATTTGCAACAATTTGATGTAAAAAATGCATTCCTACATGGAGACCTGGAAGAAGAAGTCTATATGGAGATTCCTCCTGGTTTTGACAATGAAAGAACTCAAGGAAAGGTGTGCAAACTGAAAAAGGCTTTGTATGGATTGAAACAATCTCCGAGAGCTTGGTTTGATAGATTCAGTAAAGCCGTGACTTCCTTTGGATATCAACAGAGCAATGCTGATCATACCCTCTTTATGAGACACTATAAGGGTAAGATCACTCTTCTCATTGTTTATGTTGATGATATAGTGATGACAGGAGATGATAAAGAAGAAATAGCTCGTTTGAAGGAACTTTTGGCTCAGGCGTTTGAGATCAAGGAGCTTGGAAGATTACAATATTTCTTGGGAATTGAGGTTGCCAGATCAAAGAAGGGAATCTTCATTTCTCAAAGGAAGTACATTCTGGATCTTTTGGGTGAAACTAGGATGCTGGGATGTATACCAGCAGAATCACCCATTGAAAGCAATCATAAGTTACAAGTTAGAACTGAAGCTCTAGTGGATAAAGGCAAATATCAAAGATTGGTTGGAAGGCTTATTTATCTCTCTCACACCAGACCAAACATTGCTTATGCAGTCAATGTGGTGAGTCAATTTATGCATGACCCTAGAGAGTCTCATATGAAGGCTGTCTTTCGCATTTTGCGTTATCTAAAGTCAGCTCCAGGGAAAGGTCTTCTTTTCTCTAAACATGATCATCTTCAGATTGAAGCCTTTACAGATGCCGATTAAATTGGTCTTTAGATGACAGAAGATCAACTACTGGTTATTGCACCCTTATAGGAGGTAACCTAGTCACTTGGAGGAGCAAGAAGCAGAGTGTGGTTGCTAGATCAAATACAGAAGCATAATACAGAGCTATGGCCCAAGGTGTCTGTGAACTTTTATGGTTACAGAAATTGGTGGAAGAGCTGAGGTTGGCTGGGAGAGACAAGTTATCCTTGTATTGTGATAACAAGGCTGCAATCAGTATTGCTCATAATCCAGTTCAACATGATAGGACAAAGCACATTGAAATTGATCGACACTTTATCAAAGAAAAGTTAATTGATGGTGTCTTGAGCTTGTTTCATGTGACTTCTGAAAGGCAGCTAGCTGATGTGTTTACAAAAGGGCTCAACAGTCGGACCTTTCATACTTTGATTTGTAAGTTGGGCATGTGTAACATCTTTGCACCAACTTGAGGGGAAGTGTTGACATATTAGGAATGACAGATTAGGAATGTGTATAATTAGGATTCTTCCGTTATTATTCTTCCTTAATTAGTTCTTCCTTAATTAGGATAGTTTTTCCTATATATTCATGTGTATATACCTTGTAAATAACAATATAGAATGGAAAATCCTTCACTACCTATTTTGAAGAAGAAAAGAAATTCGGCTCTAAGGGAGACCGAAACCTTGGGCCTCGTTAGAGAGAGCTCCAAATCTCTGTTTTGATAAAATATGACTTGCTTGCTTTATTCATGAAATAACCCTTATATAGGCATGTTCACATAGGAAAAGGAAATACGAAAACCGTAATTAATATGATTTCCTAGAGTAATAAGGAAACTAGTAATATGTTTCCAATAATAAACCTAAAACCCTTTAAGCAATCTAAATAAAACTTGCAACCTAATTAACGTAATTTGCGGTTGTATTTTTGGCCTATAAACACGTCCACAACATTACCCCCCTCCTGCAGAAAGAGCTTGTCCTCAAGCTCAAAGGAAGAAAATTGTTGCTAGAATAAAGTGACGTCTTCCCAAGTAGCATCCGACTCTAGAAATCCGTCCCATTGCACCAATAGCTCCTTGGTACCTCGATTCAAACGGCCACGAAGGACTTTAAGAGGAACAGGAACAACCCGGCCAACATTTATAGGAGGCAAGGAAGCAACAGAAAGCAGCGTGGTGCCCTTGAAGGCCTTCAGAAGGGAGACATGAAAAACTTTATGAAGACGGCTGGTAGGAGGCAAATCAAGCTCATAAGCAACTTGTCCAATGCGACGCAACACCAGAAATGGACCATAGAAACAAGGAGACAGCTTATTATAAATGTTCAACCGCATCGAACGTTGTTTATAGGGATGCAAACAAAGCCAAACCCAATCTCCAGCTGTAAATTCCACATCACGATGCCCTCGATCATAGTAATCTTTCATTCTTTGCTGAGCTGACAGCAAACGCTCCCGAATCTCCTTCAATAGAGCCTCCCAAGTTAGTAAAGCATTATCAATTGCATCCACCTTTGTAGAGCCAGCAATGTAGGAAAGCAAACGAGGTGGATCACGACCATAAACCACTTTAAAAGGAGTTGTCTGAAGCGAGGAATGGAAGGAAGTGTTGTAATAGAATTCAGCCCATGGTATCCATTCAACCCATTTGCGAGGATGATCACCCACAAAACAGTGAAGATACATTTCCACAGTTCGATTCACGATCTGCGTTTGCCCATCAGTCTGTAGATGATAAGCAGACGAGAAGTGCAATTTAGAGCCCTGAAGGCAAAATAATTCCGTCCAAAAAGTGCTAGTGAAGACCACATCCCGATCACAAGTAATGGTCTCCGGAATTCCATGCAAACGGACAATCTGCTCAAAGAAGACTTGTGCCACCCGTATAGCTGTGTAAGGATGAGCTAAAGGAATGAAATGAGCATACTTCGAAAATCGATCCACCACAAAGAACAAAACAGTTTTGCCACAAGATTTTGGTAACCCATCAATAAAATCCATAGAAACATCAACCCAAACCTGTGTGGGTAGCTGAAGAGGTTGTAACAACCCAGCAGGACTTAAATGCTCCAATTTATTACGTTGACAAACATGACAATCAGAAACATAAATAGTGACATCAGATTTCATACCGATCCAATGGAAATCACTACGAAGGCGATGTAAAGTCTTCTGAATTCCTTCATGAAAGCTATCATGGTAGGCAGCCAAGATGGTGGCAATCCAAGCAGATTTTTGTGGCAAGTAAACTCGGTTTTTGAATAATAGCAACCCATCTAAAATCTCCCAATCCGAACCTAACTCCCCTTTGAGGACTTGATCTCGCAGGTCCTGTAGTTCCTCGGAAGTGGACAAATCCTCTCGGATAAACTCAATCAATGAACTCCAAGGTCCACTGATGGCACACAAAATTGGTTCTTCCAAAAAACGATGCAACAATGCATCAGCCGCTCGTTTAAGTACTCCCGGCTTGTATTCAATTGAAAAATTATATCCCATAAGTTTACTCAACCAATGTTGTTGAGGTGGAGTAGATAGTTTGGCTCCAACAAATTTTTGAGATCAGTAATGGTCAGACGGATAAGAAAAGAATGACCCCATAAATAAGGACGCCAATGTTGAACTGCTTTAGCCAATCCAATTAACTCCCTCTCATATGCGGCCAACTTTAGGTGTCTTGTTGCTAATTGTCGGCTAAAGAACGCCCTGGATGCCCATCTTGTTGCAAAACTGCTCCAATGCCCCCTCCCGAAGCATCATATTCTACTACAAAACCTTTATCAAAATCTGGTAGCTGAAGAACATGTGCAGTAGATAAAGCTTGTTTAAGCTTATCAAATGCATGCAAAGCTGCTTCACTCCACATAAAAGAATTCTTCTTCAACATGCCAGTTAATGGGGCTACCAATTGTCCATAATCCCGAACAAATTTCCTGCAGTAACCTGTGAGGCCTAAGAACCCACGTAAGGATGTTAGAGATTGTGGCTGAGGCCAATAAATAATAGCTTGCACCTTGTTAGTATCCACTCCAACTCCTGATCCCGATATGATGTGGCCTAAATATGCCACTAAAGTTGCTCCAAAAGAACATTTGGAACGTTTCAAAAACAATTTATGTGCACGGAGTAACTTGAACACTTTCCTCACATGTTCTAAATGGCTCTCCCAATCCTTGATATAAATCAAGATATCATCAAAGAAAACAAGGACAAATTGACGTAAAAAGTCATGGAATACCTCGTTCATTAGTGCTTGGAAAGTAGACGGAGCATTGGTTAACCCAAAGGGCATAACTAAAAACTCGAAATGTCCATGATGCGTTCGGAATGCTGTCTTTTCCACATCCTCCGAGTTCATTTTGACTTGATAATACCTAGACTTCAAATCCAATTTAGTAAAGAAGCAGGCTCCATGCAACTCATCCAAAAGTTCATCAACCAATGGTATAGGAAATTTATCCTTAATAGTCTTTGCATTCAATTCACGATAGTCTATGCAAAGTCTCCAAGATCCATCTTATTTCGGTACTAGTAAAATTGGCGAAGAGAATGGAGATCTACTAGGCCGAATGAAGCTTTGTTGGAGCATCGTTGTACACTGAGTCTCAATCTCATTCTTTTGCCGATGTGGATAACGGTACGACTGTACAACCACAGATGTTGATTCCAGAAGTAAATAGATCCTATGATCACAATGTCGGAGAGGAGGTAATCCAGTTGGATCCTGAAACAAATCTTCAAACTCACCAAGGAGGTTATCCATCCTTTTATCTGTCTCCGAATCATTATCTAAGGCATACAAACTCTTGCCTCCATTCCATTGCAGGCCTTGCAACATAATTGCCTTTCCCTCCATCGAAAAATCCATGGTAAGAGCAGAAAAGTCCCATAAAATTGGCCCCAAAGTTTGCAGCCATTTAACCCCCAAAACAATATCAAAACCATCCAACGGAATTACGTAAACATCAGCAAGGAAATTATGACCATCAATAGAAAATGTTACCCGCGTACAAACCCCTAGACTCTGCACCTTGTCTCCATTGGCCATCGAGACTCGTGCGTTTGGCAATTTCCGAAATTGAATTGCCAATTGTTTAACCGTTGTTGTGCTAATGAAGTTGTGAGTGATTCCTGAATCGATCAATCCTAGCACTGGATGCCCTTGAATTAACATTTGTAACTGCATAGTTCGAGCATGTACCTGTCCCGTAACAGCATATAATGAAATTTTTGGAGCTAGTTCTGCTTCTTCTAAGGTGTTATCATTATACCCATCATCCAATTCTACCCAAAAAAGCTTCTTACATTGATGTGTTGCCGAGTAAGGCTCATCACAGTTATAACACAAGCCTTTGGACCTTCTTTCCGCCATCTTCGCTTGAGACAACTTCTTGATAAAACGCGAACTCGCAGCAAAAGAAGCTGCTGAGACAGAATTTGTAATCCTCACTTGTGAACCCGTTATCGTGCTTGCACTCATCCTTGTAGGCTGCCACAAACCCCTGCGGTTATTGTTATTTTCTAATGGTGTTTTGCTCATATGCCCTTGCTAAACTCATGGCAGAGCACAAATTTGGTGGTTTCAAAAGTTGAACGTCCAACCGAATGGAATCATCCAAACCGGCAATGAATAAGCCTGCGTGAAGGTGATCCGGTATGGTTTCGATTGCACGTGCCAATTTTTCCTGAAATTGCTTCTGATATTGCTCAATTGATCCCATCTGTCTTAGGGTAACCAAATCCCCGATTGGATTACTGCTCTCCGGAGGATCAAATCTCTGAAAGCAATATTTCAAAAAATCAGCCCAAGACATAGTGCCTTTCGTTTTCTTGAGTTGGTAAAACCACATCTGTGCTTCTCCTAAAAGGTGGAATCCAGCTAATCCAACCTTTTCTGCCTCCCGTGTATTATGATTTTCAAAGAATTGCTCACAACGATGTGCCCAAATTAAAGGATCTTCCGAACCATCATAGGTCAGAAAGTCCAATTTAACATATCGAGGAACCTGAGATGTGTAAGTTCCTGGCTGAGAGTGATTACCTTCGCATCGCTTGTAATTTTTAGGTTGGGTCGAATGTTCTCTAAGTGGAGTATCTCTGCTATTTACCTCATTGCTGGTCGGACGTGATTGGATAAGTCCCGATCCTGTGATTGCTTGCAATAGCTTGGATAACTTCTCGTCGATTCGCAGCTCCATAGCTGAGAGTTTAGCATCAACACGTTCTCTTTCCTCCTTAAACGGGTATCGATATCATCGTCCATAGTGATAGGCTCTGACACCAAATTTTTAGGACCCTTGGTCATAGATCGAGTCACAGGACGATGTATAGAGTAATCTTGCAACTCTGTTATATCCTCGTTTTGTTAGAATTCTTCTTTCTACCTATTTTGAAGAAGAAAAGAAATTGACTCTAAGGGAGATCAAACCTTGGACCTCGTAGAGAGAGCTCCAAATCTGCTTTGATAAAATATGACTTACTTTCTTTATTCATGAAATAGCCCTTATATAGGCATGTTCACATAGGGAAAGGAAATACGAAAACACTAATTAATATGATTTCCTAGAGTAATAAGGAAACTAGTAATATGTTTCAAATAATAAACCTAAAACCCTTTAAGCAATTTAAATAAAACTTGCAAACTAATTAACGTAATTTGTGGCTGTATTTTTGGCCTATAATCACGTCCACAACAATTCGCCTCTCATCTTCTCTTATTTTAAAAAATGTCTATATGTTCCTAACCATGAATCTAATTTCACTTCTCAACTTACAAAAGATCTAATTCTTTAGTCACGTTCATTGACATCCATAGTGCATGCATTTCAAAATCGAACTTTAGGAAGATTATAAATGTAAGGATTTTCTGTAATTCTTCAATAAGAAGACGAGAACCTTATGATTTAGTTCACTCTAACGTCAAGGGTTTACCTAAGATTTGAGGCTCAAATGCAACAAAATGGTCTATAACCCTAATGGATAATTACACTCGAGTTGGATATAAAGGTGGGATATAAACAACGCCAAGGTCACCATACCTATCTACTCAAAGGTAAGCTCATTTCCTTATTGGTATACGTGGATGATAATAATATTATAGCAGTTAAATAAGGGAGCTTGGAAGTTGAGTTGACTAGATCATTGACCTGGGCAAGCTTAAATACTTTCTAGTGCAACATACCACATTCCATATTGACATAGAATGTATAGGTTCCTTAAAAGATGGAAGGTTTATGATTGAATATTATGTGCTCCTAGGAGGAGATCTCATTTTCTGAAAGGAAAAAAAAAACCTTGATGTCCATTGCCAAATCACTACTCAAAGCAATAACTATGCAATTTGGAAATTATTGTGGTCGAAAAGCATTCTCAAATATTGGAAGATAAATAGAGAAAAGCATATGAGAGTGTGATGTTACAAAAAAGCAACAATAAGTATTACTCACATTCCTAAAATTACGAATCATATAGAGATAGATCAACAATTCATAAGAGAAATTGATAATGGGTCCCTTATATTGCAATTACTATCCAATTAGCAAGTGTGTTCACAAAAGTTATACTTGCTTTTAGGTTTCAAGAACTCACAAGCAAATTGGGACTAAAACATGCACCCACTAGCTTCAAATGGAGTGCTGGAGAATAATACTTAACCTAGATAAGCATATCTTGTCATTGACTGCATTGTCAAATAGTACAATCAACTTTGATTAGGATTAACAAGACTTGATGTTATTACCATAATTATATATAGCTTAATGGTATAAATAAGGCAAGAGATGGCAATAGGCCAAGCTGGCAAAAGTGCAACCAAAGCTTGGGCCAAAGCCTAATTGGCCTTGAGCCTAAGCCCAGAACCACATTGTTTTGGTCTTAAGTTTATTAAAGCTTAAGAAAAAATGATGTTGTTTCGTGGAAGAAGGTGCGACCTATTCGTATGCGTTGAACCAAGTTTTGGGCTAGCCCACTAAACTCGAACTTAACTTGAAGTTTGGGTTGATTAAGTCTAGGTTGTTGACTTCGAGACCTTTTGTCAAACCTAAATAGGCCTTTCTAGTACAATTTCAAATATAGCAATAAACCATTAATTCTTTTATTTCTACACAATATCAAATAGATGAATACAGTATTCTATTTTTGATTTCTATAGTTGGCAAACAAGATCAAAGTTACATTAAAATTGTTTGATGTTATTCCAAAGATATACCTAGGAAGACATTTTAAAAGAATAAGGATAAGATATACCTAAAGATTACAAATTAATCCATTTAACGCAAAGAACAAAATTATTCATCCATACTTAGATTTACACAATTTTGGAGAACCATTGGCAAATGTAACAAGGAATAGTATTAAATAACTCTTCCAAGTTTATGGCAATATCAACAATTCAATTTCACAAAGACTAGGCTAAGTTTATGCAAGATAATCATGGAAACGCCTAGAATGTACTAAAACTAAAGATGAAAATGCAACATTAGTCAAAATTTTGAAGTGTGGTAAATAGTTTCTTAATGAAGATTTGACATAAATAGTTAAGACATATTAATCCCTTTGCCAATGTAAGAACACAAGATGTACGTACCTTTTGGTTTAGGAACAAGGTGAGGACTCCATATGTACCCATGTGGAATATCGGAATCAGAGCCCTGTGAACCACTAAGATAGGTGACAGGTCGTAGCCTCAACTTTTTTTTCCTAACATCATTTATCATGTCCCGAATTCCAAGCCATATCAGAGAGTCAACTATTTGATATGAAAGCTACAAGAATTGCACAAGGTAGTAGTTACTTTGAAATCACTAAGAACAACAATCCTCGTGCACAAAGGGGAGCAGATAAAGAATAAATAGGCTCACTCTATATGCAGCTGGTGGCTTCACACGAGACAATGGATGTGGGAATTCACTAGTTGGCCTGTTGAGAGAAAATGAAACTTTGGTTACACTAGAGAGAACTAATGAATAGGAAATAAACGTAAGATCAAATGATGAATGAGTAATTATAATAAAGGCAAATTGAATCTTGATTTATTACCCAGACAAGACTTACGTCCAAGGCATAGTGAAAAAGATATGAATTGGAATTTTCAGTGCCTCTGCAACATGTGTATGGCCTGGAAAACCATTGGTTAGATTTGAATGCATTGGGAAAGTGTGATTGCAAAATCATCATATTCCTTTAAATTTTTAACGAGCTAGGGCTGGTCATCCATTACAAAAGCAAATACGAAATTTTCAGCTATTTACAAAATAACTTATCCAAGAATAGCTAGAACATGTCATAGAAAGGGAGATATCAATTCATAGCTAACATACTACCTATAGAATGATCATCCAAAAACATGGAAACTCAAAGTAAAGTATCCAAAGCAATTGGAAATCATCAAAGCCATAAAACTAAAGGAACTAAAAAGAGGAGCTAACACAAAAACTACAATGAAATACTCCTAATAAATAATTGCATAGCAAAATGCTATCCCTAAAACACAGTTTTCACACAACTTAATCTAAAAGGTCATAAAAATAACATTGAACAAAGGAACGTCAATTGGAAAGGAAATGTATTGTAGATTCAGATTTGAAAACAATTTGATACTTACCATATGCTGGTGGATTGGCAATAATTGCATCTGCCTTAAATGGAATGCCTGAATCAATGTCGGCCTCCTTACATGCTGGAAGTAAAGAGAAAATGATATCCTTCATTTGATTTCGTTGAACTGGTATTTCTGAAGGCCCCGATGGCAAGAAACCTTTGTTTTTAACCATGTCTGCTCAAATAGAAGTGAGTGAGTAGCATACTAATAGGATTCCCTACTCAGCTATTAACAAGACAATAACAAATTGGGCAACTACCTCTCGTAGGACATTTTCAAATAAAAAAGAAAAAAGAAACATATGTAATCCAAACAGTTCAAACAGGTTCAATTTTTCCCCATGAAACAAAATATTTCATGCACAAGGTCAAATTTCCCTAAAGGCATATTGGTTTATGTGTAAGCCCATAAAACACACAAATAAAGAAAATTTGCATCACCATTTGACCATAGAACATGTCAATTCCATGGTAGAGCAATAAATAACTGGATGGCTCATAAATCATGCGATTGTTCAAATGCATATCAATATGTAATGCCAATGCACACATAAAGCAGCCTTTCCATTGCTTTTTAACCAAAATATGACATACATAGCAACAAAAATAGGATGACTTCGATAATATAAAAGAATGGGCTCTCTCGAGTACATACAACCAGCAAGAACTTTCGGATCCCCGCCTAAAGGATAAAACTCCAATCCAGCAGTCAGGACAAACTCCTTGAAATTTGAATGAGTTGCTAATCTAACACGATGGCCAAAATCCTACACACAACCTTTTCCATTAGTAAGATGAAATTCAAACAGTAACATCTCAAACCAATAAAGAAAAAAAAATCAATTTCATATATATTAATCATAGTGAAATCCCACAAGTTTTCCCAATAATTTTGATACTGAAAAATTATGTTGTGAATAAAGTTTTTCTCAAGTTTTCCCAATAATTTTGATACTGAAAAAATTATGCAATCTAATTCATGCAAGATTGCATGAATTTTTTCAGTATCAAAATTATTGGGAAAACTTGAGAAAAAACTTTGTTCACATTAACGGGTCATAACATGAGAATAACCAAAACTAGAGATCTAAAAGTTGAGCATTAATGAATAGTGATTAAAAGAAATAATCTAGGCTACTGGTAATTTATAATAACAAGGTTTTTTTCCACATTTTAACTCCGAGATGATGCCAAATTAAGTAACAAAACAATATTTTCTCTAAATAACAAACCTGTAAGCGCTTTCCAATCGCAATAAATGGCTGCACATCTCCACGTGTACCAACAATAAGCATTACTATTTGCATTGGTGGTATGTATTGGGGATCTGTTGCATCAAGAGGTTCATCCTCAGCGACTGTGCTGAATGTATCTTCACGTCCACCACTAATAGATTGAGTTTCAACATCTGCTGGAATTTCAAATTCTACAGTTCCATCATCTTTAACAGTAGCTATTCTGTTCAACAATTTAAGCTGCACAATTTTAAAGATCAAATAAAAATCCAAATATATGGCTTATTTATTGTGAAGCAGATATTTGATTCAAAAAATCAACCTCCATGATTGAAAGAATAAAAACCCTAGGAAAATAAACAGACAAGTGATAGTTGTGATGATGACTATGAAATACCCAGAATATGAAAGACGCCTTAGTAGTTAACAAAAAGGAGATTAAATGAAATTACAAGTAATGTTCTTAAACTTTAGAAAAAATTCAGGGTAATGTAGCTATAACATGAAGATAATCATCTCAAAAAATTGAATGTAAATATTGGACAAGGAACAGTCATGAGGGTCCTCTTAAAACTACCTAGAATATTAAACTAAATTCATTATGATTTTAGGCTCAACATATCCCAAAGAACGACCAAACAAGCTAGCATAAGTCCCTAGAATTGCTTCAGGTCAAATTAATGCCTTCTAGAGATGGGCCTTTCACTCAATTTTATAGGACAAAGATTGAGTGTCCCAGGGACAGGCATTAAATGAGAAAAGCGGGTGTAGTTACCATCAACTTCCTTGAGCACAAATTTTAGAAGGATTAGCTATCTCAATCTTTTTCAAATAAGGCAAATTGTAATGATTCATAGAGCCAGAAGAAATCGCCACAATCTAAAATCTTCATGTTAAATCACCAAAAATAAAGTAAAATAAATTAATTATAAATGCTAAATAAATAACATTTTCCACACTGTGCAACAATTACAGTAGAAAACAAATAAGAAGGAATATTCACCTTTATGCAACCCAATTCTATACTATGTATCTTCCCAAACACTCAAATAAACTCACATTGGGAGAAAGTAAAATAGAGAGATTCACTAGTATCAAGTAATCATATAAGCTAAATGATTCTCCCACAAATATCGTGATTCACATTGAAATACGAGAAGCAAACAATTAGATGACATCAATCACACTTTATAAAGCATGCATATAGTAGTTCACATTGTATAGAACATTGCTAAGGTTACATCATCACTGAGAGTGAGAGGCATGATTTCAAACATCATCAGTTAGTCAATGATGGAGTATAATACCTTCTGCTGGGCAGAAATCTTGTCATCAAAAAATTGAGCAGCTTCTTCAGCAAATATGTTAGGAGGTCGATGTTTCTCAGTTCTAGACTTTTCTAGCTTCAGCTTATCCCAAGTTGATTCCGCTTTATTACCTTCAGCAAGCATAGTACAAGGTTGTTGCTTCTCAGTTGCAGATTTTTCTAACTTCAGCTTATCTGATGTAGATTCTAATTTATCGCCTAAAGGCAATCTTTCATACACCATGCTTGATTCATATGTACTCGGGCCATCAGTTCCTAAATTAAGAAACATCACAATATAACACAAACACAAGCTTGCAATTGGAAGATCAGGTAATTAGAAAAGGGTTTACAAAATCAGATAATGGTCAAATTAACATGAAGAGAAAATGACATTAGATTTCACTTTTGAACTTGCAACTACATCTTCAAATTTATCATATGGAAGCTCCTTTTTCTTAATACTTAAATCCTCCTAATCACTTAAATTGCAAGCCTTCACTCACTGCGCATAATACTAATTCAGTTATATGTCTTTTTTAGTCTCTGTTAATGTGTTTTTATGTCTCTCTGACAAAGTTTCAAATAAAAATTCCAGCTCCAACCTGCCAACTTTGCAAGCCCCTATAAACCATAAACAAGAAGAAAATAGATTATTTCGGATGGAAATAAAGACCTGTCAAGTAGCGTCCCACTCTACCCCTCTAAAATATGGTTAAACAATTTCAATCTCAGTTTCAAGCTACAACACGGTAAACAGGGAAAAGGAGCTTCTGATGATTTAGCAAATATTTCAAAAAAAGTTGTCGTAAGTCTAAAACTTGCGATGCTTACTTTTGCATCTATATAGAGTGAACTATTGCTAGCATCCTCTTCAAATGTAACTACAAATTGTAAACCTGTAAAAACAGAATAGCTTCGTTCTTGTTGAATACACATTTTAATTGAAAACAAATAAAGATAGATAACCACTCTTCGATCCATAGCTAAAATACTCGTCTGGCTACCAGGCCGCAATACAAAACACAAATTCCTTAGAAATTAACTAGTTTAACAACTACAGCACGAAGACCAGCAATAACTATGAAAGCCATCTGACATGTAACTCGTGTAAGACACAAATTTATCACTTCCACACAATTTTTAATGGACACTTCAAATGAAAAAGAAGAATTTCAATCGAAAGAAGAAATCATTAAAAAAAACGAAATGAATGTATAATTGAGATCACAAATGAATACAATAAAAAATTTTAAGAAACTGAATAAACAGTACCTCCATTATTCACTAGACCACGTCCGATGTAATCAATACTGCCACCAGAAGCAGAATCGGAGGCAGAATGAATGGCGTCTACACTCTCCAATTCTTTGATATCGGCGCTAGTTCCGACGCCAATTTCCTGGTCCATTTTGATCGGAACCTCAATTGGAGCCGATGAAGAGGAAGAAGAGGAAGAGGAGGATGTGTTTCGGCGAATTTCCATTCCCGCCTCCACCGCCGCCGGAAAAATCGACTGCTGTTCCAGATCTGCCGGTAGTTGGTGTGCGGTGAGAGATGCGTGGAGTGGAGGTGTGAGTTCTAGTCTGATTGGATTCCGTGAAAGTGGCAGATTTGGAGGGATTCTCTTTAAAGCGGAGGGAATCGAGAAGTCTCCAGAGACGAGCCACGTTCATTCGATGCGTACTCTACTCGTACGACTAGGCGTTAACGCAACTGTCCGATCTTGAGGGCAGTTTCGTCAATTAGAAGTTGTCGGTCTTCACTTGTCTTCCATAGACCTTGTTGAACATTAAAGTCATCAGCATATTAAAATGACACCTATTCTTTTTTCTGCCGATAACGGTTTTCAGAAAACAGTGTCGTCTTCACATGCGGGGTAATCATTGGCATTTATTTGGATTTCTTTTTGTTTCTCGCTATCTTTATTAAATTGCTTTATATAAGAAGTAAGTTTATTAATTTTTAATTAAGTGTTAAATAAATTATATTTTAAATAATCGTATAGTTTACTAATAAAATTGCATATTATTTAATGTCCTCATACTTTCCTTCTTGGCGGACTTTCACCGAAATATTGTTTTCATTTATGTGATATATTTTAAATAAATTATTTAATAAGTTAATAGCATATGTTTAATTTATCAAAGTGTTTTAGTAAACAATAGTTGTTTACTTGCGCCAGGCAATTTTAGAGGCATTTCATCATTGATTAGACCTTGCTTAGACATAATATGAAAGTTCTGTCATTAACGCGCATTCAATTGCAAGATGGTCTTAGGGGATCAAATCCTTTTCCCTTTTAATCTGACAAAATTAAAAAGATAAAATTAATTTAAAAAGATAAACATAAGGCATCATGTTATTATAATATAATGACGTATGTTCATTAAAATTATATTAGTATTTTATTTCAGTAGAGAAATTACACATAATTGATAAACAGCTAAGCATAATACTTTCGCTTATTATAATATTGAGTTTCAGAGTCACATAACAAAGTATATGTTAATAATTTATTTCGATATATAGATTACACATATGCCATTGTGACTTCATAAGACAAGTAACTAAAACTCACCTCAATTATGTCTTTTGATTGACTTTTCTTTTCCGTTTTCTTTCAACATTTTCCTAATTGATCAATGATTCTTAATTTATTTATTGTTCAACTAATTAAAACTCGGAGGTTTTAACCTCATGTAATATAAAAGAGGTCAATGATTCGATTAATTTAAGAGTGGTCCAATTTTTTCTCATATCTAAATAGTTTATGATAAGATTCATGTCTCAAACTTGTCTTAAAAGTCTAACTAGTGGATTATGACTAATATACTCATTAGTAATGACCAAATATTTAATGGAAAATTAGGACGAGATCCGATTCAACCGCAGAGAATTATTATAAAACTTTTAGTATTTTTATTTCTCAAAACCAAGATTACTTTGATCTTATAAAATGATTAATATATAAATCATAATAAAGCATGAATCTTAATTCTTACCTTATTCTAAAGCTTGATTCTTTTCTTGTTGCATCCCCTAATAGTTTTCAAAATTGGTCTATCTCAATTACCGTAATCACACAAGTATTCGATCTTTAATGGTATCTATCTAATGAGTTAAGAGAACTCTGCAACTCTTGCAAAAAGGGTTAAGCGAGGAGTGTTAGCTCCATTAAAGTTTAAGTCTATTTATAATAAGTTCTGAATATTTTAAAATTTTAATTGAAGCTAGTTAAGCCAATTTCAATTAAATTTTACTTAGAATTACAAATTAAATATAAAATATTTAATTATCAATTTTCTCAAACTTTACAAACAAGTCAAACTTTATTAAAATATCTTTACTCTCTTCAATTTGTTTTTTATGTGAGATCTATTAGGTTTGCAAACATGTTGGCAATGGATACAAGTTATAACATTAAATCATAGTTAGGATTAGATAAATTAAACTCATTTAATTTATTTTAATTCTATAATTAAAAATTTTATATCTATATATCAAGATTGGTGTCTTAGCATATTTGAGAGGTATCATAATTTTACGTGTTGCTGGCATATTACAAAGGAAGAAATTAGAAAAAGCATTGATGAACATGAAGAGTTTAAGGATAGTGGGGCCTGATGAGATACCTATAGAGGTGTGGAAGAGCCTAGGCAAAGAGGATCTTACTTGACTAGCCAAGCTTTTTGATGTGATCTTTAAGTTTGCTAAAATGTCGGATGAATGGAGACTTAATATGTTAATTCTTTTATACAAAAACAAAGGGGACATCCAAAGCTACAACAACTATAGAGGTATCAAATTACTTAGTTACATCATGAACTTATGGGAAAAGGTGATTGAGAAGAAAGTGAGAAAGGATGTGTCTATTTTAGAAAACTAGTTTGGCTTCATGTCAGGAAGGTCCATCACTGAGTCTTTACATCTCCTTAGAAGATTAATGGAATATTACAGAAAAGACAACAGAACCTATATATGGTTTTTTGATTTTAAGAGGGTGAATGATAGGTACCTAGGGAAATGATATGGGGATATTTAGAAGGTAAAAGAGTTCCTATGGCTATTATAAAGGGTTATTAGGGATATGAATGAAGGTGTTAAAACTAAAGTAAGGACAATAGAAGGAGATATAAAGCATTTTTATTAACATGGGCTACACTAAAGCTCGCCTTTGAGCCCTTTTTGTTTATAGTAGTAATTAATGGGCTCACCAAGAATATGTAGGGTATATGCCTTGGTGTATGTTGTTTACGAATGGCATTGCTTTAGTAGATGAGACAAAAGAGAATGTCAATGTCAAGCTTGAATTTTGGAGGATACGTTAGAGTCAAAGGACTTTAAATTTAGTAAGATTAAGAATGAGTGCATAGAGTGTAACTTTTAGAAATAGGTAGCTATCGATGTGGAGGTAAAGATTGCATCGAATTTATACCATAAAATGAGTGTTTTATGTATCTAGGATCTATAATACAAAGAAAAGGAGAGATTAATAAAGAGTTAGTTCATCATATCGATCAAAGTTAGCTTAAATGGAAAAGTGTATCGAGTTTTATATGATAAGAAGATACCACTCAAGCATACAGGTAAATTATATCATTTAACAATTAGGCCGGCTTTGCTTTATGAGTTTGAGTGTTGGCCCATCAAATAGGTTCCTAGTCATAGATGAGGATGCCTTGTTAGATGTACTACTTTACTAGAAGAGATAATGTTAGGAATATGATGGTAAGAGATAAATTAAAGGTGACTAATATTATTTAAAAATTAAAAGAGACAAGACTTATGTGATTTGGACATGTATAGAGGAGACACTCATACGCTCCAATAGAAAATACTAGAAGATTTTACATAGACACTGTAAAAGGAAAAAAGGGAGTTATAAGAAGAATTGAGGGGAGGTGATTAAGAACGATACAACTCTATTGAAACTTATCGAGGACATAGCCCGCAATAAAAAACTATAGCATACTAGGATACAAATAAATGATCCTACATAAAAAGATCCTTATTCATAGGTCTTTTAGCATTTTTCTCTCATATTTAGCCTAAACCTTTAAATATGTAGTACTTATCTTTTAGTGATTTATACTAAGCTTTTCCCATAGCTTCTTCTTGTTGTTATTGTTAGTATTATTATTATTGTTGTTGTTGTTGTAGTGGTGGTGGTTGTTGTTGTTGTTGTTTTGTAATGTCTTTTTTATCTTGTCTATCTGTATCGTATTTTTACTTATTCTACATTTTATTTATTAAGTTTTTATATTATTTTATTATGATTATGATTATGATTACGATTATATATTTTTATATTTTTTACTTTTTATATGAGTCGTTCGAAAATAACTTCTTTACGAGTTAGGGGTAAGACAACGTACTATTGGACCTCCATAGACCCTGTGTATCAACATAATTTTTACTAGCTTGTTGTAGTTATTGTTGTTTTAGGTAACGATTAGCATCTAGCAATACATCATGACTACCCAAATATTTAGGAATGTCAAAGTGGTTTTAACTAACCTTTTTGTACATGATTTTCTATATAATTCAATCCTTTTATCATATAATGTTCTAATTAGACATAGAGAATGAAATTAATGTCTACTATATTTTAAGCTCATTCATATTAGTTCTCCACCGTTAGCAATTGATTCAATTGATGACATTTGTAAACTATTTACAAAAGCATTAGTCCACCTTGGCCAAGAATTTTCCGAATCAATACTAGTTAAGATTATTGAAATATTCTCCCTAATTACTTTTTCGTGATGGACCCTATCTTGATCACATAACTATCTCCATATAGTTCAAGCTACATTCAATGCATTAAGAAACACATTCTAGACATTATAATGAGTTGTGTTTTTAGAATCGATTTAACTTCTTTCTTCTAGGACAACGAGATGTATGACACCTAAAATAGATTGTGAATGATTTTCTAACTTAAACATGATGCATCCCTTACTATAATACTAAGATACAAATCACTTAAAATATATTAAAAAGTTTATTTGACTAGATAAATTACAGATGTGTAATATTTTAAATTTATAAAACAAGTAGACTAAAGATTATATTTTTATATCATTACAATTAATTTTTGTTTTTTACTCTATAAACTACTTAAGATCACCAAATGATTATTGTTATAATTACACACGATTTAGTCCTAAGGTAATTAAAATGAAATTTAAGGATCACTTTTTCATCTAATGATAGTGGTCATTTTTTCATGCCTTAAATAAGTTTGTAAAATGATTTTTGTTATAATAATAAACTATTAGAATAATATTGAGTTGTCTAAATGTTAATGGATAAAGCAAGGTTACAAGTTGAAGTTCATTGAAGAAAGTATAAAAATGGTTTGATTTTAAATTTCAAAATTGAATATTTATTTTGATTGATGAACATTTACACCCTGCCTCTTTTTAGTCAAAATTATGTTTTCACTTTTCCTATTTAGCTAACGATATTAGGTGGGATAATTCTGACCTATCACCAACTTAGGAGTTTTACTTTTTGAGGAAACTCTACTCTATTACTATACTAAAAGCTATGACCTTGCCTTCTTCCTCTACTATTAGATATTCAGCAAATACTCCTAGCCCTTTAATTCATAGCAACTCAATATTACTGCTCCTTTGAAAACTAGTAAACCTTCTCAGAGATAAATAATATGTGTCTCCTTTCCACAAACTAAGTTTATACCTCCTACTTTTGGAAATGGTTCACATGTTATACCTCCCTTAGTGGAGATTTTACATGAAGGTGCCAAAAGATGGTCTCTATCATTGGTGGAGTACTTTATGGAAAAAAAGATTTAATTTTTTAAGTGCAATATTGGGCTTTATCTAATAGAAGAAGTTGGAACTAGTATCTTGACCAATTAAGATAGTGTATTCATCTTCAGATTCAATAGTAAATCAAATGTAAATAAGGTTCTAGAGATTATACTATGGTATGTACAATGATAGACACTCATTTGACTATAATTATACACTCATATTTAATGTGTTTTACTTGTTATTTACTAGTTTTTATAGTATTTTTGGTACTTAATTCACTTCAGGTGTATTTATAAGTGATAATTGCCTTTATGGACCAAAAAGAAAAGAATTCAGATGAAATTGTGGCATACAACGAAGATTTGAAGCAAATTGGACCAACATAACCATGTACAGTAACTATATAAGTATTTGCAAACGTGTGAAGAATGGAAGAATATTGTTTCTAGTTGTGAGAAGTTACACGCTTGTGTATATTGATATACACGACGAGTATGTTGCCCATGTAGCCTCTATGCCTTTGTAAAATTACAAATTTAGGTATTTTGAGATAAATGATCACCTACACAACAGTGTATGTTGATCGTGTAAATCCTAAAACCCTAGTTTTTACCGTAAAAGAACATAAATGGAGGCAAAACAAGAAAAGGCAAGTTTATACGTAATTTTGAGCCATAAAGAACATAAAAGGTGGCAATTTGATTAGAAGAAAGAGGAGATTTAGAATTATGATTTATTTGTTTCTAGTTATTCTTCTTCATGTTTATCTATAGTTTTGTTTTCTATGAGTAAGAAATAAATTTGTTTAATTCCTAGGTGTGATGAACCCTAAGTTGCGATAACAATATGATTTGATCTTTTATTTAATGCAATTTTATTGATTGATTTATTGAGATTCAATTTTGCATTTTATTCTTGATCTAATATATTCAAAATATTAGTTCAGATTTGATTTCAAATGATTGAGTTTGAGAAATCCTTTTTTATGAATAGATCTACTATAATTAGAAGGAGTTGTATGCTAACCTAGAGATAGGTTGACATAGATCCTCTGAATTAGGGTCAAACTTAATAGTAAAATTCATGGAACAATAACGTAATCCTGGGAGTTTTAACTAGAAAGATTTTCATTAATCAACTGATAGATTAGTTGTGAGTTGTCTTGAGAGAGATATTAATAACAGATAGGGATTTTCATGGTCTAATAATGAATAATACAATTACAAGCTAAAAGGATAATATTTAAGTATTCTTAGGAGGATTCATTACCTAAGTACTATTTATTTGATATAGACTTTTCCAAGTATTTTCCTTTGTCTTAAGTTTTTTATTGTTTTAATCTTATTTTATTTTTTAGTTTAATTTTTAATTATATCCACAATTTGAATCAATGGTTAGATAATAAGAAAAGGGTAATTACTAGTAGCTATAGTCCTCGTGGGATTGACTCATACTTACTCGTGCGAGCTATAACTATGATGTGCTTTTGCGGTTTTAACATCGATAAATTTCTTTTAGGTATAGAAAGCATCAATCATACAATAATAATAACAACATTTCAATAAAATTCCCTTGAGATGTGGGGTCTAGTGAGATCTAAAAGTACACAACCTTATCCCTAACATCCCCTTAAAGAGGCTTGTAATTGACATGATGACAATTAAAATGAAAACATTCCTCAGAGGGTGAATCGTTATGACATACCACTTAAGTAATGATCAATAGAGGGATTAAGTCATTTGGGTAGCTCCTTGGGTAGGCTAGTTTGACTAGATGAACACATAAAAACACTTAAAAGGATTTGTTATGAAAAAATATAGATGGAGCCGCCATAATCTCTATAAGTATTCTTGCATTTCTTTTCTATTTCTTTTAATTTTTGTTGTTCTACTAGTTTATGTTTTAGTTATGTTTCCATATTGAGGACAATGCGCTATTCAAGTGTGGGGACATATATGCACTTGCATATCATTTGTGTGTGAATTTACATTTGCATTATGATAGTTTTCATTATTTAGAATATTTGCATCAGGTCATGTAAGCCTCTATGCCTTTGTAAAATTACAAATTCAGGTATTTTTGGAGATAAATGATCACCTACACAACAGTGTATGTTGATAATGTATATCCTAAAAACCCTAGTTTTTACTGTAAAAGGACATAAATGGAGGCAAAACAAGAGAAGGCAAGTTTATAAGTAATTTTGAGCCATAAGGAACATAAAGAGGTGGCAATTCTGATTAAGAGATGAGGGAAAAAAGAAGAATACATTATAATATTCGATAGATAACAACATTCAATCTAGTTTGTAAGAAGACCTATTAGAAAAAAAAAGAGCGATTTAGAATTATGATATATTTGTTTTCTAGTTATTCTTCTTCATGTTTATCTTTGGTTTTGTTTTCTATGAGTAAGAAATAAATTTGTTTAATGCCTAGGTGTGATGAACCCTAAGTTGCGATAACATTATGATTTGATCTTTTATTTAATGCAATTTTATTGATTGATTTATTGAGATTCAATTTTGCATTTTATTCTTGATCTAATATATTCAAAATATTAGTTCAGGATTTGATTTCATATGATTGAGTTTGAGAAATCCTTTTTTATGAATAAATCTACTATAATTGGAAGGAGTTGTATGCTAACCTTGAGATGGTTGACATAAATCCTCTAGATTAGAATCAATCCTGATAGTGAAATTCATGGAACAATAATGTAATCCCGGAGTTTTAACTAGAAAGATTTCTATTAAATCAATTGATGGATTAGTTGTGAGTTGTCTTGGTAGAGATATTGATGAGAAGATAGGAATTTTCATAGTCTAATAATGAATAATACAATTACAAGATAAAGGGATAATATTTAAGGATTCTTAGGAGGATTCATTACCTAAGTGCTATTTATTTGATATAGACTTTTCCAAGTATTTTCCTTTGTCTTAAGTTTTTTATTGTTTTAATCTTATTTTAGTTTTTAGTTTAATTTTAATTATATCCACAATTTGAATCAATGGTTAGATAATAAGAAAAGGGTAATTACTAGTAGCTATAGTCCTCGTGGGATTGACTCATTCTTACTCGTGCTAGCTAAAACTATGATGTGCTCTTACGGTTTTAACATCGATAAATTTCTTTTAGGTATGAAAGCATCAATCATACAATAATAACAACAACATTTTAGTAGAATTCCTTAAGATGTGGGGTCTAGTGAGATCCAAAAGTACACAACCTTATCCCTAACATCCCTCAAGAGGCTTGGAATTGACATGATGACAATTAAAAGAAAAACATTCCTTATAGGTGAATCTTTGTGACATACCACTTAAGATTGATCAATAGAGGATTAAGTCATTTGGGTAGACCAATTTGACTAGATGAACACATAAAAACACTTAAAAGGATTTGTTATGAAAAATATAGATGGAGCCACCATAATCTCTATAAGCATTCTTGCATTTATTTTCTATTTCTTTTAATTTTTGTTGTTCTACTAGTTTACGTTTGTTCATGTTTTAGTTTTAGTTCCATATTGAGGACAATGCGTTATTCAAGTGTGGGGATATATATGCGCTTGCATATCATTTGTGTGTGAGTTTGCATTTGCATTATGATAGATTTTCATTATTTAGAATATTTGCATTGTGTGAATGTTTCAATGGAATTAAAAGGAATTATATTATCTATGAACATGATCATTTAATTTGTAAAGAAACATTAGCTTGTGAAGTTTGTTTTTAAGTATTTTTGAGGTGAATGCATATTGATTAGAACATTATACTTATTATTTCATTTTATGAAACTTGTTTGGATGTACTTATAATTAAATTCTTTTAAATTTGTAGAAACCATTAGTAGTCTTTCATGGGAGTGATTGACTAGCAAGAATTGATGTAAGTGGAAAAAAAGTGTTGAATGAATATGCTAAATAAATTTCCTATTCCACTAGCCTGTTAAAAATGGGTTGATAATAGAGTTGGTGGCTAGTTGAGAGTTATGATATAGTTGAGTAACTAAGGGCGTTAAAGACAAAATTTTTATCTTCAAATCAAAAGGATAGAATGACACTCCTCCTAAGCTTGATAAAATATAACCTCGTTGAGTAACCAGGAGACATTTATGAGAAGGTATTTGCCTTCATGTCAAAAGACTAGTTTATCGTTAAATGAAATATTAAAATATGATATTTTCAATAAAATTGAAGTTATTTATCTTCTTGTTAAAGTAAAAAAATTCACGAGCAAGAATTTAATTATGGACTACCTCTTTGATTGATAAAGAGAAAGAATGAAGGCTTACATGTGCCATAGATGTATAAATGAGTGTTAATATTTTGGTTGATATGTATTTAAATCAAAGCACTTGAAGATGAATGGGATAAGTTAGTCTATTGGAACTTTTTTAGTGATTGATATTTATGGCTAGGTTAATTTCTTGAGATTTGATGCCATTGTACCATTATTATATTATTGCATGATTATGTGATTATTTATGTTTTATGTTTTATGTTTTGTTTATTTTGTGGTTTTCATTTTTCTTGGGGACAAGAAAAGATTTAAGTGTGAGGATGTTGATAGGTGTGAATTATAGTGTGTTCTTTAGGTTTTATTGTAGCACCCCCTTACTGTAAGGTATACACCGGATACCCGAAGGTCATTCCAATACATATCCTACGATAAGGACGAGCTACGATCGATCACTGGTTTCTCTTTATATGGCATGGTGACATAATTCAGTAATAAAGCATCATAAGAAGATCACAATATTTTAAAACCAACTTTTCTTTTTCCTCATTTCATTTCATAAAATCGAAGTCTACATTGACTTTCAACATTATCCATATGTACATCATCAGAAACCTAATACAATAGTACTACATGAATGAGGAAAGTGCATCAAGTTATCTAAACCACCCAAAAGAACCCCAGCTGACCGACCTTTGAGCCATGATCTCTCTCACCAATCACAATCTACCCGGCACTTAGAGCCTCTTTAGTAGTTAGAGTTGTCTCTCGGTCCTGAAAAGACAACGTTGCAATTTTGATGAGTTTTGCGAACTCAATGAGGTGCCTATCATCGATGATTCACTCAATTCATGCATCATGTCATTACACATAACATATTAATCACATCATAGCATAATCATAATGTATCACCTCTCACCTTCAGAACAATCATATCGATACATGAAGCTGCAGATCTCAAAAATTGGTAATCCATTATCTTACCTAGAACCTTTCTAATATTTTGTCACAAATTATATACCAATTTTAAAATTTCTTTATTTTCTCACGTATATAATTATTATATTACAGGACACAACGAAATAACAGCCATATGAAAAACCTCATTAGTCGAAGATCTTACTTCACATATAATCCTCATATATCTTCTGGATCTCGCCAGAATATCACCAAGATTATGTCTCTACATTTTACCCCCAAGGTAATCGCATTTGCGTATTCCAGTGAGATATTGAATTTAGAACTTCTTCCTCTGAAAGTTCTTATCGGTTTTTCCCTAGATATCATAGATTGAAGCCAAAATTTCCTTCCATCACATTTTGCAAAAATTTTGGTATATGGCATGCAACAAATGCTTCCGGTCTACAGCTGTTGCATCTGGAGTTCTCTTCACTTGCAATTACTGTAGAGAAAACGAACAGCAGAGCCAAGGTTTCTACCTTCTATTTGCAATCTTCCATTTATTGCTTATTCCTTCCGTCTGCATTCCGTAATTTTTGCATCACTTTTTTACTTCCATGTCACCTGCACTTCTTTTTTGTCCACACTCTTCCTTTTTCACTATTCTGACTTTATTGTACAGATGTCGCTATGACATGGATTTGACTGACGATACCAGAACTATAATGGCTTCCATTTTCGACGACCTCGCTGAAAAACTATTAAAATTCACCACCGTTGAGACTATGAAATATTACAATGAGGTTATATTTTCCTTCCTTCTTTCATCTACATTTCCAATTTAATCAGCACAAAATATGTTGATGTACTTATTCCACTAACAATAGAGATTTTTTGTTTTACGTTATAAGAACATGGATCTCTCGTTGGAGAAACTGCACGCACAATTGAAAACCGATACCTTTCTTCTCCGTGTGAAGCCAACAAACACTCGGTCTTCAGATGGCGTGCAACGATTTACTGTTGTTTACTGCCACAAAATCGATGCTCATGAACTACAACAGACTTCACTTTTACCCATCTCAGGTCCTTTTTATTCTTCCTTCATCTTGATTTTATCTATAACATCATCTTTGATTATTTCTGTATGTGCCATTTAGTTTGCAGTGATCTCCCTTTATATCGCTTGCTTAATATATACTCATTTATGATATTTTCAGAAAAAAAATCCTGAATCTTCTTCATCGGCTAAACAATGCCTCAAAAAAAGATTATCCGATGTTGAACACAACTCGCCGTCACAAATGGATAAGCCGATCAGTAGCACCGAATGTACGCCACAATCAGACGCACAGTCCACTACAGACACTCGTCGTAATAAGAAAAAACCCAGATTCTCATAAACTTTTAATGTCACATTGTGGTATCTTTTGAATGATTTTAGACGATTTTCACGCTAATCTACCTCTGGTTTAAGGTTTATTAAATTCATTATTATTATTCAACTTGATTCATATATTCGTGTTTTTTTTATATAATCATAATAACGGTTTATGACATATTTGTTTTTATTAATATAAGCCAAAAATGTTTTTAAACCTAACAGGAATAATACTATTTACATAAATATATTAAATAATACGTCGACTCCGACTCTTATTTATAACCTTTGTGTTCAATTGCTTCTTCAATCTTCCTTCTTCAATCTTAAAAGAAGCAGTTATTCAGTTAAGTTCTGTAACTAACTCAAACTGATTCTTAATTCGGAGGTGGTTTGCTTTCGTCTGCTTTCCATCGTCTGCTTTTTCTTTCGTTTGCTTTTCCTTGCGTCTGCTTTTCAACTTTTTTCTGCTTTTCAATAGCTTCCCTCTGCTTTTCTTGGTCTGTTTTTCATCGTCTCCGTTTTTCATCATTATTTGTACTTCATCAAATGAATATCTGTCTTTACAATCGCGCTCACCAGGATTGTATTTACAAGAATTGTAATATTAGATTGTATAATATGGTAACTACTTCGTCTCGGTTTCCAGTTCATCTGACATATCGCTTCGTGTTATTTTTTAAAGTAAAGACGAAGTCAAGTTAAGACGATAGATTTTTTGAGCTTTGTTACAGTAAGATAGCTCTACATAATTCGCTTTGTTACAGTAAGATAGCTCCACATAATTCGCAAATTATTTTTCTCTCAAGTATGGCTCATCGTCTGCTTTTGCTTGCGTCTCCTTTTGCTTCTGTCTGCTTTTCAACTCGACTTGGAACTATCGCTCAGCCAGGTTGTCAAGACAAGATCCTTGGAACCATACCTCTGCCTCGACCATCGATCGGCCAGGTTGTCAACACAAGATCCTTAGAACCATCAATCGACCTCGACTATCGCTCGGTCAGGTTGCCAAGACAAGATCCTTGGAACCATAGCTCGGCCTCGACCATCGATCATCCAGTTGCTAAGACAAGATCCTTGAACCATCGATCGACCTCGATTATCGCTCGGTCAGGTTGTCAAGACAAGATCCTTGGAACCATAGCTCGGCCTCGACCATCGATCGGCCAGGTTGCCAAGACAAGATCCTTGGAACCAGCGATCGACCTCAACTATCGCTCGACCAGGTTGCCAAGACAAGATCCTTGGAACTATAGCTCGGCCTCGACCATCGATCTCGATGCTCATGAACTACAACATACTTCACTTTTACCCATCTCAGGTCCTTTTTATTCTTCCTTCATCTTGATTTTATCTATAACATCATCTTTTATTATTTCAGATGTGTCATTTAGTTTTGTGATCTCCCTTATATCGCTTGCTTAATAGATACTCATTTATGATATTTTCAGGAAAAAATCTTGAATCTTCTTCATCGGCTAAATAGAGGTGCCATGAGGTTCACGTTCCTCACGGGTAGGAGTGTCCTTCGTTTGAGGATTATGCTGAGCCGATGCTTCCTCGCTGCTCTCAGCCTTTCTTTAGAGGATATGAGGGAGAGGGCTGAGGGAGAGCGGACCTTTGTTCCCGATGAGGAGCTGGACCTTAGGTCAGAAGAGGAAAAGGATGTCTCTCCGCTGTCTCCTCCTCATTCGGCTGCTGGCCCTTCCTCTGCCGACCCGGCTGCTCCTGTTGCTGGCCCTTCCTCTCCTCCGGAAGGATCAAAGTGATTGTTTCCCCTTGTAAGACTCATCTGGTCGGGCTTGTGACCAAAACTTTAATTCAAAGAAATAGAAGCTCGTTTTTCATTACCTCTTTCATGTGTTAGAGATTAGACGATCCTCTCAAATAGCAGGTCGCGAATGAATGCACTCGATGTGTGTCTATCGGGCGAATTAGGCCGAGCGATAATGAATCCGAATGATCCGAGATTTTATCTTAGGATCCTGACCCAGCGTAGCCGATCGATGTCGAGGTCGAGCGATGGTTCCAAGGATCTTCTCTTGGCAACCTGGTGAGCTATGTCGATCGACGTCGATGTCGAGCCATGGTTCCAAGGATCTTATCTTGACAACCTGCCGAGCTGTGTCGATCGACATCGAGGCCGAGCGATGGTTCGAAGGATCTTGTCTTGGCAACCTGGCCGAGCGATAGTCGAGGTCGATCGATGGTTCCAAAGATCTTGTCTTGGCAACCTGGCCGATCGATGGTCGAGGCCGAGCTATGGTTCCAAGGATCTTATCTTGACAACCTGGCCGAGCGATAGTCGAGGTCGATCAATGATTTCAAGGATCTTGTCTTGGCAACCTGACCGATCGATGCAAAAATCTTCTTCAAGCTTTGGAATAAATAAAAACGTTCCCAAGGCAAAGGCACCCAAACAGAGAGGAGATAATCAAAAATCTTCCTCATGCTAAAGCTCTGATAACTACTTTGACTTTATCGTCATCTTATTTTGACTCGCCTCGCCTTAGTTTCTATCGCTTTATGTTTTACTTTCCGTAGTTGAAGTTTTTATAGTGTTTAGTGAATTATGTATTTCTCCGATTTTAATATATGTTGTACTTAGTGTTTGTGTCTTGCTGGTTTATATTCTTTCTTTTAACTTATGTGTTCCTATTATTCTTTCTGTTTTTATTAAGTAAGAATGTTGGCTGATGAATGCGAAAAATGTTGCTTTACGAATTGTGTAATTTATGCAAGATTTATCATCTGAAATGGGTCGGATGAATATAAACTTAGGTCAGGAAAGACGTTTTCCAATAACCTAGTGACGATAATTGTATATTAGGAAACTATAATAGTAATCAGAAAAAGGTTAGTATGTTGTTTAATCAGAAAAGAACTCACCTATTAACACATTGTTACAGTAAGATAGCTCTACAAAATTCGAAAAATAATCTTCTCTCAAGTATGGCTCATAGTCTACTTTTGCTTGCGTCTCCTTTTACTTACGTCACCTTTTGCTTCCGTCTGCTTTTCCTTTCGTCTGTTTTTGCTTCCGTCTACTTTTGCTCCCTCGCTTTCAACTTCCCTCTGTTTTCTTCTTCGATCGCTTTTCAGACTCCGTCTGGTTTCTTCACTTCGCCTTATTTTTGCTTCAATGCTTCATCTTATTCTTTCCTGCATTTTGCATGATCGCCAATGATCAGCCTTGTTTGTCAATTTTTTGCCAAGTCGTTGAAGATTTTCCATTAGATTATCTCATCGAAGATAAAACATTCTTCATTCTAATATCGACTAAGTATTCACTTCCGCCCGCTTTTCTTCCGTCTACTTTTCAACTCGCATCTGTTTTTCTTCTTTCGCTTGCTTTTCAACTTTTTACTTTTATCGTTCGACTTCTATCATCTTACTTCGACATCGCTTTTACTTTCGTTTCCTCTAACTTTAATCGTCCTGCATTATCTGTGCAAGATAACAATATTCTTCATTCTAATATGCATTAAGGATTATTCGCCGGGGTCAGTCCTTTCCCTGTAAAAGATTGGAAGTCGAATTGCCTAACCTTTCCCAGTCCAACTTCTCCTTAATTTCTCCTTCATGTTACCGCCGCTTCGTCTTACTTTAGTCTCCCCACTTCGTCTTATTTTTCTCTCAGGACTTCGTCTTATTTTTGCTTCTCCGCATCCTCTTACTTTTCTCTCCGCGCTTCTTCTTACTTCTATATTTCCACTTCAACTTATTTTTGCTTCTTTGAGCTTCGTCTTGTTCTTCTTTATTTAAAGCAGTTGAGTTGGTGTCATTTCCAACTCGCATTAAATTTCACTTACCAATTCTATAATCCTTCTTGGATCATGTTACCGCCGCTTCATCTTACTTTAGTCTCCCCACTTCGTCTTATTTTTCTCTCAGGATTTTGTCTTATTTTTGCTTCTCTGCTTCCTCTTACTTTTCTCTCCACGGTTCGTCTTACTTCTATATTTCCACTTCAACTTATTTTTGCTTCTTTGAGCTTCGTCTTGTTCTTCTTTATTTAAAGCAGTTGAGTTGATGTCATTTCCAACTCGCATTAAATTTCACTTACCAATTCTATAATCCTTCTTCGAATATACTTAATTGACTAATCCTTCTGGAAAACATTAACCTCTTCTATTTCAACAAACAAAAACAACCGCTCATTTCACTAACCAATTCTTTTCTCCATGACTTTTTTATCCCAATTTTCCAATTTATAATGTCTCCATAAATTTGTTAAATAATTATGACATTTATAGACTAATTTCATTATTTTAATGACTGATATGAATTCCACCTATTTCAATCGCTAAAGATATTTGAAAAAAAGCCATAAACAAGACATATTATCGTCAAATTCATCAAAGAAGTTAACTTCGAGACTAGGAAATTTTTTGAAGCACAAATTAAAAAACTTATAGATTAAGGTATCTTTATAATGCTATTTTAATCTCAAAGATAGTCATTTCATCTTATTTCTTCTCCCAACCGATGATTATTTCATTACATTTGCATATTATTTTTTACTTAACTATGACCTTAAAATTTCCTCGACGTTTAAATTCAGTAGGCACTTTCACAAGATTAAGCAGTAATTATCCTCGCTAGTTCATTTGTATTAACCTAGCTTTAGTAGTTTTTTTTTTGCATTCTTTCCCATAGGTAAATCTATAATTTGTTGTTATATATTATAGAAGGCATTAGGTAAATCAAGACATATTTCTTTTCAATAATTTCTTGTAAATTTTAATATTTGTTTTATTTTTATCTTGTAATTGTTTCCTTTTCTTTCAATTACAATATATTTTGTTAGTATGTTCATTGCTTTTGTTTGGCATTTGTTATGTTGTTAAATTGGTTTTCATAAATAAATAAAGCTTTAATTAAAATTTTATTCCTAGTTTTATTTTCTATGTAAAAGGAAAACATATAGTTTATTTACTTTATTAGAGATACTATGGTAGTTTACTATGTACTAGGTGATTAGCTTTATTAATGATCGTCTATGATAACTATATGATGTATATGTCTTCCACTTTAATAAAAATATTTTTCAAAAATTCATTTTGAAATATGAAAGCATTAGTTTTATAACTTATCTTTAGTTTTGAATTATTTGTCGCTTTAAGTATTTCTTAGCTTTTCGTAAAACTTTATAGGAATTATTCCTTGTTTATACAATTTAGATCTACTCTAGTACCAAATTGTGCAATAGTATCAATTTTAAAAATCTTCACTTATTTTAAGCATTATCCTAATCAGATATTTATGAGAAGTTATTTAGTTTAATATGAATAAAAATCTTCTAGTAATTTTTTTAATTATTAAGTTCAAGATTTTAATTAATTTCTATATTTGAGTCAAGTTATTCTTTTTTGATTTATCAAGTAGATTCTTTATGGTTTCACTATCTACTTTTCTTTTTTTCAAAGTGGTTTTAATTTTGTTTTATCATTATGATTTCTTAGTAGAAAATATATAGTGTTTATTTACAGATAGCAATGGGTTGGCCCATAGCCTAAAGGGTTTATGGCTATTGACCCAGCCCTTCTATACATTTTTTCCAAAAAACAATTGCAAAACCACATTATTTTATACCTTCCTTTCAGGCCATAAACTATGATAGTCATTGCCCGAGCCTAACCCTTGGCCCAGTCAAACTCGAAGTTAAAGGCGGTTGAGCCAAGATTGCCCTCCCTATATTTATTTTAAAATTTTCATTTTTTTGGCTTTGTATAATATATTTGTTAAATTGCAGGAGGAGGAGGAGGAGGAGGAGGTTAAAGGTAGGTTTTGACTAAGGGTCTCAAAGGATTATTGGAGTTTCATAAAATAATACTTTTGTAATTGGGGATTTTGAATATGATTAATAACTTCTAATAGGAATTTTGATATTTTATTAATACATTAATTTATTTTCTTCTTTATTTGTTTATTATCTATTCCAATCACTATCTTCAAGCTATTAGTTTCTCAAAGTAACACTTCATTATCATATTCTTCTTTGGAGAATTCTTCCAAGTTTTCACAATTTGTTATCACTAGGGCTATATTTTATTTAACACTTCCTATTCTAGTTCTAGGCTTTGGAGTTTTATTAATTATACAATATCTTACTATATGGACTTATTTTACCACACTTTTAACATATTAATTTATTCTTTTATAAGGAAATTTAATTTAATTTTTGTTAATTTTGGGTTATTCTACATTTTGCACATGTTTTTATAGTTATTACTATGAGAGATATCAAATTGTTAGCAAAATGATCATAACTCTTTTTAGTTTTAACCATTTCATATTTTAATTTTTTGAAGTTTCATATCTTCGAGGATGTTTTAATCCTTCTTTTTGATATAACTAATTATTTCTTCATTGGTTAATTTAGTAAAAGGGATTTTCTCGTTAAAACTTTCTCTAATTTATTTCTAACGTTTTTCCCCAAATAAAGGAGGAAATCTTGCTAAGAACTTCTCCTTCCAAAAGCGATGGTTAAAGTCTTCCTTAAGCATTGCTTTAGTTAAGAAAATATCTTTATACTATTTAAAATTTGAAAGGTTTTTACACCTAAGATTTGATAACAATTCAGTTTTTTTTTTATCTTTTAAGTTTGATGGGCCACCTATGAAATGTAGGGATATTACTAATGCAATGTATCATATGTGACTCTGTCTAGTGGTAATCTCACCATCCTTTTAATTGCCCCAAAATGATTATAGCATGATAAAAAGTGTTTGATTGTTTCCTATAAGCATTTGTATCCATAGTTCTTTGTTGTAATGTATTTAACATGTTATACCCTGACATACCATCTTTATTCCACTCATATACATGTATTTAATACGTTAACATACTCAAACATATCATCTATATTTCTTTCATATACAAAAGATGCATTATACCTAGTTTGTTATAAATTATCGTCAAAGGTTTCTCATTCAAATAACCAAGTACTACGGACTGATATGTGCCTCTCTAAAGTATGAAAAGAACTAAACTTCATAACATGACTCCATTAATATAGAACATTACTATTATCAAATGCTTTAACTATACTGAAAAATAATTCCTTTTTCATTACCAACTACGTGGTTTCATAATATATGCCAATTTGGTTTAGCAATGATAAGCAATGAATAATAACTTCAATATCATAATATAATAAATAAGAATTGAGAAAGTGCTTTATCGAGGCGTTTTCGATTAACAAATTATTTATTATTCATCTTAGTTTATTTCATTATTGTTATTATTATTATTATTATTATTATCTTTTTTAGTTTCTTATTAGTATTAGTTTTATCATCATCATCATCATCATCATCATTATTATTATTATTATTATTATTATTATTATTATTATTATTATTATTATTATTATTATTATTATTATTATTATTATTATTATTATTTGTGTTATGGGGTTTATTAGTTTCAACTTTTAAGGATTTCCTAGGATAGCATGCGGGAAACATAAGAGATATGAGTTAAGAGGGATGCCTTCAAATCGGGCGGATGGAATCAGTGTAAGCGGGTCGATACGTGCAACTTGTAACAATAAAGATGGAGATGATTTAATAAGGATAGGTTCTTGGAACGTGGGGACCCTCACAGAAAGTTCTTGGAATTGGTAGAGATTTTAGACAAGTATATGATGTAAATAGCGTGCATTCAGGAGACTAAGTGAGCAAGAGCTAAAGCAAAGGAGATAGGGGGTTCAACTTATAGTACTCGGGAAGTGTGCAGAAGCAAAATAGGATAGGTATCTTAGTGAACAAGGAACTTATGAATAGGGTAGTGGAGATCACAAGGGTCAATGATAGGATAATGATGGCAAAATTTGTTTTAAGCAGTGTGGTTTTCAATATAGTATGTGCATATGCACAGTCAAGTCGGCAGATGCATAAACAAAACGTACATTCGGGAGATCTTTGGATGAGATGCTTTTACAAATCTCTAATACTGAGCAAATCATCCTAGAAGGGGATTTTAATGGGCATATAAGGGCAGATTCAAACGAATTTTCAGGAACCCATGGGGGCTTTTGATAGAACATTAGAAATGGAAGTGGGATTGATTTATTGGATATGGCTATAGTATATGAGTTAGTAATAGTAAATTCCTTTTTTTAAGAAAAACGAAGTGCACTTAGTGATGTTTCAGAGTAACATGACCAAGACACAAATTGATTATCTCCTTGTTAAGATAAAAGTCAAATCATGGTGCAAGGATTGCAAAGAACTTCCGGTCGCATGCCTATCAACTCAACATAAATTGTTAGTTTTAGATCTAGGAATTATGGGATGGAGGGCACGACAATTTACCAAGCAATGTAACAAAATTAGATGGTGGAGGCTAAAAGGGACCATGGTGGGACATTTTAGGACTCGAGTTGGTATAATACAATAGGGGTTGTGAGTGGGGATGCGAATCAAATGTGGTAGGAGTAGGCCCATAGTGAGAGAAAGCGCCACAAAACTGCTAGGGGTATCTAGAAGATAAAGGAGATGGAATCTTGGTGGTGGTCGACGAGGTTCAAGGAAGTAAAGGCAAAAAGAAAGCTTTTAAATATTTGTTGGCAAGTGCAACAGAGGCGGAGCGGGTAACTAATAGAGTAAGGTATAGACTAGTAAAACAAAAGGCTAAGAAGACTATTGCAGTGGCTAAAAGAGAAGCTTATAAGAATATATACGGGGTTTTGGATACGGTCAAAGGAGTACAAAGAATTTTAAGATAGCAAGAGATAGGGCTTGTAAGATGGAGGATTTAAACCAAGTCTTTCGTGTCGTGATGAAGCGTGATAGGTGCTCACAGAGGCCCAAGACATCAAACGTGGGTGGCGTAGATTCTTTATAACCTATATAATGAAGACATATTGGTTAACATAGAGTTAGACGAACCTCCAGGTGTTGGGACACTTTCAAGCAGTGCACTCGTGAGGGAGGATCATAAGGGAGAAATTGTAAAGGTTTGAGGGGATGGGGAGCGAGAAGGGTCGTAGGGTCAGATGAGATCCCTATAGAGGTATCGCAGTGAGTAGGAGTTATCGGTATTGAGTGGTTAGTTCAGCTCTTTAATGTGATCCTTGAGTCAGTTAAGATGCTGGATGAATGGAGATTGAGTAGGTTAACTCCCTTATACAAAGCCAAAGGAGACATCCAACAATGTCACAAATATCGAGATATCAAATTACTAAGTCATATCATGAAGATATGGGAAAAGGTAATTGAAAAGAGAATCTGGAGAGCTACTTCTATATCAGACAACCAATTCGGATTTATGCCTGGTAGGTCTACGATAGAAGCAATAATCTGCTTCAGAGACTAATGGAATGCTACGGGGAACGAAAATAGGATTTGCATATAGTTTTTGTTGATTTGGAGAAAGCATATGATAAGGTTCCTAGATAACTCATATGGATGTGTTTGGAGGCAAAGAGTATTTCTATGACTTATATCATTGTAATTAGGGATATGTATGAAGGAACATTGACTAGTATAAGGACGATAAGGGGTGACACATAAGCATTCTCCATTAATGTAGGACTACATCAAGGCTCGGCCTTGAGCCCTTTTTTGTTTACATTAGTGTTAGACATACTTACCAAACATATTCAAGGAGAGATGTCTTAGTGTATGTTATTTGTTGACGATATTGTCCTGATAGATGAGACCAAGGAAGGGGTCAATGCTAAGTTAGAACGTTAGAGAGAAGCATTATAATCAAAAGGATTTAGAATGAGCAAATCTAAGAAAGAGTATTTATAATGCAACTTTTTTGGTAGCCAGATGGTACAAGAGATAACGGTAGCAATTAGTACTAACATCATACCACAAAAATTGAGATTTAAATACCTCAGATCTATCATTCAGAGAGATGGTAATATCGATGAATATATATTACATCATATTAGATCTGGGTGGGTCAAATGGCGAAATGTATTAGGTGTTTTATGTGATAAAAAGATCCCTTCTAAACTCAAAAGGAAGTTCTATAAAATGGTGATTCGGCCAACAATGTTATATGGAGCAGAGTGCTGGGCTACTAAACGTAAACATACACGACAGTTGTTGGTAGTAGAAATGCGTATGCTTAGGTAGATGTGTGACCATTACCAAAAGAGAGAGGGTCTGAAATCTTGTGGTAAGAGACAGATTACAGGTGGCTAGTATTGCTGACAAGTTAAGAAAGACAAGGCTTAGGTGGTTTGGACATATAGGCAGGATGCTTCAGTACGACGATGTGAGAAAATAACCCTTACTAGCTATAAGATGAGAAAAGGGAGGCCTTACAAGAACTGGAGGAAAGTGATTAGGAATGATATGTCAGAATTGGCCTTTATTGAGACGGTGGCTAGAAATAGAAAGGTTTGAGGTGATTAGATCAGGGTAAACAACACCCTTTAAAGTCCTGGCGTATGACCTGAAAAACCAAGTCGTAGGCCCGAAGGCCTTGGCCAAAACTTACGACTCGTAGATACAAAAGATTTCGGTCTAAAATCGAAGGATTGTCATATCCTCAGGGTCTCTCAGTGAAGACTCCTAGCGTAACTAGTGACAAGAAGAGCCGATCTTTGTAGTGTGTAATGTACTAGCAGAGCTGGTCTACTTCAAGTATTTCCTTATTTATTGTTTGAACCTTTATTTACTGATTTTTGTAGAATGCCAGTTTTTATGTATTTACTCTTTTATTCTGCATAACTTTTTTTTTGTAAACATATGCATGTGGGTCTACTAGAAACAGTCTCTCTACAATGTAGGAGTAAGGTTGCCTACTATCAAACCTCCTCAGATCTCGCATCATTGTGAAACTTCAGACTGAGTGTGATGATAATGTGATTGACTAGTAGGCAGTGTACAGATGACATCTATACTTATCAAAGAGCTTGAGCGCATCACGATCAATAAAGACAATAGCATAGACTACGTAGAAGATTCCAGGTAAATAACTTAGAAAAATCAATAGCAAGTACAACCAATAATCCACCTAAAACTAGAAAGAAATACCATTTCCAAATCTTTTTAAAAAATCTAAAATAATGACTGAGGGAGTGATATGTATACTACAACTTTCATGTCTGAGATAAATGTCATGTAAGAAGCAACACGGCGATCATGATCTCACAGTTTTGCATAATTTTCTTTGTAAAATCAACCAATTGGTTGGGTTACAAAAGTACTATTAAGTATTATAAAATGATTAAGTTTTAGTTAAAAATTTTAGTTAAAAATTGTGGTTATTCCTAATAAATTTGTTAACGTACGTAGATGCTTTCCAACTAAAGAGTCTTATCTACATGGCAAATCACATTAATACTATTAGTTATAAGATTAATAGTGTAACAAATTGAAAGCTCCATTATTTATGATATTTCTAATTAATATTACAAAATCACATAAAGTTTAAGATTTTAAATATAATCCATCCTTTTAAATTTATACATTGTTGTTTAATATTTAAATAACATAATATTGGGAGGTAAAGAACGTTGTTATTTCATTAGAATAATTAAATTTTAAAATTTGACCTTAATATTGCCATTCTATGTACCAAATGACTAATCTTTTAATTCTACTTCATTGTCATATCCTTATATTAATTTGTGCGTGACATTATTATTTTAATAAAAGATAATCATATTTTATAAAATGGATTAAAGAACTCAAAATCTTTACAGATTATTTATACCATCTTTATATTTTATGTGACTCATGTGTATCTATATATGTGTATGTATTCATGTGCCATTCTAAGAGATTGTCCATAGTGTGTGTGTGTATAATACTTTAATGGTTTTTAAGAATCAACATATTCAAGAAGCTCCACATAAATATTGGCGGGTTTTGTTCTTGTGTTTTATCAATATTGACAAAGGAACGAGCGGAGGAAGACAAGTTTGCTCAAAGCATCAAAATTAAGAATCGAACAAACAGAATAATAGCATTTCATCACAAGTTATATCCTAAGATCACTCATTCACAAGAGTCTCAAATAGCAGGGTATGCAAAGCTGCCTGAAACAAACTTAAAAACTTATTTTCAATGTTTCTGGAATTCGAAGTTTGTCAGCACCAGCAATTAGGCTGAAGATTTGGTATAAAATCGGATGCCAACAGCCAAGCCCAAGATTACAAGGGGAGCTAGGAACTGGAGCAGCCTGATGATGAACTCTGGGGTCTTGTCTTGGTTATAATGAGGCTGCTTGGGCGGAGTGTACTTGACCTTGGTGGGTATTGTAGATGTATCAATATCGCCAACATAGAATTCATCCATCATTGATCTTGCACTAGTGCTGTGCCCAACATCCTCAAAGTCATCAGTGGCATCCTTTCCTATAAACCACAGAAATCAAATACATAGCAGCGTGAGTGAGCAATCATCTCACAGTGACTTATCTTCAATTCGCAAAAAACCAGTATGTCTCCATACCCGTGGCTGACAACAGGACTTCGTCACCACCAGGATGGTCCTCCAAAAATTTGGTCACATCATATACCTGTTCCATAAAATCCAAATTTGAAAATCAAGCGTATACTTCTAGAAAATACACTTTCATGCCAAGGCTCGATTGGATACAGCTTGCTTATTGAAGTATCAAGATTTCAAATTCAACACGTCTCCTCTTTTCCATTTTGCATAGCAAGTAATATAGTGCTTTAATACATTTTGTTCGACTACCTATCTGGGCTGTAATAGTAGATCAACACATTGTTGAATGGCATCCTTTGGATGTTGAATGAGGCTACTAGATTTTGGTGTCATATTATAATATGGCATACCATAAGTGAAGCGGTTTCAAGATCAGACATAGTTTTAGGCTTCAACCATTAAAAAAATATAAAAGGATCATAAAAGTACTCTATCCCGTTAAGCAAATTGGATAAACAGATCCAAAGTAACAGAGTATAAACTGGAGAATACCACATCCCCCAAAAAAGAGGCCTAAAATTGAGACTTCATGGCTGGCTTAAAAGATACTCGACAACTGAGGTTTGTGGGTATTAAGAAAAATAAGAAAGCTTGCTAATAAATAAACCTTTTTATACAGGATGTGATCAATCAACGAAGAACTATATACCAGTTTAGACCAATTCAAGTTGAGGAAAGTAAGGAGAAGAACAATAAATCAATGCTTCGTAAGCAATTAAGAAAGAGAACACATTTTCATATTCATCATCGTAAAGGGCAGATGTGCAAGTAGTAATAAGGTGATCTCTGTAATTAAATTTGAAATTGGCAACGAAGTTAGATAACATACACAACAAGAAAAATAGAACAAGCAGAGCGGATACAAACATCTTGAACTGAATAACAATCATTACATGAAATACCTAAAAAAAATTTCAAATAACGAACTTGAACCCAGATACCAAAAGCACTAATCTCCAAATATCCAGAAAGCAAAAATGGCTAAATCTATTCTGATACCAAGTGATTATCATAAATACAATTGGATAGCGAAACAAGGACGACATACCTTGCCCTCAATAACAAGCCAACAATCCTTGCGGTGGTTGTGGCCAGAGACCTCAGCGAGAGTGAAGACCCTTGATTCACCACCCATTTGATGAGTTACAGAACGAAAACACCAACCTTGGATCCTGGGAAAAGCTTCGAGTGGATTAAAGGAGAGTGGGAGAGTTGGTGAGGTCTAATGAAAATGAAGGTTGGTGAGGGGGTGAGATGGCACATTCACCAACCAAACCATTTTTTTTTAGTTATAAAAAGAGAATTTATGATAACAACATTGTTGTTGAATGATGAATTTTCAAAAATAGGGTGCTAATGCTACTCTGAAATCACATTCGCAAATATTGGCATTACATTTACATTGGGTAGGGCAAGAAAACACAGAAGTTGATGGTATGTTGTTAGTCTTAAAAGAAAGAAACGGCTTTATACAATTAACGTTGTGTTAATCTTAAAAGAAAGACATGACTTTATATTATAAAATTTAATTAATCACACTATTTTCACTTCACCATAATGAGTTGGTGGAATAGTACTGTTCCATTCCTTACAACTGAGCAAAATTAGTAAGATATGACAATTGCCATCTCGCAGCAATGGCGAATTCAGAAAGACGATTGGGTTGGTTGGGTCATCAAATTCGGCCACCATCCCCCGAGGATAAGGATTTGTCAAAAAAAAAAAAAGGTTCTCGCTGTAGGTGATTTTGACGAAGCTAACTATCGTATCTATTTTTTTTGTTTTTGTTTTTGGTGCAAAGGAATGGAAAAACAAGAAAATGAAATTAACAGTTGAAGGAGCGTGGATAAGCTACGCCCTTGTAGTATTCATCCAACTGTAAGCAGAGAGATGGTGGTAGAGAATGGTAGATATGCAGGAGAGTACTACCGTCAGCTCCCACATTGGCTAGTAAGTCCGCACATTTGTTACCTTCACGATAATGATGCTGGAAACGACAAGACCATTCACGATGTGAGAGTGCCTGGATGTCCTTCACTAAGAGTTCTAGCGGATCAAAACGAGAGAAAGGGGATGTGATAAGTGTCAGAGCTAGCATAGAATCAGTTTCTAGAATAAGATGTCGAAAAACAGGTGACCAGGCAAGGTGAAGGCCTTGGCGAATCGCTTCAAGCTCTGACAATAACATTAATTGAAGGCCCAACTCAATACAATTATTAGGTCCGATCAAGTGGAGCGGATCCACTTGCTTCTCAAGTGCTAGAGTCGCACTCCCATCCCTTTCCTTCTCAGTTGTGTAATGTTTATGGGTCGTTTGGTTTTACTTCTATTTTTCTGTTATTATTTTTAGTTCTGTTTTTTATTTTTAGTTTATATTTTTTCCTAAAAAAATGAAAACTTGTTTGATTGAGATTTGTAATATAAAACTAAAAAACAAAATATATTTGGTTGAGATTCCTAATAAAAGCTGAAAACAAAAATATGTTTGATTTTATTATCATGCTTCTATTCTTTTGTAATTATACTATTATGTAATAATGTATTATAATTATAATATAATACATTATATTTTAAATTAATTAATTATCATTATAACTAAAATTAAATATATGCAAATCAAATATTATTAAAAATTACATTAATTGTATATAATAAAATTACATAAATTAGAAATTATATTAAGTTGTTCTAATCAATAAAATATGTCCATCATAATTATCAAAAATAAAATATGTCCATCATACTATGATTCTTGAAAACATAATAATACTATCATTTACAAAGAGAAACATAAATTAATTAGAAATAATATAATCACTCCACATTTGTCTAATAATTTTATCTTGCTTCCAAGACATACCTCGAAGTTGTGCTGGAGTGATATGATACTCCACTTGAGAACTTGCATCTTCATTTTCACTTCCACTAATTTGTTCTTCATTTTCAGCACAACCTTCAAATAATTCATCACTTTGTCCACACATTCTAATATAATTGTGTATAACACAACAAGCAATAATGACGTTTTTTTTTTCTTCATATCATATCTCAGTATGTTTTTAAGTATAGGAAATCTTGCTTTTAAAACGCCAAAACATCTTTTAATAACATTTCTTAATGAAGAATGCCTGTAGTTAAACAATTCCTGTAGACCTTAAGGTCTTCCTTTACCTCTATAATCTCGCAAATGATATCTTTCGCCTCGATATGATGAAAGAAATCCAGGCATATTAGTTTAACCCGAGTCAACCAAATAGTACTTACCTAACACAGAAAGAACATAATATAACAAAAAGTATTAAAATTAATCATAATTACTATGTTTATTTAAAATAATATAATACTTTGTGGAGGTATAGGAAATTGATTCGCATGATTTGTCACTGTTTCTAAAAGAACTCGAGAGTTATTTGCACTACCTTCTCATCCCGCTATTACATATGTAAAACGCATGTCAAATGAGCAACAACACATAATATTTTGAGTTGGATTAATTCTTTTGCCCCTGTATGATATTTGTTCATCGGTCGGAATATGTGCATCAATATGTGTACTATTTATTGCTCCTACACAATGCTAAAATTAAAAATATATTAAAATAAAATTTAACCATAAGGACGTAATTGAAATAGTAATTAAATATATGAATGTACCTGAAAATATGGAAAGAATTTTGAATTATGTTGAATCTCAAGATGTGTATTAGTAAAAGATAGTGGAGTAATGACTCTTTTTACAAGACGATTAACTGCATATAAAACTTTTCTAAATACATTGAAATTGTCCAGGTTGAACGTTGAAAGCATTCTGCATTGACTCTAGTTGTCTCACCATACCCTATAGTCATCAAGAAAATTGCCACTTATTCTTTCACAGTCAAATGATTTGTTGCCTTTAAGCCTCCTAAACTCTTCGACTCATCACATAAGCTCAAGAAGATTGTCTTTCTCATTCTTAAGTTTTCATAAATCCTTGTAGGATTTCCATTCAAAAGTTCTAATATCCAATCATGACCTGGTAGAGCAGAAGTTCTACATGGTTGCTTTGTAAATGAAAATATTTGTTCTTTCCTATAGCTACAAAGCAATAATGATTACCTTCTTGATTCATCATCGAATCGATTGAAATATGATAAGAAATCCATGTATCTACAATGTCAACATTAAGTAATTAATAAAATATTCAATCAAGTATATTTAATCAAATAAAAATATTCATACAAAATATAAACTTAAAATGAAGTAAACTATTCATACAAAGCACAAACTAAAATTGTTTAAAATATAGAATAATGTGTCAAATGAATAAAAATTCGATATGCAATAACATGAAAATATAACTAAAGCGACGTAATCCAATCCAGTTTCCTTGTTTGTGTCATCTTAAAAAAATATCCCTATAAAGTGGAGAATCATGTAAAGCCTTCACAGTTTTTCCATATTGCACACGGTCAACACCCAATTCATCTAAAGAATTCAGACATTCCATCATTATGTTGAACTCTTGAGATCTACTCTCTGCAGTGGATGATGTTTCCTTCAATTTTTTCTCAAGTAAATCATTCTTGCTTTTTCATTGTTCACTAAATATAAGTAAGGCTTCTTTTACAATATTAGAATGTGTCTTCTTTGCCTTCTTGTTCTTAGGAGACTTCTTTCTCGTAGACAAAGAACTTTTATCTTCATCTTCTTTTCCATTATATGAGTAATCTTCATCAATATCATTTCCATGTTCCTCTTCTATACTATTTGATGGAGATTTAGTTGATGGATGTGCATGCACACCAGTTGCAGTAGTATCTCCAAAAATATGATACAAATTTAAAAATTCCTTACATCATTTTTTCTTGAATCCGTGACCCATTTTATGCACCTATAATGATGAAAAATATAAATGATAATGAATAGTATATAATATGATATATTAACAAAACAAAAGACATATTTTACCTTAAATAGATTTTCTGACATTCATTTGTAGCATTAACTTCACCATACACAAAAGTTATGGCGATTCTGTTTTTGAGTAAGTTCTTGAAATTCTTCAATCTAGCCTTTAGTCCATTATACTTATTCTTCAATTGAATATCTATATTGTAGCGCCCCCTCATCGTAGGGTACACATCGAGAAACCCGTAGGTCGCTCAACACGTATCCCACGATAAAGGTTCACTACCGAGAAAATTTCGCTAAAATCCACATGGCATCGCGATAATAATTGCAATAAATCGAAATCGAAAATTAATATCCAAAATGTAATTTATCCAATACAATCATTCAATCCGAATAGACAAATCTATCAGTCTCTAACAAAATCAAAAGGAAAAGCGATACAAGCATCTATCCTAAGTCATCCTCAAAATGCTAACCCAAATTTTCCTCGTGAACAACTCTCAATTAATTCGATACACAAATACAACAAATCCTTAGCTTCTATTCCTTCCAAGAACCATTTCCTTAATTTATCAACACACATAACTCATCAATTTCATCGTGGAAACCTTAATATATATAATCATCAAATATCTAAACCAATCATCAATATAACTCAATGGTCAACGAATCGTACTATCTAAGGCAAGAAAGAAGCAAACTTTCTTGATGAAAGCCTCAAGCTTACAACGATCACCAATCCCTTAACTCTTACACACTCACGATAACACCCAGAGTAGAACCCATCGATAAACACTCTCGACCACCCAATCGGACATAATAAATGCCATAAATGCAGAGAAACCATTAATGACAACATTAAAACCATAAAACTTACCAATCACAGATCGAATCCACAGATCTCTCAAAATCACGAAACCCAGAAATCCTTCAAAATCCTCGATCTACCAATCTCAAGGCTTCCAACCTTTATCAATCGGTAGAGACATATTAGACTAATTACCATAAGGAAGAAGCCAAAAGAAATCAAAGGATCTCTCACGTTGGGAGGAATCGAAATCACCGTAAAGGGAAAGAAGAGAAGCTGGAAAATGCCTTAGCAAACTTTTCCCAAATTTCTTTCAACCCTAGTATTTATAGGTGACTCTCCAAATCGGTCAAATTTCGGTCTCAATTTCAATGGCTTAACACATAAATTTTCTATCGAAAAATTCTAATTTTTCCATTGCCATTGGATGACCCTTTCAATACTATCTGATCGATCGATTGATCACTCAAATATTTCCATCCGGTATTTTCTCCGAATTTCCGAAAATTTTCTAAAAGTCTCTATAAATTACCAATCACCCATAAATGATATTAAATCGATCAGTTGAACTTAATTACTCTAATTTCTCAATTAACTCCCAATCCAATCACCGATCAGTCCATAGTCACAATCAAATCTGGAAAATCATGAATGCGCGTACCTAAGAATAAATGCATATGCAATAAGCTGTTCCTCTATAATTAGAGGCCAGTATCATGCTCAGTCAGTGAATGCAGTGAAACCTATCAGTATGGCTCATAAATACCAAAATACCCTTGCTAACAGTAACGAGATGTTACATATATACTCCTTATTGAACTTTATTTGAAACCTGCTTTAATATTCTTCCAACTAGATCTTGAAAATGTAGTAGTTGTTCGATTTCCCTTCTTCACTTCTTCAACCATCAAGGAGATTAAATACATCTTTATCTTATCATTCCATACCCCATCTTTTTCATTTACTTCCATACAATCATTGTCATCATTCATATTGTTCAAGCCTTCCATAACTAAATGTAATAACATATAAGTGACATCAATCACAATAATATTTACAAAGTATTAAATGCTAAATATAGTTTAAAATAAACATGTGATAATGCATTGTATTCCACACTTAAAAAATTGGTTCTTTACATTAAAAGAGATACTACATTAAGATAATAAAGTCATGTGACATCATTAAAAATAGGAATACCGTTAAGAATTGCGAGCACGTAAATGCATTTAATATTTCAACTTTGCATTTAATGCATGAATACACGTTGCATGAAAGGCATTTAATGTTTGAACAGTGCATTTAATATATGGCCATTATTTTATTTTAAAGATGAAGCTTTTTAGTGAATAAAAAACGATAGAAGCCAAGAATACACATTGCATGAAAGGCATTTAATGTTTCAACATATGCATTTAATGTTTCAACATGAATAGATGCATTGAGTGAATGCAAGGCACGTAAATAAACTCATTTAATGCATGAAAGACAACATGAAAGGCTTATTAATCCACAGTTCCTATCTATTTGGGTTCTCTCGTTTTTATCTTTCTCTGCTTCTTTCAGTATAGTTCGACACCTCGGTATCAACCTCTATAGATGGGTGTTGTTCAGATGGGTGCTAAGAGAACCAATCATCGTCCTCTGCGGAGAGTGTATGGGAACATGGAACTTGTCCAGATGGGTGTTAAGAGAACCAAGAACGTGTTGATCCTTATGAGTGACACAAGTGGTGGTCATTGTGCCTCTGCTGAAGCCATTCACGACGCTTTCAAGCTCAAGTTTGGTGATGAGTAAAGGGTGATTGTGAAGGATGTTTAGAAAGAGTACACAGGCTGGCCTTTGAATGACATGGAAATATACACACTAACAAGAGCTACGAAGACATAAATAAACACAAGCCTGGAAGAAGATGAGGCACAGGGAGGATGAAGATGCTGGATGAAGATACGACAAAGAGAGGAGGAAGATGCGGAGTAGAGAGAAAACGGTGTAGAGAAAAAGAACAGGTTTTTGTAAACGTGATATTTTTTTGTTGTGAAATATCACAGAAATGTGATTTTCTGTTTTCGTAAAAGAATTACAGTTTTTATTTTTAAAAACAACGTAATAAACCAATATCAACCAAACGTGATTTATACGAAAGTTTTAATTTTTATACAAACCGCAACAAGAAACGAGAAAAAAAATGAAAACAAACAGGGCCTTAGTTTTTAGATTCAATACGAGGTTGAGTGGTTTGTAATATTCTTTATTTGTTGGGAAATGACTGGGTTATCCTCGCTGCACACTTGTATATATTTGACAAAATCAGACCACGTTTGAAGGACTCCACATCCTCCCCTCTGTTATGCATGAAATATCTAGAGACTTGTGATTTTGTTAAACCCCCCCTCGTGATGAAGTTAAGTTGAAAAGAATAACAGTGATTGGATATTTTATGTGTAAGTTTTAATAATACCTTCGATAATTCACAAGTGCACGGTTTGTTAACGTAATACTTAAGGTATCGATCTTACAAGGAGGGATAATCTAGTTCTAAAATCTAAGATCAGAATAATTTGCAAAAATTTAAAATATAACAAAACTAAAATGAGAATTTAATTCAATCAATCAAATTAAATTAGAAATCAATCATGAAAATATTAATAATTCAACAATTGTAACACACACCCAAGAATCAACCTGAGGGAATTACCAGTTGAGATAAGAAAATTTTACCTATCCTTAACACTAACTTGATTGATTATGAATTACCGAATTATTGGTTCTAGACTGAAGCACCTCACTCTTGCAAGACACGTATCCGACATCCAGAGTGATGTCCGAGTACGTACTCGGTAAGAGTGGTATGCTAGAACAGTCAATCAGCCAAACACTCAAAACTCAATACAAAATTATCAAAAATATCACACGAGTACGTGGAAATAAATATTCAAATTCGGGCCCATACTTTTATTTCATAAACATCGAAAACACAATTTTTATTACACTTTGATCAATCTCATTTGCAACACATTTCCAATTTCAAAAGCTATTACATACAGAAATATTCAAATATACATTGTACAGAAATTGTAGGTTATACAATTTAATACAAAAATAAGAAAACAAATGCAGTCACGAACTAATCCCGACGTCTATCTCTTACTCGAATACAATAGCTAAACTCCAATTTGATTAATTGGAGATCTTCTCTAAGCCTAAAAAATATTGTAAAATTTGGGTGAGTTTTTTGCAAACTCAGTGAGTGACCATCCTCAATGGCTCACTCAATTACATAACACATCAAAACATATAATCACATATTTCATATCACTGTATCAGTTCCCCATGTTGAGTCACATACATTTCATATTCATTTAACTCATATTTCACAATCCAAATTCAATCAAACAATTTATTTCAACCATTTAAATCATACATATCAATCATCAAACATGTATATTAAACGTTTATGTAATGCTCATGAGACTCATTTTCGTTTATTACTTTGTTGTGATCAAGTCCCTATAACTGTCCCGTATCTATTGTAGATGCCAGACTCATTGATAACTGTTCCGTATATATCGGGGATACCAGGCTCATTTTGCATAGTGAGCCTATGGCTCTTATACACTTTCTGAGCTTTAAGCTCTTTTTTAAAATATGAGCTTTAAGCTCTTTTTTGGTGGCTACTCTGATCACAACTGTCTTTATGTTTCATGTATTCGTGTAATGGAATGCATCACATTCACATATTTTCAATCAATCATTTGTTTCCACTTTACACATGTCAGATTTTAGTCCAACATTCAACATTTAAGTTGAGTATCAATTATTTCTTCCAATTCACATTCAATGAACACTGCTACTATTATTCATGCATTTATCAAACTCCTCGAACATTCAATGTCCAGAATCAGAACAATCACATTTCATAATCATTCAATCAATAATACATAAATGAAACAAATCAGAAAAGTAAGACCATCTAAGTCAACTCACAGTACGCTCCAGATTAGCATTAGCTTCCATGATTTGGAAACTTCTAAATATAGATGTTTATCCTACACATAAAAATTATGCAACACACATATTGCAAGCACATTATTAATTACACAATCACATAAACATTAAGCTTTACACATATGTATATGTGTAATGTATAATGCATGCTCAATGATAATCCCAGGTATTTTTCTATTATTCTCTTCACATTATCAATCATATATCAAAACTCACCTAATTATAATTTGTTCTTAAGTTTACACCTCACTAAAACCATTATAATCAAAATTCATAACTCATTTGGTCAATTTAGATTTTTCTTGAAGCATACTTTCGGGTCAACTTTGCATGTTCGTTTTAACCAAGAAAATGGAGTAATTTGAGAACACTTTATTCTAGAAGATTGTTCTTCTATCTCTTAAGTTTATAATGACATCAAAGTCATTCAATTTGGTTTAGTGTTCCAAAAGGTATACTCCAAATAATTTGGACTGTTCTTAAACTGTAAACAATATTCTGTACACAAATTCAAGTCAGATTTTGAAATTCTAGAGACAGAATTGAAATCTATTTCTTTAGAAACATTGTAGCCCTATGTATCTAGTTTAATCTAAATCAAGAATCATTCCATTTGGATAACTACAGATCAATATATCACCAAAATACCGAAGTATGTTTAGTGAAAAATACTCCATTCATCAATTTTCCAGAATTGTTCATCATTTTCGTCCTAAATTTATCACTCAATCTCTCCCAAATGATTTCATAAGATCATAATGTTTTTGTACATTCCCCAGTTTCATTTCACCATTTCAACTCCCATTCAGCTCATCATATTCTTAAACAAATTAAAAACCATAATTAACACCAAATATCAAAAACTAGAAAATTCTCTACTCATGTTCTTCATTTCCTACACTTCATTTTTCTGCATTTTGTTCATCATCTTCTTTTCTTTTTCTCAATATAACATTTCTAATTTATATCTACCTCATTTTGGACTTCTAATTAACTCAAATCATCCACAAACAAAGCCAAACCCCTATATTAAAACTCAAACATTAAAATAGAAAAATTCAAAGAGAATACAGCTGTGTAGGAAAGTTGGTCACGGTGGAGCCAGGAGTTGGTCGGGACAAAAGTGTCCAGAGAGGAATCCTCATAAAATCCCGCAAGTTGGCCAAGGTGAACCAAAGAGTTGACCATGACAAACTTTCACAGAAAAGTAGCAAATAGAGGAATCCTCGTAAAATCTTGCAAGTTGGCTACGGCAAACTAAGGAGTTATCCACGACGAACTTTCACAAAAAACATAATCAGTGAACATGTTACTGCTATATTTTCCAACACTCATCTTCCAATTTTCCAAATTTTACACCTAACATAACTTGTACAAAGATCACTTTTTCTACCTTATTTACTCTTCATTCTCAGCTCTATTTCAACTCAATATCATTCATAAATAAATCATGATCTATATTTGATCATTAACTGAAAAATAGAACGTGTGTATATACAATTCATCAACAAATTTTTGCACTCATCCTAACACCAGTATGATGATCATTATACCTCAAAAACATATCTATAACAATATATGAATTATTACTCATCATTCATATCTAAAAACAAGACATTTACTTAAACTTTTCATCACTCACGTTCATCATACACGAAACACCATTTTATGTCATTTAACCTCTAACTATCATCATAAAGGCTTCATTTAACATTACCCATGAAGATTAACAAGCTACTTACTTGATTTAGCTCCAAATCCTAAAAAATAACACTTAGCCCTAGCTCCCAAGCATCACACGATCTTCATCATGAAGGTAGATAGGCTAGGTTTTTCTTGTGGCAATTGGAAGAAACAACAAAATGGAAGTAGCAATTGATAGATGGAAGCAAGGTGTAACATTGATGAAGCGAGAGTGAGTGAAGAAATGAAATGGAGAAGAATAAGAAAAGAAAGCCACAAAGAAGATGAAGAAAGCAAGAATAAAAACATTTAACTTATTCTTTCAATTGAAAGAAACGTGAGAGAGAGGAGCTTGTCACCTTTTTATGGTTCCATATGGACCCTTATTAAAAACTAATCTATTTGTCTCCAATTTCTAATCTAATTGTCTTTAAATTTTCAATGACACTTGTTAATAAATCCCAAAGTCATTTATCAAAATTTCCATTGCCATTGGACAGTAAATTCTACTACTATTTATCAATCATGTTGCCACTCGACATTTTTCCTAGTTTGAAAATACCCCAAAAATTTTAAAAATTTCCTAAATTTCCACCAAATATTCTAAATCAGTTTATTTATTCTCCAAATCAATTTTCAATAAAAAAAACAAAATTCTCAAAAAATCACATTTATAACTCAGTTATACCTGGATTATGTCAATGAATGCATGCACAATTATTTTAATGTGCATAAGTTCAATATTTATGTGTATGTGCATAGCATGAAATACATTTTCTTCTAATCTCTCATTGCTATTTTTTTCAATTATCGAAATCTAGGGCTCTACCTTAGTATGGGAATCGAATGTTACATTTCTCCCCCTTAATAAATTTTGTCCTCAAAATTGTTATCTGATTGATAAGTAAAGCAGGGGTATTGTTTCTTCATAGGCTCCACCATTTTTTCCATATAACTTCATCACTCAAATACTTTCTTCCAGTTGACCATAGTCAATAGACTTACCATGTCTTTCTATCACTTATTTAGTCATTCACTCTCTTAACTGGTTCCTTAATATATCTCATATTCTTCACAAATTGCACTTCCTTTACCGACATTACATCTATGTCAAATCATATCGATATTTCTTAACATACTCACATATAACACATTATAGATCTGAGACATCTTTATTGGTAATACAAACTCATATGCTAATGGTCCTATGCTCTTAATAACTTCATATGGACTAATACAATTTGAGCTTAATTTATCATTTTTCCTAACTTGAGCACATTTAGGCAAGGTGATACTTTCATAAACAATTCATTTCTCACTTGATAAATTCACATCTTTTTAGTGTTAATACACTTAACTCTTATATCTATCTCACTTTATTCCATATTGTCGGTGTTGATCCGTCTAACTCGTTTATCTTTCTTGAATCATTTGATTTCTAATATAGATCAATTTCACTCATAAACTGTATTTCGAATCACTTCTGGCCTTAACCATTTTTAGGCCCTCTTCATTTCAATGTAAGGGCGAACAACCCTTTTAATCGTAAAACGCATGATATAATATCCTAATAACATCACTATGATAATGACTGTTATGCTTGAAGTCAATTAGAACTATACTTTGATCTCATGTTCCTATAAAATCCAAAATATAAGCTTTAAGCATATCTCCAATAGTTAAGAATGTGGGCAATTCAAACATTTAGTCATTTGATTCTACATTCTTAGCTGCTAAATGTTGTTTCAGTGCATTTCTACTAAGATGTATAGCTTAGGTTATTAATAATGCTTTCTCTAACAATCTCCTTACTCAATCATCTCCTTACTCAATCATCTCCTTACGTACACATACTCTTTACTTCAATCACAAGGTATCATTTATCATATTCAAATTCAAAATCTAGATTTATTTTCAATTTCTTAGTAAGATTCAAAATTTTTGAATCCTCAATTTGGACTTCACTAATCTTTCATGTGAAACAGATCTCAAATTCAATAGCTAATGGTACTTTGGTTTCCCCAAAAGTCAACTCGACATTTTATGCTTTTTATTGCACTGGATTTGATAACCTCAATATCTAAATTTGTGATACACTACTATTGAATTTTCTGTTCAATGCTTCAAATTACAATAGTAGCTTTACTGAGAAATACTCATTTATACAATCATACTCTTTCAGTAATTCTATCCATTATCTTAGTCTTATATTCAATCCATTCAAACTCAATAATTACCTCAACTTAAATGATCTATATAAAATCCAAAATGTCTCTATATATGTAGTGTCTCCAAGCTCTCAAACTAATTACTATTACAGTAAGTTTGAATTATATATCAAATAATCAACTCATGACATTATTGTATACTACAAAATATCTAAATTCAAACGATATAATTTAATCGGTTTTATAATTCCTTAAATTTATTTTTATATTCATCAACCCATACAATTTACACATTTTTCCTTTAACATTTTTGTCAAGGGTTGAGATCATTAAAACTCCTCAACAACTTCTGGTAGTGTCTAATTTCCCAACTAATTTTAGAAAACTTTGGATCTCTTATATATTCCTTGAAGTTTCTCACTTCATCATTACCTCTATTTTCTTTGGGTCTCACAATATGTCATGTTCAGATACTATAAGACATAACATTTTATTTAATCAAGCTAAGATTCACTCTTATTGCACTTGGCATATAATTGTTTCTACCTTTATGATTTGTAAGTTTTTCCTAAAGTATTCAAACAATTTTTTTTTCAATTTTTTGAATACATTTAATATATCATCAATGATCACATTCACTAATTGATCCAATTTTGCTTGGATCACTTTAATCTTCAGTGTCATGTTACTGTCGGCAAAATTGTTACTCCAATAACTATAGCCAAAACTCTATGTGCCTATGATTAGTTCTCATAATTCCTTAAGTAACTAATTCCTCAATGAGATAATATTATCTCATGTTATTTTCAGTTCCCAATTGACTTATTTTCTCGAATGATTTTCTCCATTCATTCGATTTCCTTTGATTTCATATTGATATTCTAATTTCTGCTCATTCATACTAGTTTCTCCACATACTTCAATTTATTTGCAATCTTAACTTACTATGTTGGTAACACATTCATCATATCTAATTTGTATGTCTTGTGCATCTTTGCATAGGATATAATGGGGACCTAAATTCTTCTCACATTAGCAATAATGTCTTCTCAAATTCAATAATCCAATCATATAGTTGGATAGTTTACATAAAATAAAGCACATATACTCTTTTTAGTGTCTTCCACTTGATGATTGAGTCTAAGTTAGGAATAGGGCTCCAATATTCACTTCTGACTCATTAAATATTCATTTCTATTTTGTTTCTTCATTGATCATTCTTAAAATAAACTATCCGATCTGCTTAACCTAATTCGATGAAATTCTTCTTCTTCAAAGAATACTTCTTGCTACTATCATCTATACTGTTTATGTAACCTTTATCAATCAACTGTTATTATCATTGCATTATCAGCCATTCTTAATACCTCAAGAAGACCAATTTCTATCGTTCCTTATAAGGTCGTAATGTTCTAATTACTAAAACATGATGAAGTAGTAGACATAATTATTGTCGTAATGCTTAAGTGTGTACCATTAAGGTCCTCCCATTTTATACAGAGATTTATTTCTGACAGATCACCAATTATCTTACAATAGTAATACTTTGATCTCAGTTGATCCTAAACAATATTTCTCTCTTTATCCTTGCCCACGATCAGGGTATCCCTGCCACGATCATGACAAAAACCTATTTTTGTCAGGCCACCATTGTGCCTTGCACTTTTTTCCTCATGTTAACACACATACTAACATCAACTATACTCCAATTTTTCCAGAATTTACCTCTTTTAATGCTACATCATGTTATGATGATTTGACTACTATATTGAGTGCATTAACTCTTCACATTTGATTCTTCATTTTTTTTCTTAATCTCATTCTTACATAAAATCCTATCTTATATGCATTTCTAACTTTCTCCTTACTACATATCATTCATCTCTTGTAAAGTCAATTATGTAAATTTCATTCCCTTTTATTCTTTCCTCATTTCTATCTCATCTTCCTATGATCATTTATTTCATCTTCCACATGTATATCATCAATCAATTCAAAATTATAGAGGCATAACCATTATGAAATTCTAGTCTTAATTTTGCAAACATATTCTTATACTGAATCATAAACTCTTATCACAATAATCACACAACCATTATGAGTCCAAGTTCAACCTTTTCTAGCTTGTACACTTTAATCTCATCATTTCTACTTATATCCTTTACATTTAGTTCACATTCGAGGATAAATTATCACAATACAATGTTGATGTCATTCAATAATACATCCACCAATACGAATGCATTGAATAGATATCTGTCATATCTAACTATATACCATTTCTCATTTCTAAATATCCATAAACCTTCATTTTCTCATATTCCGACAGATCGTCATTCTTCTCAGTGCTTCTAACAGCTCAAACTCTTAACAAATGCTAATGCACATGAGTCATGTAAATACGATTAAGATTAGGGATCAGTTGCTATTGCATGCTAAGACATGTCTAAAATGCATGTAACTTGACTCATATTTTGAAAAACTCCCATGTAAGATACTAACTCTATGTTTTGATACTAAACAATGTAGCACCCCACTCTTGCAAGACACATACCCGACATTCTGAGTGATGTCCGAGTATGTACCCCGCAAGGATGTCATTCTAGAACTATCAAAAGCTCCCCTAATAGTTGTTCTCAATTCTAGTATCTTCTTAAATGTTCATGAGGAGTTGTGTTTAGGCTATATATTCTATATACAGAGATTTGTAAGATAAGTAAGTATGGATCCATCTTACCCAAATTGATTATTTATCAATAAAAATAAAACCTTTTTGATTAACATTGAAACACCCCCTATACGGAACCTATAGCCATCCACGCATAAGGCAACCAATTTCTTGTACATACTTTAATGACATGCATTTTGGTTCAATGCTATATATATACACATTGCAAAACTTCCCAATGCTTGACATTATCATTTAATAGTAGTAATATATGGTAATCCAAAAGAAAACATACAATTTTGTCTCTTCAGTATATGTACAATCATTTTTAGCTAAAAGCACATTCCAAAAAGTATCTTTTCTTTAGCCTTGGTCCCTGCAAAATGCTCCTTATACCTCACTCCTATGACTTGGACCTACATGGATTAACACCTGTGCTAAGTTTAAAAGCTTAGAGGGGAAAACACTTAGTTGCCATTAACAAAGATTGAGTAAGACAACTAAGTAATATTGGGAGATCCAATTTACAAATCTATTATGAAAGCATAAGGCTCGTAATATGGAGTTGAGAAAATTCCAATTCATTAAATCAAATTCCTTAAAGAAATCTATTTGCAAAACAAATTTTATTACCATTATTAGTATGATAATTCTTAAAGAGCTCTTAAAGTTAAAAAGTATTATCACTAATTAATATTCCTTTGGGAAAGCACCTTAATAGGGGTTTATAATGGAATTTTAAGATATGTTTGATCCTTGTAACAAGGATAAATAACCTTATAAACTACATTAAAATATGATATTATTTTATAATTAACTAAGGAGGAGGGATTGGGGCTTTTAGGGATAAGGCAAGTGTGCCCATTGAGAAGATTCTCATTTTCAAATAATTCTTGAAAATTTGAGATGATTGACCAGACTATGAGGGACTAAGTTTTTTAAAAAAGAAGTTGGAAATAAAACCAGTAGGTCCTGGTGATTTGTCTGGTCCTTAACTAAAGAGAGCTTATTTTATTTCCAAATTATAGAATGAAATTTGTAAGGAAATAAAAGGATCCTAATTGAAACTAATTGGAATAAAAGTCTTCATATCCAGAGAGGAGGGATGTTGGAGGTTCCATTCCAAAATGCTTTTTCAGATGGTTCAAAGCCACTAGATTGAGGTCCTCTTAGTTAGTAGCTAAGAAACCATCATGGATTACAAGTAATGGTATTTCTATTTCTTTTTTCTTAGATAGTATTATGAAAAAACTTTGTGTTCCTATCATAGAGAAAGGAATTTAGACATGGCTTGATACACAACCATGTATCAAATTGTATAAGTCAATTAAATTTGAAACTCATGAAGATACATAGTCTAAAAATGTCCTTTTGAATTTATACACAGTCGCATAGGTATATACACAACCATGTATCTCCCAGGTTTTTCAAAATTGTTGTTCTTATTGTAATTTCTTATCCAATCCTCACTTTGATTCGTCTCCTTCTGGTTCCACAATGACAATTGAGTTTGAATATCAAAAGGATGGCTCAAAGAATGTGCTTTTAACTCTCTTTTATGAGTTTCTTAAACATTTCATAGCATTAATCACAAAGTGTCATAAGTAAATTTATAATCAAATAAGCACATATCATCCTCACACTTAGACAAAACATTTTCCTCAATTTGAGAAAACAAATAACACATATATAAAAATGACATAACATAACATTAAAAAAGGTAAGAGCATGAAACTAGTTTAGGTGATCGATGTGGTGACAGTGTGGGCAATGAAATTTGGAGACATTGTAAGCCAAAATATAATAAAACAGAAAATAATAAAATAACAAAATCCTAATCTTTGGTTTCCTCCTAAGTAGTGCTTAGTTAATGTCATTAGCTTGAGTTACTCTTCCTTCTATGCTCAACTTGGGTCTATTATGAGTGGCTTGCTTCCACCCATGTCACCTAATTTCAATTTAGTAGTCTATAAATAAGCTACATATTGCATGATAATAATAAGGAAATAATTAATCAAATTAAGAAAATCTAGTAAGTTCAGTAATGTCCTTTTTGGTAACAAACTATCAACAAAATAGGGAATGATGAAATTCCTTAAATCTTTAGTTGAATCTAGTATTTTTTCCTCTAAGAAGGTGAATTGCTTTTGTTTTTCGTTAATCACCCTCGTTCCCTATTCTTCTTCAACTTCTTGAACAGAGACTTCCTTATATTCTTTAAATTCAATCTTTGTTGTCATATGTTCTTCTTGCTTTACTATTTATGTTTTTTGCGCAGATAGTTCCTTATATGCTTCAAGCTCTATATTCATTGTCATCTATTCTTGTTCCTCTCGCTCCTTTAAAGATTCAACTACATCAATTCTCATGAATGGGTTTCCCTCCTTCAGATTATTTGGTATCTTATTGATATTTAATTTCACTTATTCATCACCAATTCGAAGGATGGGGTTATCTTTATAGATGTCTACCAAAGCTCTTCCAGTGTTCAAAAATGGTATGCCAAGAATTAGTAAAAAAATTTGATCCCCTTCAAAGTTTAGCATTACGAAATCAATAAGAACGATAAGCTTGTCCATTTTTCCAAATATTTCCTCCACCACACCAAATAGTTTTTATGTATATACTAAATAATTATAGAGGTTTGATTCATTTCACCTAGCCATAATTTCCTTAAAATCAACAAAGTAATAAGATTAATATCCTCACCTAAGTCACATAAACATTTCAAAATCTGTAAATTAACAATTACACAGGGTATTATAACACTCCCTAGATCTTTTAAATGTGAGGGAATATGGTTAGTAAGTAAGAAGTTGTAACTTTTTGTCATAACTATTGTTTGATTGTTATCCCAAGTCCGCTTGCTTGATAATATGTCTTTGATAAACTTTGTGTATCAAAATGAAGTAGATAGCAGTAAACTTTCCAAGATCCCAAAGGAATTATTGTTGCAAATTTAGTGAGAGCATTGCAGGCAATGATTGACTTCCTCACTAAGCAATTGAAAGCCTAACAACTGCCTCATTCTCTCTATTCAAAGCAATTCAACATGGATGCAATATGTTCAAATGAGACAGTCACATCATACCTGATCGCTTCTTAGTGGAAAACAACAATGTATAATAATTTAACTTCATGGGAGCACAAGTTGGTCGGGGAGGTAATGATCCTTATTGAAACACATACAATACTGGGTGGCAGAACCACCTAAATCTTTTTTGGTCTAATAATGCAAAGATTTAAATGGGAATTAAGGCCTACGAGGATTTTAGCAAGATGAGTCCAGTTCATGGGATTCAAAATTGGACAAGATCATAAGCATGGATGAGGCCTAGAAGAGGTTTGAAGGGAAGTTCGAAGTAGTAACCACAACCCTTCTATTCACAATCTGGAACTTCAAATGGGTGTTGACTAATTCATTAGCTATAAGAAATGTGGGAAGCCTTTCAAGCAATACTGAATCAAATCTAAGGGAGAAAATTAATGATAAGCATTAAACCCTAGCCTTACGAAGTCCACAACGGTCCTTTGCCTTTTTTAATGTATTTCCTCCACCATTATTTTTTTCATCTCTTCTTGGAGTTAAACTCTTCATATTCCTAGTTCTTGCCTTGTGATGTCTAAATTGATGTGTCCTCTACTTTCCATCCAAATTTCTTCTCTTTTTTTGTTTTTATTATTTCTTGAGATTAGGTACGACAATCACACAATCAAACTGACCTAATGTTAAAATTCCTTGACAACAGCGCCAAAAACTTATTAAGTTTTATATATAATAAAACTCTCAATATCTATAAGTATACAGTTTGTAACTTATAGTATCGAAAGGTATTGATCCCATGAGGAACTAGCTCAAATGAATTGAACCTAACTTTGGTTAAGGTAATAAAAAATGATATAAGTGAAAAATAAAAAAATTAAAGCAATTAAACAAAATCAAGCAAATAACAAATAATAAGTGAGCTGCCAAATTAATGTAAGGTTGATCAATGATGAATTCTTAGGATTTATTCTTTCATTATTTAGCTCCCTTAACTATTATTAAACCAATTATGTATCGAAGATTTCCTACAGGATTGATTACTGTCTCTCAAGACCTAATCAATTATCCCTAATTGAATATGCAAATTCTATATTTTGCAACCTCTCAATTCATAAAACTTTCATAACATTTTCAGCTAGATATGTTGTTATTTATTAGATAATCAAGTTCTTATACTTGATCTCTCTTCGAATGATAGTTGATTTGATAATTGTGTGACTTATTAAACCACCAACTCTCATTGCTCAATTTAATTAAATTACTTTTGACTCACTCTCTCGATTTATTGTGAAAGTATGAAATGCACAATTATCACAACACTAGAATTTTGCATTGAATCAATAATAATCAAGTTCACAAAATAACTTTGAAATAAACCCTAATCAAGAAATTAAAACATCATAAACATAATAGGCATTTGTAAATTCAGTTTACATATCAAATATTATGAAAATAGCAAAGGAGAAAGAAAGAAAAACTCTGCTCAGAGCTTGATATGGAAAATAGGAAATCTAGATGTCTTTCTTGATCTTCCTTGTTTAATCCACTTTTGCAAGAGAGCAACTACATTTTTTTTGTGTCTTTCACATTCTTAAATATTATTTATTTTAGGTCCTAGGGTTGTTTCTAGGGTTTCTCCACTTAATTTAGTTCCAAAAATAGCCCAAAACATCAAAAGATTGAAGAAACTCGCATACTGAAAAATCTAAAATTAGTTGAAATTATTGTCTAACAGATGCACGATCTTATGCACGGCCATGCATAAAACTGTGCATCACCGAAATTGTTGAAAAATGTGAATTTACACAGAAGATACATGGACGAGATGATGCATGGCCATGCATCGCTTCTATGCTTTGAATCTTCTTTTTGTGTCATGTTTTCATCCAAATTCTTCTCTTTTCTTCAATTTCCTATTTCCAAGTACTCACAAACACATCAAACACCTCATGAAATATAAAATTAGATCCAATTCTTGTTGTACACCAAACAAACACTTAGACTACATATAAACACTCATATTAACACAATTATAAGCCTATATATACTATAATCACCTAATAAACACAAAAAAACACACTAAAACACCTATCAAAACATTATATAAACTACATATATCAAAGTTAAATATAACTAGTACTCCTTGGAAATGGAATTCATTAGCTTTATCTAGTACCATCAATTTATATCTCAGGCCAATAAATTTTGATCTATAACTAACATGTAAGGGTGATGTTACCTTTATAGACTACAACTTATTAAGTCATACCTCAAGTTATAGAACTAGAACTATAAGACTAAAACTATGAAAACTAACTAAACCACAAACGAAAATCCTATCAGTAGCTCAATCAAAATAATAGCACCTAAATGTTGGGTTGCCTCCTGGTGCACCTTTAAGAGTCTTTTAGTTGGACTTCTCATAACCTCTTCATCAACTTGAATCTATAATTAGCAACTTCCTTCCACTTGTCTTTCAAAGAAAGGGCTCATTAGCTTGCAAATATACCAAATATTGTAGTATAATAAGGAAATATGGAATCAAATTAGTAATACTAAGAAAATACGCTAATTTCCTTTCTATTAACAAATTAATATTATAACAAGGAACAGTAAAATTTTATAGATCTTCAATAAACTATTATAGTTTATTTTATAGGAAATAGGACCTTTCATACTTAAGATGACTTCTAATAATTCCTTGATAGCCTCCTTCTTTAAATCCTCCTATTTTTCTTTCTCCTTCTCCTCTTCCTTCTCTTCTTGAATAGTGCCTTCTTCCTTCTCTTCAACCTCTAACTCTTATCTACTAAGATATCGCATTACTTGTTCCATTAGAATTGGCTTAGTGTAGTAAGATAAAACACCTTACTACATGTTAAAAACAAGTTGTCTAATCGAAAGTTCTATGATGCGGATAGAGGCAAGAAGCCCTTTAATTCTTTGAATGCTAGCCTTAGATGTAGCAATGGATTCTATAATGAGCTTTTTGATTCTTTGATCCTCTTACTATTGTTTTTGCACAAATTTGGATGAAGTTTGATCGTTACCTATAAAGTTAGGATAGATATTCTATCTTGGATTATAAGTATTACTATAAGGAATTTTTTAGGCTACTTCCCCATAAAATTTAGTTGCTCATGCATTTTTCATTTATAGTCTAACACCTAATATTCATGATTCGAGTGGCCACCGCCACCATAAATATCATAATGCATAACTAATATTGGATGAGATTCTAAATACATATTACTATGCCTTTTTTTTAATCTTCCATACTTTAATCCCCTATGGAATAATATCCTCTCCATCCTTACATTACGTTTATTATTATAGAAACAAATATTTAAATCCTAAAATGTAGCGCCCCCTTACCATAGGGTATCCACCGGAACGCCCGTAGGTCATTCCGATAAATATCCCACGACAAGAGACCACTACTGACAACAACCTACTACACTCCTCATAGCATCACAATCATAAAACAGTAATAAGAAATTGACCACTTTTTAAAACCAAATTGAATTCCATTTCATTCACTTAAAACTCAGTAATTTACAACTGTCAGTACTTTTTAATTTACATATGATCCAAACACTGCACACTAAGTATCATACTGTACTATACAATAACCAGATCTAACTATCAGTCTCCAAAAGAAAGCCCAGCTGACCGACCTTTGAGCCATTATTTTTCTCGCCAATCCATCAGATACTACTTCTACAGTCCGAGGGAGCTATCTGTCTATGCTAGGCACGAAAAATAAGTTGCAATTTTGGGTGAGTTTGCGAACTCAATGAGAAACCATCATTGATGGTTCTCCCAATTCATGCATCATATAAGCATGAAACAGTATACACGCAGTAATTATACAAAACACAACATGAATACAGTCACAGAATAATTACAGTCACAGTACAGTAAAGTAAATATACACCCAGGTAAAAATATTGTCGGATATAGAATCCAGTATGCAATGCACATGTGACTCTTTTTCCAGTTCATTTCAGATTGTGACCGAGCATAATGTTGATCAAGATATGAGGCGGCGTGGGAGAATTATCTCCCATCGAGCTCGAGGCTCTGTTCAAGATATCGAGCTCTAGGCTCGGTTGATCTGATGGCGCCTCGGTTCACAATTTTCCTTTAACGATGTGATGTATTTGTGCATGAATGCACATGTTTCACAACACGATAAACATGGTATTTCACGGTCAATATTCAATTCAATTAAACAGTTACCTCATGTAAATTCACGATCAAGTAATACCACATAATTCCCGTAGGCAATCAATCACGGTTATAATTCATGTAATCCCCGTAGGCGTTGAGTCACAACAATAATTCATGTATTCTCGTAGGCAATCAATTCACAGATTAACACATAGATTGGAATAACCAACTAGGTTACTCACCTAATAACTTCCACGCTAACGCCGGAAGTCTCGCCAAATCGTGGAACGATGGTCCACTGGAGCCTCTATAACAAATTAAATGAATAACCATTACCATTGGTGTAAATGATTAAACAATGCACATGAAATCGGTGAAATGTATATAATGCATGTTCATGGCAATCCCGCCCTAATCCAATATTTCCCCATAATAAAATTCTATGAAAATTAGAAATCCATAAGCGCCGACGGCATGCAATTCGGACCTCTATAGGTCCCCAATTAAATAAAAGCAGTGTTTACAAGTTAAAAGTCGATAGGGGCTACGTCAAATTCCGTCTAAAATTCCGTTTTCTCAGAAAATGAAATTAAATATTCAACGAATCCGATGCCTCTGGAATCAGGTCAATCGGACGTCGGACGGAAAGAAATTGACAAAAGAACAATTGTACCTTTTAATAACAAATAATAATCAAAATAAAATAAATAAAATAAAAAATACATATATATATATTGAACGCGCCACTGCTGGGCGAAACGTCGCTCGCGAGGCGAATCGCTCACTGTCGCGCGAGGCGAGGCGTCGCCTCGTGACCTGCCTCTTCGATCTCGCCCTCGCGAGGCTTAAACATCGCCCTCGAGGTGGCTCCTTCGCTGCCTATTTTTTCCAGATTTAAAACTTAATTTCCATCCACTCTAACTTTAAGCACACAACTCAGAAAATACCCACTATACCTCATTGGAAAGCTTATGAAAAGCTCTACAACTCTCAAGAAGACCATAAAAATCAATTCCAACCCTAAGAATGTCAAAAATCCCATCAAACCTTCTGCCTACTCAATTCTCAACTAACACAGGGCAGTACATTAACAATTTCACAACTCACATATTCTTCAGTAATAAATTACCACAAAAATATGGTCAATAAGTTCACAATGTCCTCTACAACTTTCATGAACAACCCAAATTCAAATTCTATTGCAAACCAAGTCAATTAATTCATCTAATGTTACTGTCCCTGAAAACCTTCAATTTGGGCAGTAACCTTACAACAAGCATAACTTCCAGTATACAAGTCAATAAAATCAGAACTTTATATCCCTGTAAAGATAACATCTTAAACTTCATTTTTCATGAAATAACCAAACTCCAATTCAGCCTCTAACAGTTTCAAATATGTTATGCAAGTTTCTGACCTAATCAGCACTTAACACCACAATGTAGGTCCAGCTTTTGAAATTCCATATTTCCCACATCTGACCTCCAAAACTTATAAGCCATATACCATTTTCAAGATCAATCTGATATCTAAAACTCTTCAGTACAATGCAAATCCCAAATCAAGTCACAAAAATTCCTAAAATTCCTCCAAACCCGAAAATGCACTAAATGTGCCAATCCAGCTAGGTTTCAGCCAATGCATAAAAACAGTCATCAGTAATCAGGTCATATCTCCTAACATACAACTCGAAAAATAGCAAGATCAGAGGCAATGGAAAGATAATCATATATGCTACAACTTCCATGAAGATCATTTTCCCTAATTCCATCTCAATTAATTCATAAAAATCAACAAAACTCAGATATTATGCTGCGGTTACTGTTCATAGGTCAATGGAACAGCAACTTTCCATGCAAAAATTCACCCTTCTATCATTGAAATTCAACAACACCTATTTCACACTAAATTGAAGCCAACATCCCAAAGTTTCAGTAGCCACTAACCTTACCTCATTTGCATTTCTATACTATAAGTTATGAATAAAACAGTAACATCTATTCAAATTCCAATATTCCAGATTCAAGGCTAACCTTAATTCAATCACTTCCAATACCTTTTTCACCTCTCTAAGCATCAAAATAAATTCAAATTAAATATTAATACTATCATACATATACTAAGGCTCACACTGAAAAATTGGCAGCATTAAATTCCATATGCAAACCTCATTTAAAACTCAACCCTTAATTGAAAACTTACCTAACACCAAATCTCCTTCAAACCTTCAAGAACCAACTTCTAAAACTTACACCAAGGTCTCAACCACCTTTCCTTCCAAGCATATACCATACTCATCATCATCTAGCTTTGATGGGAGTAAGAGATGGTAGCATAAAGTTGCAAAGAAGATGAGAAAAGGAGAGCAAAATCGATAGTTTATAAAGAGAGAGTTTATGTGTTTGTGGTTTGGATGAGATAACAAAATGCCTTAAAAGTTATCTTCTCCTTTCAAAACATACACATCCGTAGGCATTTGGGAGGGCATTAAATGTTACTTTTTCAATGTCAATTAATGATTGGCTTGTTTTTATTAGAAAAGTCAAATTATTACTAAATTAATTCAGTCCAAAATTTTACTCCATTTAACTCTAATGACCTTACTTTCAGTTCTAAAATAATATACCCTATATTTCGTGCCATTGGTAGCGATCTTTGCTACCAAGAATCAATCGATTCGCCACTTGACGATTTTGCGGTCCGGAATTGTCTAGGAAAAATCCAGAAAAATTCTAAAATCCCTAAAATGTAAAAGCGATTTATGGCGCGACCCAAATAATTTTCCAAACTCAATTTCCCCATTAATTTCACAAGAGTTCCATTTCAATCCTAAGTAGGAAAATGACATGAATGCATGTGTACTACGTGCATGTGCAACCTGACAAGAATCGAAAGGCTATATGTCAGATGCGCATGCCGAGATATAATTACATATCCCAACCCAACCTAATTACCAAAATACCTTCCTATAGGAGAGGGATGTTACAATTCTCCTCCTAACAAAAATTTCGTCCTCAAATTCTTACCGATTGATCGAAAAGGTGAGGATACCGTCTCCTCATATGCTCCTCGGTCTCCCTGTAGCCTCCTCGGTCGAATGGTTCCTCAGAGAACCTTCACCAATGGAATACTCTTATTCCTCGGTTGTTTCACCGAGAACCGATAACTGGATCGGCTCCTCCACATAACTCTGACATCGAGACCTCAATCTCCCGAGCAGAGTACATGTGTCGGATCCGACCGATATCTCATGAGCATACTCACATGAAAGACGCCATGTAATCGAGACATCTCACTCGGTAAAGCTAGCCAGAGGCCAAAGGTCCCGATCCTCTCGGTGATCTCAGATGGACCAATGTACCTAGGGCTTAACTTACCTTTCTCCCAAATCTCAAGACACCACGCCACGGTGACACCTGTAAGAATACTGTCGCCCACATTATACTCAATGTCCCTCCTATGCCGATCAACATAGCTCTTCGTTTCATCTTGAGCACTTTAATGCGACTCGTGTCGGTTGCACTTTATCAACCGTATCTCGAATCAACTCAGGCCCCTCAATCATCCTTACTCCCTCTTCGTCCCAATATAAAGGCGATCTACACGGTCGCCCATACAGTGCCTCATATGGAGCCATCCCGATGCTACTATGGTAATGATTGTTATATGCAAATTCAATCAGGGCTAAATACTGATCCCATGCTCCTCTGAACTCCAATACACATGCCCGAAGCATATCCTCAACAGTCTTAATCGTCCTCTCACTCTGCCCATCTGTCTGAGGATGAAACGCTGTACTGAAGTTCAACCTAGTACCCATAGCAAACTGCAAACTCTGCCAGAACCTCGAGGTGAATCTGGGATCCCTGTCAGACACTATCGACACTGGAACCCCGTGCAGTCTCACTATCTCCGCCACATACTTCCGGGCCAACTGATCCATGGTATTATTCTCCCTCACTGCCAAGAAATGAGCCGATTTAGTCAACCGGTCTACTATGACCCAGATAGCATCATGCTGCCTCGGCGTCCTAGGCAACCCCATAATGAAATCCATGGTGATCCGTTCCCATTTCCACTCCGGAATAGGCAACGAATGAAGCTTCCCTACTGGAGCTTGGTGCTCAGCTTTAACTTGCTGGCACGTCAAACACCTGGACACATACTCAGCTACCTGCTTCTTCATACCAGGCCACCAGAAATGTTGCTTGAGAGTGTTATACATCTTGGTAGTACCAGGATGCATAGCATATGTGGCCATATGAGCCTCCTCCAAGATCTCTCGCCTCAGATCATCTACATCAGCACACAAAGCCTCCGCCTATCCATGAGTCTCATCTCTCAACTCAAACTCAGATCTCGAATCGGCCTTCGCTTTCTCAATCGGGTCTCACCATAACAGATCCTATCCCGAACCTCCCGATTTTGTCCAAGAGCATCGGTCTCGGTCTCGGTGTAGCCAATAATACTCCATCCGCTTCAAATTCATCTGAACATTCAAGGCTCTCAACTGAATCAAATTAGGCAACCTCATTGCACGAATAAAGCTGTACCAAGATGTGACTTCCTACCGGAGCATCGCCACCACATTAGCCTTTCCAGGTGATACTCAATAAAGACAACAGTAATCCTTCAACAACTCAAGCCACCTCCTCTGTCTCAAATTCAACTCTCTCTGGCTCAGTAGGTATCTCAAACTCTTATGGTCAGTAAAGATTTGAAAGGTCTCACCATGAGTAATGCCTCCAAATCTTCAATGCAAATCGATCGCAGCCTAACTCCAAATCATGAGCAGGATAGTTTACCTCATGAATCCTCAACTGTCTCGAGGCATAGGCAATGACTCTACCATGCCGCATCAAGACACATCCCAATCCCGATGTGATGCATCACCGACACCTCAAATCCTCCAAGCATCGGATGGAATAGCCAACACCGGCGATGGTCAACCGATGTTTCAGCCTCTCAGCTCCTCGACACTCCTCGGTCCATCTGAATGGCACATTCTTCCTCGAAGTTTTGTCGAGGGGTGAGATCAATGAAACCCTCGACAAACCTCCGGTAATAACCAGCCAATCCGAGGAAACTCGAATCTCCCACATTCCTAGGAGCTTCCCATCGCAAAGATCGCTCTACCTTACTCGGATCTCACGAATACCCTCACCAATCACTATATGCCCAGTAAAGATCACTGATCCAGCCAAAATTCACATTTGCTGAATTTCATAACAAGCGCCTCTCCTCCTCGTAAATCGTAACACAATTCTCAAATGCTCACTATGCTCCCGCTCTATCCCTCGAATACACCAAAATGTCATCAATGAAAACAATAACAAACCGATCCAGTAGGCTGAAATACCTTATTCATCAAGGCCATAAAAGCTGCGGGGCATTTGTCAACCCAAACAGCATCACTAGAAACTCGAAATGCCCATACCGCCTCCAAGGCACTCTTAGGCACATCGGCCTCTGCAATCTTCAATCGATAGTAACCAGATCGCAGATCTAACTGGTGAACACCGAGGCTCCGAATCGATCAAATAAGTCATCAATCCTGGCGGTGGGTACTTATTCTTTCATCACACCGATTTAGCGCTTATAATCGATGCACGACCTCAAAGTCCCATCCTTTTCTTCACTGAAACAAAACTGGAGCTCCCGTGGTGAAACACTAGGTCTAATGAACCCTTCTCAAAGAACTCCCTGAATCGAACCTTCAACCCTCGCCCACAGGTGCCATCCTATATGGAGGTATAGATATAGGAGCGGTACTGAACGAGGTCAATGGTAAACTCGCCTCCCGATCCGCCCGGCAAACCCAGAACTCATCAGAAACACATCCGAAATTCCCTAACCACGGAATATCCTCAAGCCTCTCTTTCAACTCGTGTCAATCACATGAGCCGATAGGCCTCACAACCTCCTGCGCATCAACCTCGTGGCACTAAGGAAAGAGATCATCCGGCCGCATCTTTGCTGGCTAACTCCTCTCGAACACCGCTCTGGTCGACCAGAGACTCAACACAACCTCCTTGGTATAGCGGTCCATGATAGCCCTATGAGCAATAGCCAATCCATCCCGTAATGACATCGATCTCTCTCAGAGGCAACACTATAAGGTGCGCCTCAATCTCGCTGATCAACTGAATCGAGCATCCCCGCAGACCTCTCCCAATGCAAGAGTAGTACTAGAGGTGTACTCACCTCCAGCCCATACTGTAACATCTCCCTATCCCATGCAATCTACATGCCATATGAGGTGCAATAAAGAACGTGGATCCAGATCCAAGAATGCAAATGCCTCAATATCGAAAGGAGAAGCATACCACTACAACATCGGGAATCTGAGCCTCTGCCGCGTCATGGCATACACTGCTCGGGGGTGGTTGGTGCCCGACCCTCGGCCCTCACAAAGGACCCTCGGCTCTACCACGGCCTACCTCGGCCCTCGTCCGGATCCACCCACTCTACTCAGACAAGAAGTGGAACTCCCACTCGCCCACTCCCAAGAGCTTTGAACTCTCAATGTATCAGGGCAATCCACGACACGATGCTCCGTCGAGCCGCACCTCAAACAAGCCCCATGAAGCCACCAACACTCCCCAGCTGTGTCTTCTATCACAATGCGGCACACTAGAGAAATCGCCCAGAGCCTCGCCACTACCACTACCAACGATCCAAATCTCCCTCTCGCCCAAATCCAGATCGTCTCGAACCTCCCGGAGACTCGAAAGTCCCGCTCACAGGCGCTTACTAAAGCTCCCGCCAGAGTCGCCTCGACTATCACTGGGCCGCACCCCGGGACCCAATCTCGGCTGCTCTCTCTCTCATCACCGTGCTCCACTTAATGGAAGCCCTCAACTCAATGAATGTACCCATGTCCACTAAGCCAACCTGTACGGATCTCAAGTGTTGAGGCTATTCTCGAACCTCCCAAGACTTATCGGCCTCGGTCGGGACCATCACAAGAGCATAATCTATCACTCATTAAATTTTACCTCATAATCACCACCGACATCCTACCACCTTTAGTTCGAAACTCCCGCATCTTCATATCAAGATAGACCTTGGGCATATAATTATCCTTGAAGGCCCTCGTAAACTTCGGCCCGCCGCCAGCAAGGGCCGGTGGTACCGCTTCGCACAGTCTTCCACCACTTATATCTTTGGGCCACAAGCGATATCTTGATAATCGAACCTCTCATCGTTCGCATGATCCATCCGTCAAGACTCTCTCTGTCCCCTCCAACCATCCCTTCTACGGGTCTCAGATCGCCATAGAAATCTGACCCCTTGCAGAAGTCATACCTCCTTTCTCGCCTCACGGGAACTCGAGGAGGCAACTCCTCGACGAGGCATAGAAGACTCCCTACTTGCTCCCACGGATCCTCGTCACCGACCGCTCAACTCGATCACCTAGATCAAGACCTAAAACAAAACAAAATTTCGATCGGTTTCAGCAGTTCCATCCGATTCATACCTATATTGTTACTATTCCCAAAGATGCCAAACCATGCTCGATACCACCAAATGTAGCGCCTTCACCATAGGGTATCCACCGGGAACGCCTGTAGGTCATTCCGATAAATATCCCACGACAAGAGACCACTATCTGACAACAACCTACTACACTCCTCATAAAGATCACAATCATAAACAAGAATAAGAAATTGACCACTTTTAAAACCAAATTGAATTCCATTTCATTCACTTAAAACTCAATAATTTACAACTCACAAGACTTTTTAATTTACATATGATCCAAACACGCGCACACTAAGTATCATCTTTGTATACAATAACCAGATCTAACTATCGGTCTCCAAAAGAAAGCCCGGTGACCGACCTTTGAGCCATTATTTTCTCGCCAATCCATCAGATACTCTACGGTCCGAGGGAGCTATCTGCTCATGCTAGGCACGAAAAATAAGTTGCAATTTTGGGTGAGTTTGCGAACTCAATGAGAAACCATCATCGATGGTTCTCCCAATTCATGCATCATATAAGCATGAAACAAGATACACGCAGAATTATACAAAACACAACATGAATCGATCACGAATAATTACGGTCCACAAGACATTAAATATACACCGTGTAAAAATATTGTCGATATAGAATCCAAGATGCAATGCATGTGACTCTTTTCCAGCTCATTTCAGATTGTGACCGAAAGATAACAAAGATGATCAAGATAGACGCGTTCTGGGAGAATTATCTCCCATCGAGCTCGAGGCTCGGTTCAAGATATCGAGCTCTAGGCTCGGTCAATCTGATGGCGCCTCGGCTCACAATTTTCCTTTTAACAACAGGATGTATTTGTGCATGAATGCACATGTTTCACAACAATAAACATGGTATTTCACGGTCCAATATTCAATTCAATTAAACAGTTACCTCATGTAAATTCACAATCAAGAATACCACATAATTCCGTAGGCAATCAATCAGCTTATAATTCATGTAATCCCCGTAGGCGATTCAGTCACAACAATAATTCATGTATTCTGTAGGCAATCAATTCACAGCTAACACATGATTGAATAACCAACTAGGTTACTCACCTAATAACTTCCACGCTTAACGCCGGAAGTCTCGCCAAATCGTGGAACGATGGTCCACTGGAGCCTCTATAACAAATTAAATGAATAACCATTACCATTGGTGTAAATGATTAAACAATGCACATGAAATCGGTGAAATGTATATAATGCATGTTCATGGCAATCCCGCCCTAATCCAATATTTCCCATAATAAAATTCTATGAAAAATTAGAAATCCATAGGCCGACGGCATAATTCGGACCTCTATAGTCCCCAATTAAATAAAGCAGTGTTTACAAGTTCCAAATCAATAGGGCTACGTCAAATTCCGCCTAAAATTCCCGCTTTCAGAAAATGAAATTAAATATTCAACGAATCCGATGCCTCTGGAATCAGGTCAATCGGACGTCGGACGGAAAGAAATTGACAAAAGAACAATTGTACCTTTTAATAACAAATAATAATCAAAATAAAATAAATAAAATAAAAAAATACATATATATATACTGAACGCTCGCCTCATGGGCTTAAACGTCGCCTCATGAGGTTAAATCCTCACTTAAATCGCGAGGCGAGCGCGCCCTCGCGACCTGCCTCTTCCGATCTCGCCATGAGGCTTAAACATCGCCTCGCGAGGTGGCTCCTTCTGCTTGCCTATTTTTTTCCAGATTTAAAACTTAATTTCCATCCACTCTAACTTTAAGCACACAACTCAGAAAAATACCCACTATACCTCATTGGAAAGCTTATGAAAAGCTCTACAACTCTCAAGAAGACCATAAAAATCAATTCCAACCCTAAGAATGTCAAAAATCCCATCAAACCTTCTGCCTACTCAATTCTCAACTAACACAGGGCAGTACATTAACAATTTCACAACTCACATATTCTTCAGTAATAAATTACCACAAAAATATGGTCAATAAGTTCACAATGTCCTCTACAACTTTCATGAACAACCCAAATTCAAATTCTATTGCAAACCAAGTCAATTAATTCATCTAATGTTACTGTCCCTGAAAACCTTCAATTTGGGCAGTAACCTTACAACAAGCATAACTTCCAGTATACAAGTCAATAAAATCAGAACTTTATATCCCTGTAAAGATAACATCTTAAACTTCATTTTTCATGAAATAACCAAACTCCAATTCAGCCTCTAACAGTTTCAAATATGTTATGCAAGTTTCTGACCTAATCAGCACTTAACACCACAATGTAGGTCCAGCTTTTGAAATTCCATATTTCCCACATCTGACCTCCAAAACTTATAAGCCATATACCATTTTCAAGATCAATCTGATATCTAAAACTCTTCAGTACAATGCAAATCCCAAATCAAGTCACAAAAATTCCTAAAATTCCTCCAAACCCGAAAATGCACTAAATGTGCCAATCCAGCTAGGTTTCAGCCAATGCATAAAAACAGTCATCAGTAATCAGGTCATATCTCCTAACATACAACTCGAAAATAGCAAGATCAGAGGCAATGGAAAGATAATCATATATGCTACAACTTCCATGAAGATCATTTTCCTAATTCCATCTCAATTAATTCATAAAATCAACAAAACTCAGATATTATGCTGCGGTTACTGTTCATAGGTCAATGGAACAGCAACTTTCCATGCAAAATTCACCTTCTATCATTGAAATTCAACAACACCTATTTCACACTAAATTGAAGCCAACATCCCAAAGTTTCAGTAGCCACTAACCTTACCTCATTTGCATTTCTATACTATAAGTTATGAATAAAACAGTAACATCTATTCAAATTCCAATATTCCAGATTCAAGGCTAACCTTAATTCAATCACTTCCAATACCTTTTCACCTCTCTAAGCATCAAAATAAATTCAAATTAAATATTAATACTATCATACATATACTAAGGCTCACACTGAAAAATTGGCAGCATTAAATTCCATATGCAAACCTCATTTAAAAACTCAACCCTTAATTGAAAACTTACCTAACACCAAATCTCCTTCAAACCTTCAAGAACCAACTTCTAAAACTTACACCAAGGTCTCAACCACCTTTCCTTCCCAAGCATATACCATACTCATCATCATCTAGCTTTGATGGGAGTAAGAGATGGTAGCATAAAGTTGCAAAGAAGATGAGAAAAGGAGAGCAAAATCGATAGTTTATAAAAGAGAGAGTTTATGTGTTTGTGGTTTTGGATGAGATAACAAAATGCCTTAAAAGTTATCTTCTCCTTTCAAAACATACACATCCGTAGGCATTTGGGAGGGCATTAAATGTTACTTTTCAATGTCAATTAATGATTGGCTTGTTTTTATTAGAAAAGTCAAATTATTACTAAATTAATTCAGTCCAAAATTTTACTCCATTTAACTCTAATGACCTTACTTTCAGTTCTAAAATAATATACCCCATATTACTGTGCCATTGGGTAGCGATCTTTGCTACCAAGAATCGACCGATTCGCCACTTGACGATTTTGCGGTCCGAATTGTCTAGGAAAAATCCAGAAAATTCCTAAAATCCCTAAAAATGTAAAACGATTTATGGCACAGTCCAAATAATTTTCCAAACTCAATTTCCCCATTAATTTCACACAAGAGTTCCATTTCAATCCTAAGCCGGAAAATGACATGAATGCATGTGTACTACGTGCATGTGCAACCAGACAGTAATCAGAAAGGCTATATGCTGTATGCGCATGCCGAGATATAATTACATATCCCGAACCCAACCTAATTACCAAAATACCCTTCCTATAGGAGAGGGGATGTTACACTAAAAATAAACAACAACTATAATATTAAAAATATAAAAATAAATAAATAAACACTAAAAGAAAAAATATGCCTAATTTAGTGAAAATAAAAAAACATAAATAATAAGAAAATTGACTAGATCAATAAGAAAAGGCTTTCCTAATATTACAGTCTTTGGTAATGATGCCAAAAACTTGATAAATTTTAACCATAAGTGTATGACATAGTTGTAGCTAGCATCGGTGAGTACAGGTTGATCCCATAAGGACTATCACTACTAATACTAACCATTTTTCTATTTTCTAATCCAACCAAATGAGTGATTAAATTGGAAAATGAAGATAAACTAATATGAACAATAAACAAGAGTTAATAATCTAAGGCAATGGATAAGGATAACAATAAATAGAAAGATACTAATTAGATATAGATCCCTATGGAACTTTACCATGCTTAAATTATCTTGATTTAATAATTAATCTGGTTAATTATTTCGATTAGAATTCCTAAGTTGCAATTGTATTCTATATCGAGACATATAGTCTCTATCCTTAAGTTTATTGATTGAAAATTTTCTAATAAAAATCCTATGAATGCATTAACTCACTCTCATAAAGAACTTGTGGTTCTTTACTGCCACTTAATCATCTTTATCCTGAAGTGAATCACACATTAGTACAATGCTTATAATACGATATATGAATACACGAGAAGGGGGATTGAATTGTTTATTCCCTTTTTTAAAAAAAATCTTTCCAATAAAACGTTTTGTTAAAAACAAGTTCTTTTCACAAAAACTTCGGTAAGTTCAAATTAATCAAAACTTTGAAAAACTTGTTTTGAAATCTAAGTAATAACAAAGCTTTGAACTTAAAGAAAGATAGAGTAGAGAGAAGTCGACACAGCAATTTTATGCTGGTTCACCCTAAACCGTGGGCTATGTCTAGTCCTCAGAAGTGTTTCTGAGATTTCACTATCTCTTCAACATTTACAAGTATTATTTCTGAGCCTCTTCAGGTCTCTACACTCAGTATTCTTTTACTCTTAGCCTCTGCAGGCTATCTGTACTACTTTCTTACAAAAATGTTTGAACTCTGTTACAATAACACTAGCTCTTAGCTAATTCACACAATAATCTCACAAACAAGCTTTTTTCGTTCGTGTATACGTAAGTCAACTAACTTTGCAATCTTTGACTTCGACTCATATATATAGCCTTCGCCCTGAATCGCGCTTGATTCTTTTTCTTGAATCTTGCTTCTTGAATCTTGTTTCTTGAATCTTGAAGAAACTGTTAATCATTGAGTTCAGAATTAACTCGAATCGACTCTTCAATGCTTTTGAATTTCGTTCGCTTTCTTCGTTCGCTTTTGAATTTCTGCGTCGCTTTTTTACTTCTCGTCTTTTTTCATTTGCGTTTGTTTTCAACTTCGCTCGCTTTTCTTTCTTCATCTGCATTTCTTCTGCGTCGCTTTTTCAACTTCGCGCTTTTTAACTTCGAGTGCCTTTTTAACTTCGTCGCTTTTTCTTCTTCTTTGTTATTCATCAAAATCATATATATGTAAAGTCATTTTGACTCAACAATCTCCCCCTTTTTGATGATAAAAAATCATATACGTAAAAAGATGAAAAACTTATCTTCAAAACATATCTTCATGTGTATTCTTCTGACGTCTTTATTAGTTTTCCTCTTCCTCCCCCTATCTTTGTCATCGACTCCTTCAATCACACCCTTTGAGACTCTTTGATTGCTGCCTTCCATTCTCTTCTCCCCCTATTTGTTATAATAAAAAATGATCAATGACGATGACTCTTCATAGTTCTGTCATCATCTTCTTTAGCTCCTTGACTTCTCTGCGTAATTGCCTAATTTCAGCTTGCGAGTCAAATGGTGAGGAGAGTTGATCATCATCCACTGAGGGTTCTGTGAATGCAATTGTGGTAGCATATGCGTCTGAGGATGGAATGTAATCATCAACAATCTCAAAAGTTAGTGGATGAACGGATAGATTAGGCTCCGGAAGATCTAAATCATAAGGAGCAGGTAGCATGAGCACTTGTCTTCCTTACAGGGGTATGGCTTCAGCTTGAATAGACAATGTATTAGATAGTGGCCTAATACGCATTACTATCTGCACAAGGGATTCAATGAACGTCCCTGTAATCAGTCTTCCCCCTACTGGACAATATTCATTCTTATCCATAAAACTACAACTAACTCCGTCATTCTTCTCCTGTGAAGTGCATGCTTTATCAATCCGTCGCACTTCTTCTTCAATATGATCTGCAGACAGATCATTACTGATTCCTTCAGGATATAACTTCATCTTCCCCTTACTCATATCTAAAGGAAATCTAGGCTGAATGTTCGGTACAACCTTTATCACCGTCTTCTCTGTTATTGGATAAATAGTATATGGTTGACTAGACTTTTTGAAGGGTATGGCTTTGTAGCAGCATCCCTCAAAGCATCATAAAAATTATTTTCATCGTCACTCAGTAGATGCCATGTCTCACTATTTATCGAAATAGGTTGTAAGACTGCCTTCACCTTCCTTCTTGGTTGATCATGATGGCAATTGCAAGACTTCTCTTGGTCACAAATTCAACCAGTCGATCTCCAACTTGTCCTTTCTCAAAATTTAGAATAGTTGTATATAACTGCACTAGGTTCATCGATGTTTCGTGGTATCTGTACCAAGCTTAAATCATTGTTGCCTCTTGTTGAATAGCAATAGGAGTAAACTGAACTAAGCTAGACTCAATTTGCTTTTCCTTTTGAGCAGCATCGATAGTATCCTTCTTTTGACTAACTTCCTCAGCAGTAGTCACATTCTTCTTTCGACTAATTGTTTCATTCTTCTCCACTGCCTTAGTCAGTCTCGGAGTTTTCTGAACTTGAGATTTCTGCTTCTTAAACTCCGACTTCCTCTTCTTCTCAGTATCCTTAGCCTGTTTGGATGAGTCTTCTTGTAGGATTGAGACTAGAGATCTCGTTGCCTTTGGTGCGCGAGATTCAGAGATTTCTACTTGACTCTGTTCTCTGGCTCTCTTCTCTTCCTGTTGTCTCATAGTACGAATCCTAGGTGATCTCCTCGCCTTCTTAGAAATTTCACCCAAAAGATTCTCCTCTGTTCTTTTCAACGCACCTTCGTCTGTCCTCTGAACTAGGCTAACTTCTCTTTGAGAACTCGCCTGTTTTATCAAAGGTCTTCTAGATAATTTTCTTCTTTCGTATATGGGCATTCTCATACTTTCTTGAGATTTCGAACTTGTAGTGGGAGACTTCTTCAATAACCGCTCTCCCTCAGTTCTAGCTGTCTTCGTAGAATCTGCTTCTTCTTTTACCACCACCTTCAAGCCCATTCTTCTTATTGTATCTGAGTTAATAGAACTCTTGATAGATATCTTCCTTCGATTCCTTTGTGAAGAAGGACTCCATTTCTAAAATCCTCGTGAGTAGTACGTCGTAAGGATAGCTGTAGTATCCTTCATCCCTTAACCATATAATGAAAAATTAGAAATGGTAGGTCTATGGGACGACGATTTAGCAAGTAGAACAGGAATTGCCCATCCAAGGTAGTCACTAAATGTTCTAGGTAAAATGCAATTGAACAGAATCGCATGAAGAACCCTAGCCTTCAGGACCAGACTCGAGGTCTTCCTCTCCGATGGGTTATTGACTCCATACAGTTGTTTACTGACACCTTCTTCCTTCATACTAACCTTTGTCATCCATTTGGCTTTGCTTGACAAGGTTTCTCCAACCGATGAGCATTCAGTCACCTTCTCTACTATCTCCTTTGTCACAACAATAGATATCCTATATACTGTGGAGACAATGGTGTCATCTACCAGTTGAGCATTCTTCCAAAAATCATAAACCTCATCAGTATACACCGATTCCCGCACTTGGAAAAACTTTCTCCATCCAGCCTCTACAATCTCTGGTTCAACATCCATACCATCTTTCCTCAGAGATTCGAAGTCCACATATCTTCCATAAATCATAGTTGGCTCCATTGATTCTGAATAGAAACTGTCTTTGGTAAGCTGTTCTTCAAAGGTAAAGTTGATTGCTAGAGTTTTTAGAAAAGATGAAACGTCTGTGTTTGAGAGTAATCGAAATGATTTCAATTTCAGACTACTCGTAGGGTCTTATCAGGTGTGTTCTAGAATCGTTGGGATCCTCAAGACTCAGAACTTTCCTCCACAACTTCTTGTGAGAGAAGTTACCACTGTGAAACCATCGCTTCGACGCCGTTAACTTTGACGATCTCTTAGTCTGATTGGTCATTTAACATAACCATATTAAGGTTTCGTCTGATTTCCTTGAACCGTTCTTCACTCAATGGTTTAGTGAAGATGTCTGCCTATTGGTACTCTGTTTCAATGAACTATAGTCTCACCACCTTTCTCTGAACGTAGTCTCTCAAGAAATGATGTCTGACTTCAATATGCTTTACTCTTGAATGCTATATTGGGTTCTTTGATAGATTTATGGCACTGGTGTTGTCACAATAGATTGGGATCTCCTCTTCTTGAACTGAATAATCTTCTAGTTCATATTTAATCCACAATGTTTGTGAACAACAACTTGCGGCAGACATGTACTTAGTTTCGGAAGTTGATAGAGCGATTGAGCTTTGTCTCTTGCTTGACCAGGAAACTAGGTTTGAGCCAAGAAAGTGACATCCTCCACTAGTGCTCTTCCTTTCAATTCTATCTCTGGCATAGTCCGCATCGCAATATCCGATTAACTGAAATCTTTACCTTTCTCAAACATTAAGCAAAGATCGTAGTACTGCGAGATATCTCATAATCCTTTTAATAGCAATAAATGAGACTCTCTAGATCAGCTGAAACCTTGCACACAAGCATACACCTAATGTAATATCAGTGCGCGCTTGTCAGAAGATACAATAAAGAGCCGATCATCCCTTTATATTGTGGTTTGATCCACCTTCTTACTAAATTCATCTTTCGACAAAAGTTCGAAGGATGCATCGGAGTCGCCATAGACTTTACATTATTCATATCAAATTTACACAGCAATTCTTTCAAATATTTTTGTTGATGGATAAAGATTTTCTCTTCGGTTTGCTTAACTTGTAATCCAAGAAAGAACTTTAACTCACCCATCATACTCATCTCAAACTCATTTTTCATCAGACTCTCAAAACTCATACATAACTTCTTTGAGGTAGCACCAAATATAATATCATCAACATATATTTGTACTAAAATAAACTCACTCTCATAATTCTTTCTAAAAAGTGTCTTATCAACTTGACCTCTACTAAACCCACTCTCTTAGAGAAAAGTACTTAGACGATCATACCAAGCTCTAGAGCTTGCTTCAAATCCGTATAAAGCTTTATGAAGTCTATAGACATGATCCGGATTCCTAACATCCTCAAACCAGGAGGTTGTTTAACATACACCTCTTCGCCTATAAAACCATTCGAAAAGCACTCTTCACATCCATCTGAAAAAGCTTTATATCATGACAAACAACATATGCCAGTAATATCCTAATAGCTTCAAGTCTTACTATTGGAGCATATGTCTCATTGTAGTCTATTCCTTCTTGCTGATTATAGCCTTGCGCTACTAATCTAGCTTTATTTCGACTCACTCTACCTGATTCGTCTAACTTATTCTTAAAAACTCATCTGGTTCCTATAATGGATTTCTTCGAGGCTTTTGGAACTAAGGACCAAACATTATTCCTAGTAAACTGATTCAGCTCCTCTTGCATGGCTAAAACCCAAGCTTCGTCCTGAAGAGCTTCCTCAATCTTCTTAGGCTCTATTTCAGAGATGAAAGCCACATTAGCTTCTCTTTTGAATTTGGACCTTGTTCTAACTCCTTCTAAGGTCTCCCTGATAATTAGCTCTTCTGGATGAGAACTCCTATATTTCCAATCTCTTTTTAATCCAATAGTTTCTAGAATATCCTCAACCTTGTCTACTTGAGTTCCTGATGATGGAGTTTCTGTTGTATCATCTAAGTTCTTTGAAGGACCTTAACTTTCCATGTCATCTTCCTTATGGGGTTAGGAATGATCATCAAACTTGACATGGATGGTTTCCTCAACTATCTTTGAGATAAGGTTATATACCCGAAATGCCTTAGATGATGATGAGTAGCCTAGAAAAATTCCTGAATAGGTCTTTGAATCGAACTTATCCAACAACTCCTTTGTATTCAGAATAGAGCACTTGCAACCGAATAGATGAAAGTAAGATATATTCGGTCTCCTTCCATTCCATAACTAATAAGGAGTCTTCTTCAACAGAGGTCGCAACAGTATTCTATTCTGAATATAGCACGCTGTATTCACAGATTCTGCCCAAAAGTACTTAGGAAGATTCATCTCACACAGCATAGTCCTTTCCATCTCTTGAATCGTCCTGTTCTTCCTTTCAACAACTCCATTCTGTTGTGGGGTCCTAGGAGAAGAGAAATTGTGGAAGATTCCATTCTCCTCACAGAATAATCTAAACTTCTCATTCTCAAACTCTCCACCATGATCACTCTTGATACTGGCTATAGGTACTCCTTTTTCAATTTGTAACTTTCTGGAAAGGGTCCTAAAACACTTAAAAGACTCATCTTTGTGTGACAAAAACAATATCCAACAAAACCTAGTAAAGTTATCAACAATAACAAGTCCATATTTCTTTCCGCCAGGACTTGTTGTCCTAGTTGGACCAAATAAATCCATATGTAACAACTTTAAAGGTCCAGAAGATGTTACAAAATTTTTAGAAGAAAACGATGTTTTAACTTGTTTCCCTTTCAAACAACTTTCACAGAAAAATTCTTTGTCAAAACTCATTTTTGGTAAACCTCTTACCAAATCATATTTTGCCAACTTTGAAATGTGTTTAAAAGAGACATGACCTAGCTTTTTATGCCAAATTAGTCTTTCTTCTTTAGAAGATAAAAACATGAAACTTTTTGATTTTGAAACTCTTCTAAATCAATTTTATAAAGATTATTTCTTCTCTTGGCAGAAAAGAATATAGACCCATCTTTGTTTTTGACTTCGCAAAGATTTTGATTGAATGTGACTAAGAAACCAGAATCACACAATTGACTGACACTAATCAAATTGTGTTTCAGACCATCAACAAGCAGTACATTATCTATGTATGCAAAGGAATCTTTACCTACTTTATCGATTCAAATTATCTTGCCCTGCTGGTTGTCTCCGAAAGTCACCGATCCTCCCTTCTTATATTGAAGATCTAGGAACATAGACCTTCTTCCGTCATATATGTCATGAAAGCAACCATCGCCTAAATACCAACGGTTCTTGTTGCATCTTCCAAGGAAAGATATCTGCAGGAGAAACTATTTTACTTTTTGGTACCCAAATTTTCTTGGGTCCTTTTTGGTTAGTAATATGCACATAATGAGTCCTTTGATGCCTTTTACTAGATTGTTGATGAATACGTGTTTGGTAATACCTTTTATTTTAAGAAAAAGGCTTTCTATCATAATGAGACTTATTAACCGTAAACCCTAATCCGGTTTTATTACTCGAATGTCCACATTTTCCTAGCATCTCATTCATTTTCTTTGTACTCTCAGTGAAGGTAGCTAAATCAGATGAAAGACTCTTAATTCTAAGCTTCAACTGATTGATCTCATCAGATTTATCTGCAACTTTCTTTTTCTCCTCTATTTGTTTCTTTAAGCAGATATTTTCTCTCTCTATTTCTTCTGTATGTTTAAGGTTTTCTACATACTTCTTCTTTAACAGTTTATACTGTTTCAAAATAACATGAGAATCTTTTAATAGTTCTGAATAAGCATCATGCAAGTTATCGTATTCAGAAGTTACCTCCTCATCACTTTCTTCCTTGGCTACTAGGCGATATTAGCATGTTCAGATGTCTCGGAACTTGTATCGACTCGATGAATCTAGATCTTCCCAAGTTGTCATCATGCTTTTCTTGACTTCTACTCTTTTTGGTTTCTTCTTTAGAGTAGGACATTGATTTGTAATGTCCAAGTTGATTACACTCGTAGCATATGATAGTTGTCTTTCTACTTTACCATCATCTTTGCAATTCTTCTTCAAGAGTGACTTCCTTTGGACTTCTTCTTCCACATCTGTCTTATCTTCCGGAAATGAAAGATAACTCGTCATCTTCATCACTGACTCTTGTTCGATTCACTTGAGTCATCATTCTTTGATTCTTCAATCTTTAATGCTTTCGATGACTTTCTCCTTCTTTGATTCTTGTGATTCTTCTGTCAGACCTTGAAGCTATTGACTTGTCTGTTTGGGCTTGTCTTCAAAGATCGAGTCAGATTTCATGAATCTTGATGATCCAAGCAACTCGTCAAACTTTAGCACGCTCAAATCCTTAGCTTCCTATACCGCCGTAACTTTTGGTCTCCACCTCTTCGGAAGACTTCTTAAGATCTTTCGTACGTGATCTTGGTTATTGTACGTTCTTCCAAGGGCTTTCAATCCAAGGGCTTTCAATCCATTGACGATTGTTTGAAATCTTCCAAACATTTGATCAATAGATTCTTCTTCGTGCCCCGCAAGGGTGGAGTACTACTTCAGTCGGTAAAACTCGGTATACAATTTTTTACATACATTGGCCCGTAAAAACAACGGTAAAAGCGAGAAGTAATTTAAGCCCACGAGCACAATAAACTATTTCAGTTATTACAAACAATCAACACTCATTACGACAAGCAACAATAATGCAATTGTCAATGTGTAAAACAATAACACCCCAATGGGCTTAGTCTAAATACAAAGCATTGTTATACATTGATCATGAACACAATTTGGTAAGACACTAATGCGCACACTAACCGATCCCGACCTCTATCCTTCACTTGCCTACAAGAGACATACTCCCCGCGTCGAGCGGGTACTCTTCAAATCCTGAAAAATAGATTGCAATTTTGGATGAGTTTATAACTCAATGAGAAACCATCATCGATAGTTCTCCCAATTCATGCATCACATAACAAATTACAGTAATAAGACATCTTAGTACTACTAATACGATCAATATTCATAGTTCATATTACATACCAATTGTCACACCAATATTTAATTACGAATAATAAGACAACACAACAAGATAAGCAATACAACACAAGAGTCATCCATTTACAATACATGATCAAGTCAAATCAAAGATCAAAGAATTATCCATTTCAGATATTCAGTCCAGTAATGATGCAATGCATATGTGACTCCTTTTTTTCAGTTTTATTACAGTATTGTGACCGAGCGCATAAACAGTATTCAGTGTAGACGCGTCTGGGGAGAATTATCTCCCTTCGAGCTCGAGGCTCGTTTCAGTATGTCGAGCTCTAGGCTCGGTTCAGTATCAGTGGCGTCTCGGTTCACAATTTTCCTTTTAGCAGTTTAATGCATTTGTGCATGAATGCACATGCCCAATAGAAGTCAATATAATATATCACAGTCCATGGGTCAGTCCAAATGTACAGTCCAATTAAACAGTTGTCTAATGCCCAATTCATACCAATAAAAGCCATATATAATCCACGAATCCCGTAGGGCAATCAAGTCACAAGAACACGTAGATCGGATAACCATCTAGGTTACTCACATCTTAATTCTGAGCTATTTTGGAAAGTCTTTGTCACGCTGGTCATCGACGCCCAGTTGTGCCTAAGCATCGAGAAGGTAACTATCACTAACGATTCAATCCGAATGAATTACTAATGCACATGAGGTAAAATATGCATGTTCATGAATTCCCAGCCCTAATCCTATTTTTTTCTATCAAAAATCTATCCAAAATTAGAAACCTATTACGCCGACGGTGCGCAAATCGGACCTCTATAGGTCCCCAATTAAACAAAACAGTGATTACACAGACTTTTACCCGGACCCACGTCAATTTTCCGTCCAAAAATCTCCAATCTCTCAGAAAATGAAATTCAATATTCTACAAATCCGATGCCTTAAGAATCAAGTCAATCGGATGTCAGACGGAAAAGTTATTCACGAAGGAAACCAAAATTCAACAATTTATATATATATATATATTGCCCTTATTTCCTACTCTTTTTCCCTTTCCTTTAACCAAAATTCAATAAATCATAACTTATTCTACACAATTCAGAAAAATGCAAACCATATCTCATTGGAAAGGTAATGAAACCCTCTACAAGTTTCCTTTAGTCCATAAAAATCCATTTCACCCTTAAGGGTGTCAAACATCCAATGTAAGCTACTGCCCACACATTCACTTCCTAAAACAGAATAGTCATTGGAAATTCACTATTTTTTATTCTCTGCAGTCAAAAATTATACAATAAATATGCTCATCAAGATCACAATGTTATCTACAACTTTCATGAAACAACCCAAATTTCAATTCCTTGCTAACTAGGTCAAATAATTCACTTAAGGTTGCTGTCCCTGAAATCACTCAATTTGAGCAGTAACATTCTATCAATCTTATCTCCCTGTATACAAGTCAAAAAAATCACCACTTTATATCCATGAAAAGATAAAATCTCAAAATTCAATTTTTCAAGAAATAACCAGACTTCAATTCAGCCTCTAACAGTGTCAAATCTGTTATGCAAGTTTCTGACCTAACCAGCAATTTACATCACAATGTAGGTTCAAATTGTGAAAATCCATAACTCCCACATATGATTTCCAGAAATTATATGCCATACACCATTTTCAAGATGAATGTGTCATCTAAAACTCTTCATTAGATTTCCAACACCAATTCAATGCACAAAAATTACTAAAATTCCTTCTAATCTGAATGTACACCAAATTTGACATTCCAGCTAGGTTTCATTCAATGCATAAAAACAGCCAACAATCATCAGTCCATAACTCCTAATATACATATCGAAAAATTGCAAAATCAGTGGAATTGGAAAGATAACAGTGTAGGCTTCAACTCTCATGAAGACCATTTTCACTAATTCCTTCTCAATTAATTTAGAAAAATCATCAAAACAATCAGGTTATTAATCCGGATACTGTTCACCTAAGTCAAAACAGTAACTTTCCAAGCCAAATTTCAACCTCTTAGAGTTACAATTTGACAACACCTATTTCATACAAATATGTAGCTAACATCCCAAAGGTTAAGTGGCCACAAACCTCACCTCATTTTCATTCCTATACAATGAGTTATGATCAAAACAGTACAATCGATTAAAACCCTAAATTTCCAGATTTGGTCCAATCTTAGTTTCTATCATTTCCAATGCCTTTAACACATCATTAAACATCCAAAGGAACACAAATCAGTTCTTATACCATTCATACATGTACTAGGGCTAATACACAAAAATTGGCAGCACTCACTTCTTCATTTCCAAGTAAAATCAATGATCAATATGCCATCAAAATCAAGTTAAAACCATGCATCAATCATCCTACTTTCAATTCATAACTAGCCCTAACCTTATACCCATTAATTCAAGCCATAATTAACATCAATTTAATGCATCCATCATCATAATAAATACACTAGCCCTCCCATTAAAAGCTCCTAACTACCATGGCATTCAATTCCTAATAGAAACATCATATAAAGCTTAATTCATTTACTTACCTAATTAGCTTCCAACCTTCCAAGTCTTCAAAAGATCACCCACTCACTAACTTCCTCCACCATACACCCACGACATCATCAACTTGAAGGCTTAGGTTGAAATTTTGTTTTGTGTGTTTAAAACCAAAGAAGAGCAAGCCATGGAGGAGGTAGGACAAAGAAGCAAAAATCAAAAAGAAGAGAGGGAGGAGAGAGCTACGAATATGGAGAGAAAACAAACATGAAGAAAATGCTCATATGCCTTCTCAAGCTGAAAGTGTCGTGCAAGACAAGACCCAAAGAGTTAGGTTGCTTTTAATTAAATTAAAGGCTTAATACATGGTTAAAATAAGTGACAAGTGTCACAAGTGTAAAGCCTTAACTTGGTTCCTTTAATTTCCACTCTAATTTCTCCCCAAATTCCAATGGCCCAAATCAAGAAATTCTAAAATCATGTGTGGAAATTTTCGGTGCCATTGGACAGTAATTTCCAGTACCGGAAACCAATCAGTCCGCCACCTGGCGATTTTCCCATCCGGAAATTTTCTCCGGAAAAATCCAGAAAAATTTCTAAAAGTTCCTTAAAATAGAAAACAATTTATGGCGCACTCAGAATAATTTTTTAAATCTATTAACCACGTTAATCCCGATAAAATTGTCTTAGGCACAAAAACCGAAAATATCATGTATGCATGTACAGTAATTTCATGTGCACAAATCTAACTGTGGACCAATCCTATTATGCATGAACAGTCCTATGCACTCCAAATCTATTCCGTCCTATGTTAAATTTACTATTTTAGCCTTCCAATTGAGGGTGGGATGTTACAAAATATGTAGCTATTTTAGTATAACATCTTTGATATTCATTTATTAGTTGAAAATTTTCTTTTCAAAGAAATATCAAAAGTTTTTGTATTCACAAAAAGATTACACAATTCAACCCCCCTTCTTGTGTATTTAGTATATTGTACGTGAATTTTATATTAACAAGTGATTTACTTCAGTTGGTATCAGAGCTCGGTTTCCAAGAACCAACTTTACAAAGTGAGGATAAAGATCCATGGTTGAATCACATGTTTTTATAGTTGAAGGTGCCTTCGTCACAAGACCTTCTACATTCAATGGTGAGGATTATCATTATTGGAAGGACAAGATGCGGCTCTTCATAGAATCCACACACATTGATCTTTGGGATATCATTGAAAATGGACCATACATACCAATAGATGTTGAAGGAAATACCATTCCTCATACCAAATGGTCAACCGATAACAAAGTTCGATTTCAATTAAACTCAAAGGCCAAGTTCTTTCTGAGTTGTGCTTTAAGCAGAAGTGAATATGATAAAGTTCATGGATATGAAACTGCGACGGAGATATGGGACACTTTATCCATCGCACATGAAGGAACAAACCAGGTGAAAGAGTCCAAGATCGGTATTCTTGTACATCAGTATGAGCTGTTTAAGATGAAAGAAGATGAGTCTATTGATCAGATGTTTGGATGATTTCAAACTATCATTAATGGACTTAAAGCTCTTAGGAGAATCTACAATAATCAAGACCATGTCAGGAAGATTTTCAGAAGTCTACCTAAAGGATGGAGACCCAAAGTCACTATAGTACAAGAAGCCAAGGACTTGTGCAAATTAAAGTTAGACAAATTGCTTGGTTCTTTGAAGATACACTAAGTAGAGCTTGATGTAGAAGACAAACCTAGAAGAGACAAATCTATAACATTAAAGGTTGGTCAGAAAAATCACAAGACTTAAAGAAATAAAAGTTCATCATCAAAAGCATTAAAAATCGAAGAAATCAAGAATGTTGATACCAGTGAATCTGATTAAGATTCAAGTGAAGATGATGATGAACTATCTTTCATTTCAAGAAATATCAAAAGAATGTGGAAAAGGAAAGCAAAAGGAAATAAAGATTTTTCTTTAAAAAAATAGAAAAAACGAAGTCAAGAACGAGAAGACCTCTATCATTTGCTACAAGTGCAACAAACTAGGACACTACAAGTCTGAATATTCGTTGCTTAGAAGAAAACTGAAGAAAAATAAAAAATAAAAAGAGCATGATGGCAACTTGAAAAGATTTGGACTCGTCCGAATCTAATTCTGATTCAGAAGCATCAATACAAGCAAATATATGTGTGGTAGCCAAAAAAGAAGGTGACGAGGAGGTAACTTCTAACTTTAATGAACTTCAAGATGCATATTTAGAATTGTTAGAAGATTCACATGTTATACTAAAGTAGTATAGATCCTTAAAAGGAAAGTTTGTCAAAAACTTGAAGAACATGGAAGTGTTTGAAAAAGAAAATGTCTACCTTAAGAAACAAGTAGACAATATGAAGAAAAAAGTAACTATATATAGATCTGAGAAATTAGTCAGTTGAAACAAAGGATTAATTCTCTCTCAACAGATTTATCAACCTTTACTGAAAGTACGAAAAAAATGAATGGCATGATTGGAAGATATAGACACCCTAATGATAAGAGTGGTTTAGGGTTTACAAATAGCAATACTCGTTACAAAAAGAATTTTGTTCCTTTTAGAAAAAAATCACCAGTATTCTTATTATCATTCTATGAATAATTATAAAACTAACCCCAAAGGATCCATGAAAATTTGGGTACCTAAAAAGAACATAATATCTACTGTAGGTCTCCTTCCTTAGAAAAACAACCAACATCAGAATACCTTCATCTCAGAAGACCCAACCCGATATCGTTGGTGATATCCGAGTCCGCGTCCCACGAGAGTGACGTACTACATCAGTCGATTTAAAATTCAGTATACATTTTTTTTTCTTTTTGGAGCCATTAACTCCACGTTCACACGGCAAACACAGTAAGTAAATAAAATCCGTGTTCAATATACACCAGTTTCAGTTATTACAGTCATCCAAAGAATAGTTACAATCAACATCGGCAAGTAAAACATTAATACCTCGAGGGCTCAAGAAAATACAATGCCTTGATATACAGTGATTGCGGAATACAATTTACTAAGACACTAATGCAGACACGAACTGATCCCGACCTCTAACCTTTACTCGTCTACAAGAGATATACTCCCGTGTCAACCGGGGTATTCTTCAGACCTGAAAATAGATGCAAATTTTGGGTGAGTTTTGCGAACTCAGTGAGAAACCATCATCGATGGTTCACTCAATTCATGCATGTTCAAACACTTTACCAATTATCACATCGATCACGGTTCACAAATGAAATCTCAAATAGTACATACCATTACATTTCACAAATGTAAGCGCGACGCTTTCATACAATCCAAATTCAATCATACCATATATGCAATGCACATGAGACCCTTTCCATTTTCATTACGTTGTTGTGGACTGCATGCTTTGGCGCCCCAAGAACGGGCACATTGCGTTGAGCGAGCTGGCTCTCAAACATTGGGCTTGAAGCCTCGATACATTGAGCTCGAGGCTTTGAATACGCTGACTCGAGGTCATATGCGCTGGTGAAAGCTCACATCGTTAGGCGTGATATGCCCCGACATTGGCACGCATTCCAAATACAACCGCTTTTATCTCGATCATGTCCTTATGCATGAATGCATATGTTCCAATTTTCATTTACAGTTATTTCTATCACTTACATTCAATGCCATTTCATTTCCTCGGACCTTCGGTCCGTATTTCAATCATATATTTTTCCAATTTATTCGTCATACCATATCGCATTTACAAATACATCCCATGTATCGAGACGGATAATTAACACTTCGATATCAATCCTATTTCTCGAACCTTGGTCCGAGATCTCCAATGTAAACATTCATAAACAAATACACACAAGTAGCACTTCGTTATCTCATTCCCAATATTTCATACACCTATGGTCCAAATCAATCAAAGTCAAACACATATACCCATCCATTATCTCCACATGGCATAATCGCGAAATATTAAACACATAAAAAAATTGAGAAACCATCTAGGTTACTCACCCGAGCTAATGCCGAAAACCTCGTGACGTCGGTCAATCGACGCCCAATTGGACCTCTATATGAATCGAAAAAGTACGAGTCACTAAATATGAAATTTGTGCTCATGATGATGAGATATGCATGTTCATGAATTCGGTCCTAATTTAATATTTTTCCATAATAAAATTCTATCAAAATTAGAAATCCATAGGCACCGCGGCGGTGCTTGCAATTCGGACCTCTATAGGTCCCAAATTAAATAAAAGCAGTGTTTACATGTTCCGTCAATAGGGCTACGTCAAATTCCGCCTAAAATTCCCGTTTTCTCATAATATGAAATTAAATATTCAACAAATCCGATGCCTCTGGAATCAGGTCAATCGGACGTCGGACGGAAAGAAATTGACAAATGAACAATCGTACCATTTAATACCAAATAAAAATTCAAAATAAATAACAAGGAATAGCCAGGCTTTTGCCTCATGAGGCGAGAGCGCCCGCCTCAAGGCGATTTCGCCTCACTGCGTCATGAGGGACGAGGCGCGCCTCGCGACCTGCCTCCTTCAATCTCGCCTCATGAGGCTAAATCGCGCCTCAGAGGCGTCTGTCTCGCCTCCCGAGGCGCTTGTCGCCTCGCGAGATGGCCTTCTCCTTGCCCTCCTTCTTTCCAGATTTAAATCCCAATTTCCAATTACTCTAACTTTTAACACACAAATCAAAAAATACCCACTATACCTCATTGGAAAGCTTATGAAAAGCTCTACAACTCTCAAGAAGACCATAAAAATCAATTCCAACCCTAAGGGTGTCAAATAATCCATCAAACCTTCTGCCTTCACAATTTCCCTCAACACAGGGCAGTACATTTACAATTGCATAACTCACTGATTCTTCAGAAATAAATTACCACAAAAATATGGTCAACAAGTTCACAATGTCCTCTACAACTTTCATGAACAACCCAAAATCAAATTCTATTTCTAAACCAGTCAATTAATTCATTCAATGTCACTGTCCCTGAAATCCTTCAATTTGGGCAGTAACCTTACAAGAAGCATAACTCCCAGTATACAAGTCAATAAAATCAGAACTTTATATCCCTGTAAAGATAACATCATAAACTTCATTTTTCATGAAGCACTCTTCATCCAATTCGATCTCTAACAATTTCAAAACTGTTATGGAAGTTTCTGTTATGATCAGTCACTCATAACCTAATGTAGGGTCAGGTTTTGAAAAATCATAACTCTCAATTCTGACTTCTAAAATTACAAACCATATGTCATTTTCAAGGTAATCTTTCCTCTACAACTTTTCAGAAGCTCACTCACACCAGTTCAGTCCACTTAAAATGTTAAAATTGCCTCCAATCAGTACACTCACAAAATCACACTTAAACTAGGTTTCATCCAAAATACTCAAAACCAGCCATTAGTAATCAATTCATATCTCCCAATACACAATTCTAAAAATAACAAGATCAGTAGAAATGGAAAGATAATCAAATATTCTACAACTTCCATGAAGACCATTCTCCCTAATTCCATCTCAATTAATTCATAAAAATCAGTAAAACTCAGATGTCATGGTTGCGGTTACTGTTCACAGGCAATGGAACAGTAACTTTCCATGCAAAATTTCACCCTTCTATCATTGAAATTCAACAACACCTATTTCACACTAAATTAAAGCCAACATCCCAAAGTTTCAGTGGCCACTAACCTTACATCATTTGCATTTCTACACAATAAGTTATAAATAAAACAGTAACATCATTTATAATTCCAACTTTCCAGATTTAAGGTTAACCTTAGTTCACCCACTTCCAATGCCTTTTTCACATCACTAGACATCAAAATAAATACAAATTAAATATTACTCCAGTCATACATATACTAGGTTAATACTGAAAAATTGGCAGCCTTAAATTCCTCAATTCAATTACTCAAATAATTATCCATAATCAAATCAAAATCAAACCATATCATTAATTTTAATGCATCTTCACCTAGCCTCATATCTCTTTCTTCAAATCACAATAATCATCACTTTAATGTCTACATGAACCTAATACATGCTTTAAACCCTTTTATTAACTACCCCATATTGTCATGGCATTTAATCCATATGCAAACATCATTTAAAGATCAAACCTTAAGTGAAACCTTACAAGACAAAACCTCCTTCAAGCTTCAACAATCACTTTCCAACTTCTACACCAAAGTATCCACCCTTCCCTTCTCAAGTAGACTCAAGACTCATCCTCTAGCTTTGAGGGAATCAAAGAGAGTAGCTTGAAGTTATGGAGGAAATTGAGAGAAGAGAAAATTCGATGGTTTTGTAAAGGAGAGTGTTTGAGTTTTCGGATGAACAATGATAAAAACCTAAAATTCATCTTCCTTTCCTTTTAAACATATACACGTCCAAGGAGTATGGAAGGAGCATTAAATGTTACTTTTTCTTGGCAAGTAGTGATTGGCTTCTTTCTATTTGAAAAGTCAAGATAAATTTGTTTAATCCAAATCAAATTTTACTTCATTTCACCCAATGGCCCTACTTTCAGTCCCAAAATAATATACTCAATATTACAGATGCAGTGGGTAGCGATTTTTACACGAGAATCGACTGGTTCATTTATTGGCCATTTATCCGGTCCGAGAATTTCCCAATTATTTTTCCGAGAATTAATGAAATTCCTAAAATTATAAAATGTAATAAAGGCACTCTAATTAATTTTGCAATCACAACAATTACCTTTTTTTACCCCAAAACATGTTTAGCGCTGCCATCGCGATTTTGCGGATCTCGGGAATTTTCTCCGGAAAAATCCAGAAAATTTCTAAAATCCTTAAAATGTAAAACCATTTATGGTGCAGTCCAATCAATTTTTCCAAACTCAATTATCCCATTAATTCCAATAAAATTGCTTTAGGCCCATTCACGGAATGTCATGAATGCATTTATTGTAATTCCATGTACACCATTGATATTGTGTATCAATCCTATTATGCATGAACAATACTAATTATTCCTTACCAATCTCATCCTATGCCAATTTTACTATTTTACCTTCCGGGAGGGTGGGATGTTACAATTCTCCCTCCTTATAAGAATTTTGTCCTCGAAATTCCAAATAACGGTTCACTATGACAAGAATCATATGATTCTTCATATCCCATATACTTTTCCACTTAATAATTCACTTTTGAGTGATCGCAGAATCACTCTCGATCCGTGAACTCGCCATTAATTTGGCTAACTCTTTATCACTTAGACGAAGAAACGGATTCGACAAGACTATTAGTTGGCGATCTCATTTTCTTAGCTATCTCACTTGCCATTTCTAAGATTGTCACTACCTTTGGTTTCAGATGTAGCTCGATTCAAGATTTTGAATCTATTCACTTATCACACTTTATTCCTCTAATACCTTTTCCCCAATGCCATATAGTCCAATTTACATTTCCATCGAGTACGCTTCCATTTCTTTGGTATCTCCCTTAATCACGTTAGGAACGATTTACATTCCTTTGGTACCAATACAGTGACATTTAATTCCAATTCACTATCATCAGTAACAATGTACCTAATGCAGTCACTTATTATATGTCATTCACTCTATGTTCAAATTCGATTCTCGTAAGACACTTCACTATGCTATAATGTTCACACACTTTATCCGGATATACAGTTTACTCTATCTCATTTGTCCGATCCGATTCCACTTTAACTAACCATGCAGGCTTCCTAAGTCACTTTCCTTTTTCTCACACATTTTAGTCTCAAACCCATTATGGTCTTTAACTCCCAGTAGGCACTGTGCAGTGTAACAGTATATATTTTCCAGTGAATCAAAGCTCTATAACACGACCATAATCAAACCTTTTTCCCATTGGACATTCAACCTATAATCACTTGAGCCAAGAACTACTTCGTTCTATACCTACAATTACGCAATTTCACGTTTCAAATATGCTAGAATGTCTAACTTTGATCGCTCACTATAGTTTTCCAATTCCATGGGTATATTCAAACTCATCATAAAAAATTCCCCTTTACTTTCTGCACTCTTAACCTTTCTTATCACTATTTTTACAACTTCAATATTTCCAAACACTTCACAATTACCCATAATCGCTTGACACTCATTGAAAATCCCAATATCAGAATTGATCATTCATTGCTTCAATCATGAGAATGGCACTAATACCCTTTTATCACAGTCAGTTCAATTTATTTCATACCCATTCAACATATTATCGCAGTTCAATACTCACTGCCCACTCTTCCAATGTATGAATATCATCAGTATCAGATTCCTCAATTAGTCCCATCGTTCTTTTTACTTTTCACTGTTCCACAATTCCAAACACATTCTATCTCTAATCATAACTACTATCATTTGCTTACTTCGCATAAATCCCTATTAGGGTCTTATTGCCTTTACCATACATCTTTTACCCTTTTTATTGAGTCTACAATGAGTGTATCTACAATTTCTTTATGAAGGTGTCACTACATCACCTCATTGTCAGTTTCCCTTTTTTGACCCTCTTGTCTCTATTCAGTTACTCTTTTTCATTTTCTCTTCTCATTTGTTTTCATATCATTCCTATCAACATATGTTAATACCTTGTCATCTATATTTAAACCTCCAAAATTTTCCATTTTATTTTAGTATCTCTCTTCTCAGTTCGGGACTCTTTTATTTTCCGTTTCAAATCTAGATTCCTCAACAGCTTTACATCATAACTCGGAGATCGATTCACTTCACATTGCAATAGAATCACCTCAAATTAAAATCTCACTCATATGTAATTCTTTACATTTCTGTACATACAATGCGATAATCTCAGTGAGTATGAGCTAGGACCCAATTTCACTTTTAATTTTGTCCCTACTTATCCATTTGACCATTCGTCTTGATACCATCTTTATACGGTTCACGAAAGTCTCCTCAATCAATGATTATTCCTAATCGCTTTCAATCCTTCTTCACTATAATGCATAATCTCAATCAAGACACTCTTATGTCTTCATTTAATGATCGTAACATTCCTTTCGCGAAGGTTCCTTGTGATACCACTTAAACACTTTCTTTACCACTTATTTAGTAATCTATACTAAAATCACTTTTCAGTTCCTCTCATACAGTACACTCATTCCACCTTTGTCTTACTTTAACCTCTTAAGAACTTCACACTTATAATCACTCTAAACATTTACCGCCTGCTTCCTTTATGATTTTTATATATCATCACATACATTTCATTAGTCACAATCAACATTATTGTCAATAGATATCCCTAACGAAGAATCGATTTAAATACAATAACTCTTTTCATACACCACTATTGTGGTTTCATTTTTTCAAGATCTTTATTTCATTCTCCCGTATCATTAAACTGTATGTCTCATTCCCTATCCGTTCGTGTGTAACTTGTCCTTGTAAGGTCATAACAATTTGGCTTATCATCTTATGATCTTTATTCCTATATTTTTTATTTCATTTTCGCTACTTATCTTCTATTTTCCTCAAATAGTTTATGATCGGTGTTCACAGTCCCAATACCCAACAAAATCGTTGATACCACTCCATTTTATCTCTATCTATATGCCTATCCAGCTACCATTTT